>JAHREE010000043.1:420878-579695 GCA_033628505.1 Tringa tobata
TTGTTTTGTTAGTTTCACACTGGGTTGATACAGTGTAACAGAATTTGATTACCATTGAACTTTCGGGTTGCATTGTTTTGACTTCAGAGATGTAAAGTGCTGTTTGCACTCATTTACCAATCTCCAAAGAACAATCATGCCTTTTTGTCAAAACAAGTGACTTTATTGAGCTCACAGATCTTATTTTAGGCCTTATGCCCTACTCTAACAATAAGCAAGTAATTATCAGGGCAGTCTAAGCACAATGAGGTTTTCACTGGCAATGATGAATCAAGAGAATTTCCAACCAAGATGTGGTTCTTTTAAGACACCATAGAGCTGGTTATACTGAGCCAGATAATTAAGGAATGATTCAGGGTCCCAACATAAAGATTGAAGTGAATCTGGAAGCAGTTGCAAGACATACTGGCTTTGAAGTCCTCAGGTCCAAGCCCTAAAATTTATCCTATCTCTTTATTATGTCAGTTTAGGGAGCTGGGTGTAATTCCCTGACAAGCACACTGGCTGTTAAGTAGGATGAAACTTAACATAGATTTCAGGAGTAGACCCAATTAGAGACTTAAGGTTTTATACTGTCAGAACTTATCAGCACAAAAAAGTTTTACTGGGTTTTTTTATATCATTCAGAGAAAAATTACTCAGAAAATTACTCCTCAAACTAGACACTGGTTAAGTCTGCCCCTGCTCTTGGCAGATATCATAACCTGATGACCTCACACAGACAGCTTTAGGCTTTAAAGATTTACCTGAAATAAGACACGTACAGAGAACACTAAGGAGTACCTGCTCTTAAGTATGCGCAGGCTAATCTATCTCAGTACAACAGGGCCATATTTAAGATAATTTTTCTCAAGATAAGAAAAACACTATAATGTCTCACAATTAAGCTATATATTTTTGTTATCTCTAGGGGAACTGTAGGAAATTATGACAATCATGATAAAAAGTTGCAATCATATATCTTAGAGAAGATCACAGTCCAAGTGATGCTAATGCTGCCCAAAAACTATACTCCTATTCTCCAAATAACATTCCTGTGCTATTGCATAGTCCCCAGTGCAGAAATTCAATTAAATGAGAGACACATATCTATGCTGAATTAGTGACAGATTTGAATGCAAATTCAGCTCTCCAAGAAAACATCCTCCTAAACTAACCTTCCACATGTGCTTGTATTTCTGCTACAGCTAAAATTCCAGCAAAGGTCTGTGAAGTGCATTGAAATCCACTGCATCTTGGTTTTTTATAAGAAGAAGGGCAATACAGAGAGAACACTGCTGTACTAAGGGAAGCATCAGCACACAGGTATTCAGCATCACATTGTGCTGACGCCTACCTAGGTGGTCTTGCATTAGTGGTCTTGAGTGATAGAGGCTGCTGCAGCTACACTGCCCACAGTGTATTTGGCTATTAGTGATCTGAGCCCTCTCCAACTTTTAACTCTTGCTATTCTTCTTGCCTTGAATAATAAGTCAGTACTCTGACTGCAACTCTGAGATTGATGTGTCAGCAGGGTGCTAACATATGACGTTAATAAGGCTATTCTACCTAAGGACACTATAGAAAAACTGGTCTCCAGCCTAGGTTAAGGAAAGAGAAAATTGAAATGAGAATACAAAAGAAACGATATAAAACAAAAATTACTTAGAAAAGAGGAATCACAATAGTCTTCTGCTATATTCATGATAACAAAGTTTGCCTGTTGACAGGCTTCTCCTAAAGACCTTCCCCCGTGCAAAGTGGCCAGCAAATTACACGGTGAATCTCCAACACTCTAGAATGGGTGGTGTTATTAGAAATAATGACTTACAGTCACAGTAAGCTACAATATTACCTTGTGACAAGTCATTAACTTCTGTCAATACTTTCCTGACAGGACTTTGCGAATGATACATAAAGAAACAAACCATTTGGGGAGGGAAAGACTATGAACTAGAGACCTTAGCTTTTCAGAGAAACCTGGAATAAGTCTGTTTGCAGTCTGTGGTAAGATGACTAGACTACCAAATCATGTAACTTGCTCCCTTTTTCTGGCTGCTTTTGCCACAGAATATTTAGCAATAAAGGGATCAGAATGGGAACCTATAAACCTTGGTTTAATGGAAGAAATTTCTCACTCTGTAAAAGTGTCCATTTGCTATGTCCGCAGATGAACTGAATCAAAATAATGAACTTGGAGGAGAACTTACCAGGGTAAGCTCCCAGCATGTGCAGCTCCAGGACAAGCTAACCTTAATTTGTTTGTATTGCTTAGGAGAATGAAACAGGATTACAAAAGCTAAAAGGGAGAATAAGAACAATTTTGTGGTTGATGAGGAAGTCTGACTCTATTCTTGCTCTGATGCAGATTTTTTTAAGTCACTCTCTCGATGCTGTACTTTATCCTCCTCACAGAATAAGGGTAATTCTACTTCCTTGCTGCAGAACTGTGTTACCACTTTGTTTTTTGGAAAGCTCTCCAGAATCCTGAGCTGGACGGGCAAAGCTAGACTATTTTTATTACTAAGAAGATGAGACTTGAGGAGCTCTCTGCTGTCCCAGTGGACCATGTCCATTTCTAACATCCATTCAGGGAGGTAGCGGTTCAGAAACGGGGCCAGAGTCACGCTTCCCACATGTTCTCTCTGGTGTCTTTTGTTCTGGGAAGCACACATACAAGCAAGTCAATTTTGTCCTTTAGACACCCTTGAGGAAAAAGTAATTTTTGCCTCAAAATTTCTTTTGCCATTAGAGTTAGAACAGCACTTTGGACCTAAATAACCCCACCTACATCAAAATCACACCCTTGACAGTCATCTGTGATTTTGTTCATTGATGTGAACAAAAAAGGCCTTTTAAAGAAGTTAAAATTAAATTATGTCCTTAACCCTAAAGTATCTGCATAGAAAGCTGTCAAACTTTACCAGGGTACAGAAAGGCTTAATTTTGGGACCAGCTGTACTAGCAACCCAAACTGTCCATTTCTGCCCTCAGTTTGTTCACTACGAGTCTAGTTTGCTTAGCTCTGTAGTCAGTGTTACCTTTTCCCAAGTCTAGTGTCATTGGAATAATAGCTAAGAAGTAAGTTAGGACTTACCACGCAGGAAGACTGTGACTTTGTTGGAGACAGGCTGCAACAGGTTAAGAAGTTTCTGTCTCCAGTTGTCAGTGCTCCTGGGTCACATGTAATTGAACCAACACCCAGTTTAGCCTAAAGACAATGCTATAACTCCCATCCCCAAAAAAACTGCCCTCCCTAAAGTATAGCACTATTGAAAATGAACTATAAAAAATAAAACCCAATTAACTCTATGCTAACTATTTTGATAGGACCCTAAATCAATGAGGTAGCTCTGCCTAGGTCTTCCCTTTATTGAGCTCCCTGAAAAAAGAACTAAGGTTTTAAAATTTAAAAAGAATATACTAGAGTAGCATCCAGAATACCTTATTTTAAGTAGAAAAAAATCCTATTGATTATGCCAGGACAAAACGTAAAAAAGACTTTTTTATACAACTTTCCCCATGCGCAATGTGTCATCAAAGGTGGAAACTATCCCCCAGGCTTGATTTTAGGTAACTGAGTGACTTCACAGGTTCAGTAAACTTTACGCAATGCCTGACAGACCCTATCAAGGTTCTCTTCTATCACCTTGAAAGCCTGGCTCTCTGCTCTTTCAGCCATCTTCATTCTCTGCTTGTCTCCAGGCTGCCATCCACACACCGGGACCCCAGCTTCTGTCTCCAATACATTCTTGTCCCCTAGAAAAGACTCCGCTCTTCAGGAAAAGGCTAATTTTTCCTCCTTTAAGGAGAGTCCTAGCAATCAACTTACATTAATTAAAGAAATACTGCATAAAATCAGTAACAATCAAATCAGGCATGCCTTTTATACTGCCACGGCAAGGGGAGGGATGTAGAAGAGAACTGCTGATTACAACTGGAATGCTGAAGTTAAAAAAAAAAGGCAAAAAATAAAAGCAAATGGTTTGATGTGAATGGGACAGGGAGTACATCATAGGCTAAAGTTTAAATTTATCATGTAAGCCTGAGAGATTGCACATTTGGTTTGTTTTCATGTTAGATTCAGGAGAACAGCACTAAACTTAAACTGCTCTTGTATTTCACTTGAACAGCTGAAGGTAGAAATAAAAACTAACCTAACTTTTCATAATGGATGCTATAAACAAGGCTATAAAAGTCAGAAAAGAGTTACTCTGGAATTGAAATATTAATAATAGAAAGTATTAATCTCAAAGAAAAGAATTTTCTTTCTGTGCCCAAGACTCCTGCATGACATAGCTCTGAGAAAGACGAGAAGGAGGTACAAGCATGATACTTGCTACGTAACCTCAGGATGAGTACCAGTGTAAGAGATGAAAAGGCCAGGGCAGAAGAGTCACTTGCCTTATAACCTGGAGGATTCTCAGATTCCTAGAGAAACAGCAGAACAATTCCCAGTTTCTACACCAGAGCTGAACTCTCAGAGCTCTCTCAGAGCTACCTTCATAGCAGTAGCAGATTTTCTTATTAGTGCTAACATAGTAAAGCAATTACACAATGACAATTCTTTTTGTTCTCATTTTTTTCTGCTTTGCCCCCTAAACACACTCCCCACCAGTTCTTAAGCTGCTCCACAGTCATGTCATGATGACTTACTTTTTGCTGTGAACACATCAGAATTGGCATGGTAAGAAAAAGTAATGTTATTTCTTCTGGTTCATTTATTTGTCTGAGTTGAGATTGGTTTTCAAATAATTTGACTTTGATAAATGGATACTGGATACTCAGAACTACAAAATGGTTTAGTTAAACCAAAAAATAAGTCTTGTCCTTCCTGAAGGAAGAGGTTAGAGCTTGTGTTCCTGTTCTGCCAGTACTTTAAGGAAAAGGGAGGGAAACAGTCTGAGCAAACCAGAGCTAGAAACTCCTTGTATCCTCTTAACAAGGACTCCCCTGAATGGCTTATGACACCAAAATCACTGCATATTTTTTACTGAAATAAATCATAGATGGTTGTAAAGTGGTTTTCTAATGCTTTGAAAATGTTAAGGTTTAGACTATTCTGACGGCCCAAAATTTATTATTCTAAGTAGAACCAGTTAAGTTTCACTGAAACTATTTATAGTCAACCTATTTGTTTGATAGATCCACTTTTTCTTGAAACATATGGATTTTGAATGGAATAGATTGGTTTTATAGTTGAATAATGACCTTTCAAAAGACAGAGCGCTGAATCTTATTAATGAAGTGACTTTCCATACCATTAATTTAAAATAGTTGGAGGTGATCAAAACAAACTTATCACAAGATAAGCTTTGCCAAAAGCAGTATCTTGAAATCTTGTTTCACATAAGCATTAAAAGTGCACCTTTTTGTCTGACGCATGTGTTTATCAGTCTTTAGCATACTATCTTAGCTAAATCTTGACATTTTCATGAGACTGAAAATTTGTTTCTACAATTGACAAGCTCCAATTCTCACATTATGAAAACAGCAATAACATAATCTTGCAGTTTCACCAACAAGAAGAAGGATCTTATCCTGAACAGTTATTCATTACACCATCCAATTATTCAAGGCAAAGCTAAAAATGTCTGAAAACAATTGCAACTTTCTATTTAACACCTTAAATACTAAACGTCGCCCGTGGACTAAATTTATTGTGAGTCTATATGAATTTTTTACCTTAATTCTTTCTCTTAACAATTTGAGATAAAGAGACAAAGACCCAAAGAAAACAAGATTATTCTTATCGTATTCAGCTGTCTTGGAAATAGATGAAACCCGCACATGCAGCAGCATAGCAAAACTGCCATAGCTTTTGCTTATACAATGCATGTTTCAAGGATAAAGTTACTGCTCCACAGTTCTCAAAACCTGGCACCTGCATGATGATTAACATGAGATTCAGGTGGGGGCTGAGGGGAGTGGATTCCCACCAATACTGAGACTTTTAGCAAAAAAAATCCCTAAAGACTGCTGTTAGAAAGTGATATTATATAACGTACGGATGAAAGAAGTAAAGGGCCGTAAGTAATATAAATAATGCATAAAAATATTTAGGTAGACATATGCAGAACATAGAAATAAACATGAAGTAAAGGATTAAAATAAAATTTCTTTAACATGGCTACTGAGAAATGCTGATTTTTCAGAAGGCAATACTCAGTGATTATTCACAGTCCCTATGGCATTTCATCATGTCTGGAAAGAACTGAATTTGTCCATTCACAAATCACATCTGCATATGTTAACTCTGGAACTTTCATTTTAAAATACTGCACCAAAGCTACATAAGAAAAAAACCCAAACTGATCAAACTAAAAGAAAATTCATGTAAATCAAATTGGTATCTGTCAACTATTCATCCCAGTAAACTACTGACTAAACCAAAGTTCTCATTTCTGAAGTGTTTGATAGGTATATTACCACGTATTTTTAGCTAAAAAAGCAGTAACATGCCCTTAGAGTATTAACATCTTAGAGCAAAATTAATTGTATTCTGTTACTTATTTAACATCAGTGAAAAATTCCAGTACACCTGAAGATCATCTTATAGAGATGGAACTGAAACTACCAGTTAGACAGCAATCAGTGTGTATTTGTACAAATGTATGGGATTAGTGTCACGGTGATTAGCTGGCTATCAGAGTACTTATCTCAGTGATCAGTACTAAAAACATAGCAAATCTTGGTTTGGGGATTAGTGTGGCTTTATTCTGCATGTTGTCATCGAAGTAAAGACTGGATCTATACCCCAAAGTGTTCATAATCTAACAGCTGTATTTGCTTCTAATATTATTTACACTGAACAGCTGTGCCGTGCATAAGATGGCCAAATTTTGCAGATAACATAATGTAAATGAGCAGAGATCAAACCGGCAAACAAGGTGATAACAGAGCAAGTGAGCTAACGTTAAAGAATGAGAAAGAAACGCAATCTCTGTGGATGCATTTTTTCCTAATTATACAGTTTACTTCATACTTTGTCTTAAGTGAAACCAGGACACAGTGCATAAATAGAAAACCAATAGGGAAGGGTAATGGAGAAAACTTTACAGGAGCAGATGAGCAGAAAATGAGAACAGCTTCAGGTGTAAGGCAGAGAACAGAAAATAAAGCAGCGGCATAAGGACCAGACAAAAGAATGAGAAAAGTGAGATTATAAAGGATAGAAAACAGGAAAACCTAAAATTTAAGCAAATGCCCACACAAGTATGGATCTGGGGTTGGAACTTTTGGTTTTATTTTACTCTCACTTTTACGTTTAGTCTATAAGAGGATCAACTGATTAAATTAGTGGAATTACTGGTGATATAAATTCAAAGTGAAAAGTGCAGGATTAGGCCATGAGCTGTGAAAGAAAATTTGGACAGAGAATGAAAGGAGATAACTGAAGTTCTTTAGAGTAATATTTAGATAGCTTGCTTAATGTTGGGCAACAGAGGAAACATATAAAGGTAAAAACAATAGATAAAGAAGACAATTTTCCACATTGAATACACAGACTGTATTCAACACTTCTTTAGATGATGGAAATGCAAAATCTGTTGATGTCCCATCATGTTTTCCTTGGACTTGATTAATTATTAACTCTGGATTTACTTCTGATTTTACACTATCAACCTTGTAGTAATTTATTTACTATATGATCAGTGAGACAAAAAAGACTTTTTGGTCTGAATTTGTAATTCTACTGTCTACTATTTGCTGTCAGATTACCTTGCCAACAAGCGCCAACTGTCAGCTGCATGGCGATATGTGAAGGGTGGATAGGCCAATCATTGGTCACGAGGTAAGGTTCATATGTTGTTCCATCCATGTATAAGGTAACCACAGGAAACTCAACATTGACAACATAGTAATGCCATTCTTTATCACAAATCTGAAAGATAGAATGCAAGAGAAAAATATTATTTAGCACTTATTGTCAGGTGACTAATTTTTATATCCCATATGTTTTTAAAATTGTAGTTTCCAAATTCCACTCATAGAAAAAAAATAACATTATTGCAATTTATATGTCACTGAAATGAAAGAAAGTGTAAAACAATATTGATAAATAGTCATGGTATACATGCAGAATATATTTGATAAATAGAGGCATCTTTAAACACGCTTTTTGAAAACAAGGCATGGATAAAATAGAAAAATCAGACAATTTAGTATTTGTCCTGTATTTTCACATTTCAGAGAATCACAGAACGATATGGGGTTGGATGGTGTATTTGTTAATACATAATATTGGTTTCTTAATGTCTATTTCAACTTTTGAGAATACAAAATTGTATGCAAGAGATGCATATTTGGGATGTATCGGCATAGTTACGGGGGATCCCTATTAGTTTCAAATTAAGAAAATATACAGCACTTAGTCACTAGATTGATGAGTTATCATCAATTATTTGATTCAATTGTCATTATTAACTTGTTGCATTAGTACTTAGAAAGTCCCTTGCAATGCATCAGCACCTCCACACTGCTAGAAGGACCTCTGTTGTGCTCTGTATACACACAGATGGACAAGCAGTGTACGTGTCTACCTGATTTGGGCAGGAAAACCAAATCTTTCCCATACTCCCTCTTTTGGCCTTAAGCTTTTTCCCAGATAGTCAGCAAAAGGAGGATCTATATGGTTTCACTGATGTACATCAGCTTTGAAAAACAATGGCCACAGTTACAACATACTTTCAAGATGACAATATCAATGTCAGATTTCATATAAATTTCTGAGCTGGACAACCAGGGATTACTGCAAGACGGTCAAATTTTGTTTTATTTCAGAAATGATTCAGGAGTCAGCTGAATCAGTGCATCTGAAGAGAGAAGTCTAGTGTGTAAATATCAATGCCTGTCCAACTCTTCTTTCCTTAGTTGTGTCTTTCAGATTTAAAAGTTCAAAGGAATAAATCACAATAAATTGGTAGGACAGGTGGGCTCTTTTTAAAAATACAGCAATAGTTACAATCAAGCTACTTTCAATGCTGTAGAGATACTTGTTTCCATGTTTTAAGAAATGGAAGTGCTTGAATGCAGACATCCTTGCTGTTTTGTAGAGGCAAGCAGAAAAGTGATGTTTCAACATAACACTTTGTCCTTGGCCAGGTTAAGTGCTATCTGCTGCAATATCTGCCCTTAGAAAGCAAAAGCTAATGTTTTGTTCCACAAGACATTTCAACAAGAACTTAATCACTTCTATTTCAAATGGATACATTTATTACTGCAGACATCATAGCTCCACAGCAAGAGATAAATGCAGCAAGGGGCTGCTAGGGCCCTTTGTAAGCACTAGACAGCACAAATGTTTTCTGAAGGTTAAACGAACTGAAACCAAAATTGAAAGTAAATAAATTGGAAGACTGAAAACTTTATTGAACAAACAACAATCATGAATAGTATTATGCAGTCCTCCCTTTCAAGGAAAAACAGTTTGCTGAGTTTCCTGACCTGATCATTAGAATGTGATGCGTCACAGCCACATGCGTCAGACATTTTATATAAAACAAAATGTGCCTGAGTTTAAGAGACCTTGCATGACAAAAACTACAGGCGTTAATACTTGACACTTTTCACAGAACTGTCCTAGATTATTTCTGTTTTGCTACCCTAAACTGCATCACTTGGGATGCCTCACGTCCTATTAAATGTGTGAGTAATAAAGGAATTTTAATCATCTCAAGTAAGAACTTTATTTTAAAAAAATCTAATTTATAAAGCCAGCCTAATGAGATAAAATTTGAGATTAGTAAACTTGGCCTGCAGAGATTGCTGGATGGCTAGGCTGGTCTAATCTCTGTACCTTGTCAGTCTGCCTCTAAAACGTATTAATCAAATCACAGTAAATTAGCCAGCTTGAAGTCTTAGTGCTGATTACAGGCATTGGAATATGCTTTTATGAAACAGGTGAAAAAAGACTCGAGATAAATCTTATAAAGTCAGTTTCCCAGGGCATTAAAGCTTTTAGCATCTTCCGATGAATAATGTCAGAGATTTTTCTGGTTTACATTTGAATGCTTAGGAACTGACTGAAACCAAAATACTTTGGTGTGAGAAGAACATGGTGCTTAGAAACAGTCTTTGTTGGTCTGCAAAATGTCTCTTTTTACAGCTTTATACATAAGGGCTAGCCATGCACACAGGAGACTTGCACTTTACAGCTTATAGCTTTCTTAGCCTCACTTAGGTCAACTGGGGCATAGTCATGGAAAATGGATAATTCACCTGCTTGGCCAAATACACAAGAAGAACTTGTACTTGGAGAAGTGTCCCAATGCCTCAGTTCAATACATTCGTATTTGCAACCCTCCAGTTCGCTTCCGGAAAGTCCTCTGTGTGATGTTCAGCAGAGTCTGACCATGCAAACAGCTCTGCACATCCTGTCAGTGCTACTCAGTGCGGACTTTGAGTCGATCCCTTTAGAGCTGAGAACACAGACTTTGCTGAGGAAGCGTTCTCAGAATATACTCAAACATCCACAAAAAAGCAGTAAGAAGGAAGAAGAAAAGCAAGGCGAGGAAAGCTCTCTACTTACTATAAATAGCACTATTTAGCATGGATATGAGACACAAACTCCTCCTTTCTGCCTAAGTGGTCTGAACCATTATTTTCTACAGGTTGTTTGAAGAAAGCACCTTCATCAGCTCTAAAAACAGAGCATGCCACTCTTGATGCCCTTTGTAGTGTCATGTTCTGAACCTCTCAACATTCCCCCTTACTCAGCATTCATTAGATCACGCCTAAAATGCTGTGCCCGATTTTGGATCTCTGAATACATGAAATACTTTGATGAACTGGAGTGAATTCAGTGGAGGGCAACCAAAATGGCCAGCTCTTGCCATGCAAGGAGAGGCTGAGGGAACTGGGCTTGTTCAGCCTGGAGTGGGCAGTGTTAGGAGAACAGTAACAGCACTCGTCCAGTGTCTGTGAGGCGGTTACCAGGAAGACAGGGATGGACTTTTCAAAGTGCTGCATGCTGTGACAAAGAGACAATGAACATAAATTGAAACAAGACAAGTTCAGACTGGATATAAAGTAAACCTTCATTTCACCATGTGGACAGTCAAGAAGTAGAGCAGGCTGCCCAGACAGGTTGTAATGCCTCCATCCATAGAGATTTTTCAAGCCTTGAGCAACCTTGTCAAAGCTCGTAGCTGCCCCTGCTCTGAGGAGCAGGTCTGAGGTCACTACCCAACTAAACTACAGTTCTGATTCCATCAAGAGCATTGTACTGAAGGTGATAGAAGGGAAACAGTGTCACTCTGATATGGCATTCTTCTTAAAGGTGGGAGATGTTCAAATATTCTTAGCCACAGGAATTACAGTTCAGGTTTGCTATCTTAAAGGTGTTTGCTGTAACCACCAGGCTATGAGGTACAGCAGCAACACTACCACTGTCTTCCTCTGGCTGTATTTTGAAAAAGAAGGACCAACCTCCTCCAAAGTTCTTGAAAGGCGCGTAAGATATCTTCATTCTCTGATGTGCAATGACTTTCTTATACAGACAACTCCATGACATATGTGTAGGAGGTTATATGGACATTATTTCTACATGAACATTCCACCACATTTTGAAAAATGGGATGTCATTTGTCATTGATGCTGGCAACATGGATGTTTATGAATCAGATACACTTTAAAGGATGACAAATTATTGGGCTCCAAATTATTTGCACTCCTTTCATGTAAAGTTTAGATGTTCTATATTTGTACCAGCTCTGTTAAGAAGCAAAAACCTAGAGAGTCTAGGGAATAAAATCTGTGCATTTCTTTCAGAACCACAGCTACTGACTACTGCAATGGACTGCACAAAGTGCCTATATGCTAGTGCAGAGGTGTTTGTAACTACATAACATGAATGCTACTCCTCTTCCAAATTAGCTTCATGCTTTTAGAAAAGCTGTATCTAGGTGGAGGCAGAACAAATTCTGGCTAAGCAAAGCCTCTTTGAAACCTTGCTAGCCCCCACCCCATAGACAGTGTCACTTCCTTTATTCCACTCGTGCTTACCTAGTACCAGCTTCGCAATACTTCTCTTCTGTTAATTGCTGACTACTAATGTGAGCCTCCCAGCTCACAAGAATAAGAACAGAACTGCTTTGCAAAACAAATTTTAAAAATTCCCTTTTAGAAACAAATGACCCCAAATCCTAAATTCTCTATGGAAAAAAATCCCAAATTATTGGTATTCATCAGTCACGATATTTCATTGTAAACATACTTCAGACATAAAAGAGAAAATAATAAATGAAAACACCCAGCAAGGTGAAGGTAAAAACATAGTTTCATCTGAAAATGCTAAAATGCTTTCAACCTAACTGAAGGGCTCTTTTCCATCTTTTCTTTCATTGTGATTTGTCTAGTATCAGCAGAATGGTGAATGCTTTGAGTTAAGCTAAGTTTTATTTTCTGAAAGAATTTTCCATTTCAAGTGCAAGCAGTCATAGAGGAATTTATCCTCTAGGTAACTCCCTCATTCTTATATCCCTCCAACACACAGCCCTCTTCCCATCTGTCTTTCAGATATTTTTTTTCCCCAATAACTCTATTACTCTTTCCCCTTCCGTTTAGTTTTAGCATTTTATGTTTTTACCTACAGCATTTAATCTATTATAGCACCTCAAATATTAATTAATATCAAAACAATAAATTCAATACCATTGGAGGTTTTTTAAATCCTGGCCCTTTTCCCCTCTTTCTGTTTTGTGTTTGTTAAAAAGTGTTGCTAACAAACTGGTCAGCTGACTGAGTCTCATTCTTTCACTAATTCTCATTTAAATTAGACTTAATTTGAGTCTTAGTAACTGATTCAAATTCAGATAGTTGTGCATGACAAGAAATTATCTGGTATATTCTGAAAAAAAATATCCTAAACTAGGTCAGAATATCGGCTGTGTTGTGGTGGTGCTCATGTCCAAAGGTCAAACGTTAAAAGAAATGCTACTGGGGCTAGTGCACCTCCTAGGAGGGACACGCTCTGTGTACCTGGGCTGAGGAAAAGACTGACAGTGACTAATGTGCTAGAACCTTGAAATTACAGTGGTTAAGAGTGTAGTAGTCATTGCAAATAGCTGGGCTGCTGAGGCCATTCTGACCAATACTTGCATTTCTGTCACAGACTAGAGGTGTTCTAAATCTGCAAACACAGAGCTTAACTTTTTTTAAAGTGAATAGAAAATATACACAGAAATCACAAAGGTCTTCAAATCTCCTCCTCTCTTTTCCTTTATATGGAAAATATCTAAGTATGATTTCCATTAAATATTAATATTGAATGAATTAATTCACTTCTACAATTGAATTCTTATCAGCAGAGGTGACTCAAATTGCAAAAAGAATGTGCACTACTGTTTGTTCAACCTAACTTTGCAGAATATAAATGATCCTGCCTGAACGGACGCGCATCTGCTGGAGCATCACTTTAAGATATACTGGCCTTTACAGGACTGTAACTGTTTATAAGATCAGTAGGAGTCTTTTCTTCATTGCATTTCTTCAATAAATCTACTTTCTGCTGTTTGGCAGTATTTCAATAAATTAAACATTTAGGGCACTCTATAATCAAAAGTATAGTGGAGAAGGCTATTATACTCATTTATAGCAAAATGGGATCATTAGTGAAGGAAGAACCACATTCACACAGGGATTACAATACCCAAGCAACGAGAATACTAATGCTTACCTCTGCTTGCAAGGAGGTCAGGAGCACACTTGGGATTATAAATTGCATATTTTTGTAAAGTAGCTGAATAAAAAATAAGTCATGCTTAGTGTATCACTGTTTCTGTACAAAAATGTCCTCTCCAATATTTCTGCATGTCTAGAAAAATGCAAAGTCTGTAGAAGGTGAAGAAGACACTGTTTCCACTAATAAAGAGTTGCAGCACATCATACCTTCATTAAGAGGTTGAAGTATTATCACGCTTATCAATTATTAATGTTATTAGTCATTGTTATGCTTTTATTAACAACGCCACTTTCTCTTTGGATGTACATTTACTATATTTATAAATCTGCAAGTCCTCAGCAAACAAAACATTTACCTCAAATCCTTTGTATGCTCCTGGAGAGAATATGTGCAACGCTTATATAAAAACCTTAACAATGGAATAGTTTCCCTATTTGCAAGCATCTGTCAATAGAGCTGATGGAGGTCACCATTGTGAAAACTTTGTAAACACGCAGAGACAGCTCAGGCTCTGCATTTTTATCTCACTTTACTAAAGAAGACAACAAATGCAGGGAATCTCCCTTTGATCTTATTATGCTTAGAGGCGTTAGCATTATCCACTCAGTTACAGCACCCAGATCAAACCCTCTGCCCTGCTCTGAAAGCAGCCACACGCTTTGTAAATCTGCTTCAAAGGAGGGCACCCATTACCCTTCTACAGAGTACAGAACACAGATGATATTTGGATGGAGATAGGGATATTAGTTTGAGTTTAAAAAACAACATGTTTTTCTTTCCATCTCCAAAATAATCCTTTCTGAAAAAGCTTTGTAAATTTTACAAATTTTGGCATTGTTCTTTTCTGTTAGTGACACTAAATAGACATTTAAATGGTTCCAATATATTTTGATAGCTTTTCTTTAATATATTTTTGATAGATTTTTATAGCACTGAGTGAAAGCACTGAACTGCATACAGACAGGGAGCTCAAAGGCAACAGACTCAAAAGTTCTGAAAGACAAATTCATTATACCTTTAATTGGGACTTAACGAATACTGCCACTGTAGGAAAGCAAGCCTGAAAAATATATTAATTTGGAAATATTTGGCAATGGATTTAAAGTAGAAGTGAAAAAGTTACATATATTTGTAACTTTTAAAAAGAAAAAAAATAACATTTCTTAAGATAGTCAGGCAGTGTAGTCGTTATGCACAAGATTGATGAGTTTTCCATGAAGGCAACGCAAAGGTGAGCATAGAAGGGGCTTTCTCCGGTCCCACTCGGGAGTGGGGAGGGTGGTGTTTATAACTGTTGTCTCTGATGAATGGGAACTTTAAAGTCGTTGTTGAATGAGCTTTATCTGTTACTTTAGAAACTCAATTAGTATCTTAATTGTTTTCCCATTGTCAGTTCTCATTCACAGACTTCTACAATTAACGCATGTTAGTTTAAAAAAAGAAAAGAATATACCTTAGGGCATTGCTTTTGCTATAATTCTGCTCTCTTTTGGTGGGGTGTTGTGTGTGTTGTTGGTTTGATGTGGGGTATTTTTGTTGATTTTTTTTTTTGTGTGGTTGGACTGGATGATCTCGGAGGTCCCTTCCAACCATGATGATTCTGTGATTCTGTGATTTCAGTAGCTGAGCTACCTGCAAAAGCTGATTAAGTGATATAGGGAAATAAATTACACAGTTGACTTTTTATCTCTTATTGTCTATAAGCACCTAATAATTTCTTTGCGGTTTTGTTTTTTTTTTAATTATCCCATCACATCATTCGATACCTGGGTTACCTACTGCATTTCTGTTTTCTAATATAATGAACAAATATATATTTCTGCTGTGAATATGCAGGCTTTATAGTAAAAAATTGCTGTTGTGAGAATCAACAAATATGCACTTCAAGTTGACTTTGTGCTATAGTATAATCTGCCAGCATATTCATTTTGGAGAAGAGCTGAAAATAAACAAAAGCAAAGTGCAAACACAGACTAACCAAATTAATCCAGTAATATAAATTGTTACTTCTTGTAGCATTGTTTATTCTACCTCAGTAATAGGCTCTGTGCATTATGACAGAGATTTGCCACATGTGTTGGCTTTACTTAATCTAAGCATTGCTGAAACTGAAAAGGATTAAAACATTTGTGGCAAAGGGTCAGTACATTTTTGACCACTAAGTGGAGCTGTGCAGATTACAAATATGTCCCAGTATCTCCACAACCTCTTAAATAGAGCTCTAAAATATTTGTATTATGTACTGGATTTTAAAAAAATAATCTCTTGGGTTTCCCTTTCTACTTTTATCCTCTAGCAGCTCCCTCACATGACACTTTTTTTCCCCCTGTCTGTAAAATCAATATGCCCTGCCTCTGAAGTGGCAATAAATACGTATGCATGTAGTAATTAAGGCAGGATGGAAGAAAAAGATACTGTATATGGAAAAAGAAGGAATCAATATACTCCCACCAGTTAAATTAACGGGTGATACACTGAAAATGCCATCACAATCTACAAGTTCAGGTTTTTTTCCGTAAGAATACAGTCGCACACTTAACCTCCACATAAAACTTGTAGTTTGAGCCTTAGCCTGCATAGCCCTGCTCAGATTTGACCACAAAAAGCAAAAGAGAGACTTCTGCTCCTTATGCAATTCTTAAGTAAGTTACTGCTTCCTCATAGGACTTTCGGTGAGGAAACTAGAAACCCAGCTTGTATTCCCTACCTCTGGTTGCATGCATAAAAGGAAGAGAAACCTCTTGGGATTATGTTAGGGTGGGTGAGAGCCACAAGAATCTCATTTCCAAGGCTCTACTCACAGTTGGAGCGAGTCCAAGCTCTTAAATGAGGTACCAGTTACATGCCCACAGACAGACAGTGTGAAACCTGGACAATAATGGCCCTAAAAGTCTCCTCATATGTCACTATATTGAGACCTTATTTAGAAAGCAAAGCAAAGCAGAAGACATTTTCCATTACAGTATATTTTGAAACAGAGGAACTGGACGTGAAGGATTGGGAGGCTCTTCTTTATCTTTATAATCTCACTAATTGAAAAGATAACACAATTTAATGCTGATTGTTTTAAAGTTATATTTAGTAAACCTTAGAAAACAAGTATTTCAATATAAACTATTCAGTTAAACATACTGAGTATAGTAAAACTAATGGATTTTCTCATGTACCTTGCTCAAGTAAATGCTATATGCAAATAAGTACCTATCTAATCACAGTCCTCCCAAACTGATATTTTCAACGGTTTACTCACTGTCTAGCCGATGTTTTTAGTTCTGCTTAATGTTTATACAATTTAGACTTTTACTTCCACTTAAAAAAACAAACCTTCACAGACTGTTTAGGAAACAGCCCTAAGATTTGTTTGGTATTCTTAAGAAAATATAGGTGAATATGTTATGAGAATACCTTGAATTCTGATATTTGTTACGCAGTATACTTTATTTAACATGTCAATCTGTAGTGTGGATGTCTATTAAATCATTCAAAAAACTTGGTGAGGGAAGTACAATCTTTTGACTTTTTTTTTCTCTTGAGAAATACCCCAAGAATACCATTTGGTCCAAAAGTAATTCCTGAAAATACATTTATATAGCATGCTTGCCAGGTATACTTTATGGCTACTGATGCTGGAAACACCTTGTTGCATTTTATCAGAAATGCCTATTTACCTTATAGTGATAAATAAAAGCAATCCTTTCTCTCTCTCCTCAGCCCTCTCCCCTCCATGTACTTTCAAAGGAATGAAGAAGGAAGAGCAAGCAGCTAAAAGAGGTGAGTCTGTATTTAGTGCCAGACTTACAGATGTACGACATGTTTTGATCTTTGATTTTCCTGAGATAAAAAACTGAATCTTGCAGAGCTCTGTGGTGTGTTTTATTTTGAGGTTGACTGACACAGCAAATGTCTTCTTTCATCTCAAAGAAGAGGGTGAACAAAGACACTGCAGTCACCCTGTGGCAACTGGGGCAAAAATTTATTACTGTGAGTTTTAATCTCATTTGTGTATCATTCTCAGTTTAAAAGAGCTTAGTATGTAGACCTGACTCTGAATTTTCCAAGATTTATTATCTGTTTTTGTCTAAACTACCTGCCCCATATGCTAGAGAGAGGATGTTAATTGTAGCATTGACCTCTTTACTAGATAGATTCTCCTAGTTCCTTGTGCTGTTGGCTTTCTGCCAGGCAGAGTAGATCACTGTCTTTCATCGCAGTATTCTGTGCCCTCTTTTGTAATCACAATATCCACGCTATTACTCTATCTTTTAATGAAGCCAACTTTATTCCAGCCACGTATGACACTTGAGTCATCTGCAAAACAACCTTCAGACTATAAAAACTGAATGGAATTAAAAAATCTAACAGGAAACCTCTATTCATTAGCTGTAGAAAAAGAAAGGAGGGGAGGGGGAAATAATCAAAGACATCTCTTAGCTTTTGCAGTCACCTGATAAGATCTTGCATGATGTCCTTTTCCATCAGAAACCATTCTATTTTGAAATGTATCTGGCTATTCACCTGGATAGATTATTCTTCTCTCTGACTCTCAGAAAGGACTAGACTACTCTGTACTGTACCTAAGGACTTTTACTTTACTGTAAGATTGAGAGATGAGTGAGTGGGGAAGGATGTGTTAAAAACAATTCAATGGTTCCATACTTTCTAGCTTTTACTTGTACGTATACGTGTATGAACGTATAATATATATACAAATATGGATATGCATACATATACACAAACTTTGTTTTTTCTTATTACAACCTAGAGTGAAATAAATTTGAAAATAGGTTTGCAGGATAGTTATGGATTTCCAATGTTTTAAAATAAAAAGGGAACACTGTTTTCAAAATGTCAACATGGTATAGTCACTCAAACGAATAAACCTCAAACAGCTCATATCAATGTGGATATTTTCTTAGAACAATTTTTAGTATTCTACCAGTCATGAGTTTCTTATTCTAGTTGTAAAGACTTCGGGGTACTTTCACAGATTGTCTCAGAACAAATTGATTTAAATACTTCTAAAAAAAAAGAGAAATTATCAGAGCATCCAAAGATACGTGAAAAGTTTTCAGAAACTAAATATTTTATAGCTGAGTTGCACTAAAATTGAAACTAAAGTATTGAAGTTAAGCATACTTAACAGCAAACTGGTAACTGTTAACTATACTATTAAATAAAACTATTATTGATATTCCTTCCTCTACCGCACAACAAAGTCTTGGTAGGTAATATAAGTTAAAATTATTTGTATAAACTGTTATATGATCCCATAAAGAAATAGTCATGGGATTATCAAGTAATATTTTGATTATTCTTCATCAGTAAGGAAATTGTTCCTGGTCATTAAACTCTCTCTCTCTCCGCCTCTCTCAGCTAACTAAGCCTAGTGAACATTATTTGAACATGGTGTTCTGAATTAGGCCACCCCTCTTTCCAGGCCTTCTAGGCTGAGGGGTGGTCTTTAAATGAGAGTATATAATGGGTGCAGTTGCAGTGGCACCCTGTTTCAGAAGCCATATTCCCCTTTCATAAGGCGTTCAAAAACTGATGCCCAATGAAGGAGACAGCACTGATTTCAGCAGAAGTTAGAAATTCAGGAGGTGAGTAGACCAGTTAAATAAGCAGTTAGCAACTTTCTCTACTGTTGTCTAAATAATAATAATAATTTAAAAAAGGTTTCCATTTTGGCTGCTCTTTTATCTTATAACACTCGTTACCTTTAACAGAAAGCTTTACTGATCAGTAACTCATACAGGTACTGTTATTTTACTTTTTTTTAATTCCTTTTTTTCCTATTAATTAACACCACTGATCATGAACTAACAAAAAGCAGAGAATGATGTAAGCTCAAACAGCATTTAGTAGTCCAACTGTTTGTCAGACTTAGTGATGTCAAAGGAGTATTAGATAACTGTTTTGTTTTCAGCCCTCTTAAGGAAGAAGAGTCTACTAGGTATCAGAAAATGTTCATCATACAAAAAAGCCCAGAGTCATCAGGCTTTATTCTTAGCATTTTATAAAATATTCCTTTAGCGGTGGCCAAAAAAATAAAAATCTTCATTAGGACAAATACAACTCTTCCATAAATTAATTCATTTCCACATGCATTCTACAGAGAAGTTCCCAAAATAACAAGCTGTGAGTTCAAACTCAGTTTTGTAACATAATTATGCGTGCCAGCTTTGCCTTCAAACTACCTTTCCAAAAGTTATACCACATACCTTTGAGGCCTGTTCAGCACCCAGCTGTTTTATGCCCGATGTTCCTGATGTCACAGAACATCTGTAAATCTCAAAAGAACTACTCAAAATTTGCCAATGGATCATGAGCTCACCGAATCCCTTAAAATCCTGCCTCCTTACTAAACCAAAACATTTTTCTTTAAAAATACTCAGATGAACAGTTTGAATTCCAGATTCGTTCATCAACAGAGTAGCAGGAAATTAAAAGGTGAGTAAACTACCATATATAGCAATGTTTATCAGAAGTAGATAAACTCTGTATATATAAAGTAGGCAATTTCTGCTTAGCTTTTCACACTTAACTAACCATAACCAATTATGACCAATTACATGCTTTCCAATCTCTTTGAGTGATGATATTTTTGATCCAAACACTTTATAGCTCCTTCTCTCTAGATTTTATGGATTATAAAAATAAATATACAGGCCATGAGTCACCTGGAGCTAGAGGAAGGGGCAAATTATTTCACTTACCTACTTTAGGTGTTCAAGTGGGATGTGCATTTTAGTATGTGTCCTCTTCATAAAACAGGTAGCTGAATTCCTTGTAGAGTCAATAGAAGAATGTATATTACTGTGAAGACTTTCAAAGAGACCTCCAGGCCCCTCAGGTCTCATCAATAGAAAACCTTCAAAAGCTCACTTAGTGACAATATTAGGCACTTAAAATGGAGGTCCAAATTTAGTATCTTGAGCTAGGCTGAAGTGACCGCAGCCTGATCTTAGCTCTTGAAAAAGAGCATATACTATGACCAAAAAAAAATGCTTTTACCATCTGTTTACATTTATTATACAATAACAGAAGTTCAACTTCAGAGGTAATTTAGCTGTATATGCATTAAACCACTAGAAAATTTTGCAATTACATTTCTGCAAAATGATAAAAATAAAGCCCTGTATTATCTAAGTATACCATGTGCAGTCCTGACAGTAACAACAAGCTTTCTCAGCTTCTCACTCTAATATAATGCTTATCACAATTTTTTCAAACTAAACACGTCTTAGTCAAATGCCAAAAGATAGCTTAACTGCAGCACTCCCATATTTGTAGCATTACTACTGGGAAAGTCACATAATGCTTTCAGGTTAGGAGATCTCTTCATCATTAGATACTGCACAAACCTAAATATATGCTAATAACACAAGCCCACGTAACATTTCCTCTGCAATTCCTGCTAAAAAATACACCAAATAAGAAGATAAGGAGTTCTGGCAAATATCTTACAGACATAAATACTTTTTCTATTTCAGGAGAAAATATACTAATGGATGCCACTAAACTTAGGAGAACTAGGATCCATTTGAAATACTACATACTATAAAGGTTATTACTAAGGCTCATAAATCCGTATTAGAAATCCCCAAATAATTTATAAAACGAATACTTACCAAATTTAAAAACAAATAACATGAATGAGATGTAATCTAATTTGTGGTGCTAAGTTGGTAATAAAAAATAAAACTACATATACAGGAACCCCCAAACTCATTACCACCTTCTTCATATCAGCAAGCTACAGTCTAAAATTAATTTTAACAAGTATTTAAATACGGCTAAAACAAGACTGAGGAATGCTAACCTCATGTTGTTTTCCAATAAGGTAGGAGCTTCCCTTTTACTCCTTTTTAATTATCTTGAAAAGTTCTAAGCACACTTATCTGAAAAATCAGAATTGGCGCAAGAAAATTTACTCTTTGTAAAATATTTGGCCAGTAGAAGCTCTTCCTATTACCAAAGCCAGAAGATGATCTAGAAAAGCAAACTATGTGGTTTTTTTAAACAAATATCAGCATTTGATCAGCTCCTATACATGTAATATTTATTGATGAAAATGATTATAATATCCCAGTTCTATTGAAGTGGGAACTTGAATTATGCTCTTTGTCATTTTTATTCATTTTATTCATCCTACCCATTCATATGTCTTTAGCAGACAAACTAAAAGCAGCGTTCTATTGGACACTCTCCCTCCTTCCCAAATGTTTCCCATTTTAAAGGGAACAATTACGCTGACAGTCTCTGTAAGGTGCTCTGAGATCTAGCAGTTAATATCATGTTTACTGCGATTTATTTGCAGAGCATACCAACATTCCACACATGAGTTATCTGCACATACAAAAGAATAAATAAAACTATTAAGGACAATGCAAAGAACTTTGCTTTGGAATTGCAGCATGGATTTGCCCCTTGAAATCTACTACTGTGGAGAACAGGAAAAGAAAGGGAAGAAAGAGACATTGTATCTCCCACCATGAAATGCTGCAGCTTGTCAGGCTCAATAAAGTATTTCCTTGGTCCTGTCAGGGTGGGAAACAACTACTTTCTAAACGGAATAAATGATCGATATTCTGAGATGAATGAACTTTCCACCTAATAATGAAACATGGTAACATTTTTTTAAATCAAGTTGAATCAACCCTTATCCAACTAAATCTGAAAAATGAAAAGACCAACCAAAAGCTTAGCCAGTATAAGTATTACAAGCTTAATTTTCTGCCTCCATCTTTAAAGGGCTTATATGATTTTTTTTTATTTATATGCCAGATATTGATCTACACTGTGATTTGTCAGTATAAATTTTCTGTTAAACATCTCTTTGAATTAGATAAGCTACTATAACTGTTATATATCCAATTTTTTATGTATATGATCAGAGACTAAAAAATGCAAAGACTTAGGGTGATAATGTCTTTGAGAATTATTCACAAACTGAACACTAACAAACTTAACAAACATGTATAACAAACAAGAATGACACTAAGGGAAAACAACGAAAACCACCAGACCATTTCACCTCCTACCTGACTGAAATAGCCCAAATGCCTCATTTGTTTCATAGTCTGAGTCCTGAAATATGACTGACATTATTTTATTGAAGTTTTCAATTACGTTTGTGAATTTTAAATATTAATTCTTTTACAAAGCATGAAACTGTTTTATTACCAAAAGGTACACATTATTACCACAAATACAGCAAGAAGTGACCAAATAGATTAGGGGTAATGTTTTCATGTACATTGAGACCCAGATTGTGTTAGTCTTATACTCTTGCATTTTTAATGTCCTTCCTAAAATTGATGTATAAACAAAATTGAAATTAAGTATGGGCTTTTGAGCAAGCTATCTTCAAAGAGAGTTGAAATGAGCTTTTGGCCTGTGAGTTTATTCCCACTCAAGACAGCATATGTAAAATTCTACTTTATTTCACTCATGAGGCTTCATCATTCATCTTTGAATCTTATCTGGAATTTAAACCACTTTCTGTGATCTCTGGGATTTGCCTTCTGCTCTGATGATACGTGCAGGGATTCTGCCTGTTAGATATTTCTATTATGAGATTTGCAATGAACTTATTTTTTACTCTTCAGAGAGTTCAGTAATATGTATGGATGCAAATGGAGTTCTAGTTGTGAACTAAATGAAACGTATTATTTGCTAGAAAACCAAGGAAATACTTTTCAGTATGCTAATAATACTTAATTAAAAACACAAAATTAATACAAACAAGCCCTCCTATACTTTGCAATTACCTTTCAAATATTAATATATTGCATTTTTTCAGTTTGCTTTCTATAAACCTGACTGAAATACTAATACTCAAATGTTAAAGACTACATTTAAGTCAGGCATCTTGACTGCCCTCTGCTCCAAGGACTAAGTTTTCAGGCAGCTGAGAAATCTGGCCTTACTCCTGAGGGGTATTCAATAACCCAGTATTTTTTTCTCTCCGAGCATACAGAGGTTGCACTAAGAAAAAGGAGGTTGTCACTGTTCAAAACAGGATGATAGATCCTTCCCTTGCTGTTGGTGTCTAAACAAATACAATGCTTGTTTCAGTCAGTTATTTAGACATGTTATGAAGGTGCAGAGAGTGTGATTAATGCAAACTAGACTCCAGAGACACAGCTAACAGGCTAGTTGTGGCTTGTTTGCTTTGCTTTTGAGGGGAAACACTTGGCCTCAGCTATGAAAAACAGATTCTGAAGAGACTTCCTCTCTCCTCCTCCTTCTCACACATTCCCACCTACACGCATCACTCGCTTTGTTAAACCAAAGCACTAGGCTCCCCTATCTATTCAAATCCCACAAGAAGTGCTATGTGCTATTTTTCATTCATGAAATAAATATCCAGTCTTGATACCTCAGTTCTCACCTACCATCTGGAAAATACCAGGATTCCTGGGCTGGGTATTCTGCACGCAGAAGAAAGTCCACCAGAATACTCCCTTGGGCTAATGACCTCTATTGCTGAAAATGGCACTGCTGGCTCTTTGAAGGCTTTCCACCACCTGGCAAATCCCTCTTCAAAGGCTTGCTATATCTGAAGGAAGTGTTGACACGGCTTGCAAGCTTGCAAGGGTTGCTTTAAACATACTCAGCAAAAGATGATAGAGCTGACACAGGCATTAAACACCCTTTCAGAATTTCCACATTTTGGGAAAGGTGATATACTTGAAAGATACTTGCTGTGTTGAAGGTGCACAGTGCAAATCAGAGATAAAAGAATTCCTGCTCTTACACAACTCTCACATTGAGTGGATACCTCCAAACTCAGTGTTATTTGTATGGGAACCCACTACTATAATAATTTTGAATCTTGCTGTAGTCTGAGATGGAGGTAGCTATAACTGCAGAAAAACACGTAAGAAATAGAGGCTCCTTCCCCATACAGATTAGTGTTGTATTTACTTCAGTTCCAGCAGGTAATTAGGACGTAATACAGGGAAAAGCAAGTGCTATTTTGTTTTTATTGCAGATAAAAGGTGGCAATGAGTCATATTTGGCTACCTTAATAATTTCTGTAAGATGAAGAATGGTTGTATATCCATGTTTCTGTATTTATACTCAAAGATAAGTCAGGAAATTACACAACCCAAATATTATGCATAGTCTCTTTACTGAAATGGTAACTGCTGGGCCTTTAATTACATAGCTGGCATTTTGCAGACAGGCTGATTATATGTTATATACTGTACAGAGGTAATTAGGTATTGGCTATATTTGTGTCTTTGCCAGAGAATGTTATTATTTAGTCACTATATAGCTTGTTTTCAGTACTAATCACAATCGTGTTCTTAGTGCTTTAATGGGAGGAAACAAGTCAGCGCTGAAGGCCTGCATTCCAGAATAGTTCTGGGTTGACATTAGGGACATAAAACAAATAGCCTGTCTGAAGAAGTTTTCAATATCAGCATTGCACAAACCCTAAAAGTTTTATGGGCATCATTAAATAATTATCTAAAGTTCAAACATTTATACACAGTTGAGCTGGCTGAAATTATCCTTGTGAAGCACTGTTTTGCTGATTGGAAAATGGCTATTGGATTACAGACATCATCCTAAGATAAAATTGCTATTGCTGGAAATGGGATGACCGATTCTTCAGGGGAAAAAAAAACCAAACAACAAAAAACCAACCACTGAAAAACGCACCTTTTTTGTTTGACAGAATGTGACAAAAATGGTTCAGCTGTTTTCAAAATTGTATATTACTTTTTAAAGGAAAATAGAGGAAAACAAAATCTAAATACTGAGGACAAAAAGTCCATTATGATCCTCTAAGGTTTATTATAATAGACCCAAACCAGGTTGCATGGAACAAGAGCAGATATTCCCTCTTAACATCCCTAGAACCTTTGGCAGGGTCAGAAGGTAATTTGGGATTAAAACTGTCCCTCACAGCAGAATTTTAAAATATCCCTCAACGTGAAACTACCCATTCGATACTTCTTTTTGATTTCTTCAATGCCAGAAAATGCCATTTCTTATTTATCTGCAGTTCTGTTCCTTTTACTGTGATTCTGCTGATGGCAACTTCACAATTAAGAGAAGGAATGGCAGATGCTAAGTTCTTCATTTTAGCTGTTATCTCAGCCATACAGTTTGCTTTCCCTAAAATGATATCATGTGATTCTTCAGTAAAAATTTATTCTTTGGAAACAAAGCACAGACTTTTGAATGTCAGCATCAACCCCTCTCCTCTCCACTTTCTGTACTCATTTTGTCCTTCTTCCTATCTATAGTCACCCCTTTCCTCCTTTGTCTCTCTACCTCATTCCCCTGCATTTTCCAGTAGTTCCTTCATTTTTATGTTTTCATAGCAAGAAATAAAGCTCTAGCTGTATTTCTCTCATATGATTCAGAGATCCTCGTATCCAACATATCCTGTTGCTTCACTGTTGCTTCTCTCCCTTCCAACACTCTCAGTCTGACCCAGGACCCAGCTTCATGCTTTTTCTGAAAGGTACTACTCCTCATGGAGAGGATTAGCTTGAATTTCATTGCTTCTTTGTAAAGTACTCCTCAATTCATGATTGATAAAACAGCATTTTAGTGTTTACTGCTACATTCCGTTCAGGTACTGGAAGTCATTTGTGCCCTAATTCAAAGATAGTATGCTGAACATAAAAATTAATTTATAGAACAGATTTAGCACACAAAGGGATAAGATAAAAAAAGGCTATGAAGTGATCACACACACCAATAACCATTCTTCAGTTTACATATTGTAAAGTAATTACGACCATACAGAGGTAAGCTAAATCAACAGTAAAAGTAACTCTGGCCAATAATTTTCCTGTGTACCATAAAGTGAACATACATCTTATATACCAAAATGCCCCAAAGAATTCTGCTTTAGCCTATCCATTGCTATCAAGACCATAAATTCCATAAATCATAAATGTAGATAACTCCAAAAAGATAAGTGGAAACACACAAGGTCCAATTCCAATTTTAGATACAGAACTTCTGTCATTTCCTAAATACTACAGCTATTAATATTGGGAATTTTGCATGCATGAGACATTTTCAGTTGTGTGACCTTTTCCTTCTGAACAATGAAACTGAGATCAGAATTGGGTTTATGTATGTAGAGCATGACATATAGGTAGATTACACTCAGCAACTGGAGTATATTTGAAATATTAATGAATGATACCCATGAATCATTACAGTACTATCTCAGAATTTACTTTACTTGCCCACGGCTAGTGGTTGCACTAGTTGGTTTGTTATTAATATCCACTGTAGCACCACCGACCCTGAGCTACTTTATACCATTGCACAAGAAATACATGGACTCATGTTCTTTCTGAAACCCAGCTTTTATGCTGTGAATAAAAATTATGAGATGGCTGAGTTTTTTGATAAATTTGTACAGAAAACTTTATGGAAATTAAGTTCACATAAAAATGCCTCCCTCTCCCTTTTACTCAGGTAAGTAGCAGACGTACTGGGTGCGTCTTTAATGGGTGACAGATGAAACCATTACTATAAAATAAGACTTTGCTTTTTAAAAAAAGTATTCTCAGATTTGTCTTTTATGGAAAAATCATTGAAAATGCAAAATATATGCAAAATACATATTTTGATATGTAACCCTAAATCTCTTGTCTATCTGTACCTGGAGGTGTGTAGAGGAGAACTGTATATCCTTTTGAGATTTCTTTTTTTCTCTAATATTTACCATTATTCTTAAAGTATGACAAAGAATCTTCTGAATCATAAGCTTTAAGTATTATTTTTTCATTTAACACTTTTATCCTCTCGCATTTTAGCTCTACAGGAAAATATTGAGTATTTCCTGATGATGACTAAACATGTTTGAAGAGGGTGAAGACAGGATGCACTCTGTATGAGAGATCACATTTACACTGTATCTGTCATACCAAAATCACAGCTGAAAGCATAGCTTATTTATTGTCAGAGAAAAGGCAATTCTCTGGGGCAGCCAACTATCAAAGTGAATCTATGAGAGCATCGAACAGTGTGGGGCTGCGTGTTTCCCTCAAGTGCACAACAAGCACACACCAACCGATCCCTTGGGGCACAGGAATTGTTAATTTTTATGTAGCATTCCTGTTGCTGATCAGGTTAAGAGGACAGCATCGCTGGCTATGCAAAATAATAATGCACGTTAGGGTACAGCATATTGAAAAAATACAGAAAAGAAACATTTCCATTTCTTCTGGCTACTAAAAAAGACTTGTTTGTATTCTGATTTTCAAATTATGGGCATGAGGTAAGACACCATTAATTCATGAAGTCATTCAGGTTTCACACTGTTACTTTAGACGTAACCTTCATTCTCAATGCATATGAATACATATGATACATCAAGAGACTGCATGGATAATCCAATGTAGCAAAGCTTTCATTTAGTTTTCTGAGCTTATAGTTAAAATAACCAGCTGTACTGAAATTTGGAAATTAAGACAATAAAATGAGAAGTTTTCAATTTTCCATGACATTTTATATTTAAAAATAAAACTGAAAAATACCTTGTGTGCCTTCTTCAGCACAGATACACTCTGACTATGCAGTATACATCTGCCCTATTAAATTAATGTTTCCGTTTAAAATAAATATTTTTGTAAGATACTCTTAGAGTATAAGTACCTGGATATTTTGCTGTTAGCAGAGGTCATGAAATTGGAAACTGATACACAGGATTTTTGAAGGCATGAAATTCAAGGGAGATGTTTTTCAAAGAAGTCGTATCAATAGCGGTCAGAGAGGTACACCCTTTTTTAATATCAAAGCTTAAAAGTAGCACTTCCATAACTGGGAACTCAGGCCTTTCTAGGAGAACCCGATATATTTAGTGTGCAAACTTTGGAAAATATTGAATTGTTGATCTTTTCTTTCAAATTTTCAAGCAGATGTTACTTCATATAAAGCCTACAAAACTAAGGAATTAAAGAAAGAACAAGGTACTGGAGTCCACGTAATGTTAAAGGATAAAGGGTTTTTTGGTGGATAATTGCAAGATACTTCAGACCATGTATATATATATCAAGGACCAATTCATTGGCTTGAAGGCTTGCAGAAGGTTTTCAAAGGCTGAAAAGAAGGCTAGTCACCCAACTCTCAAGGTCGTGAGTAAAGAGGCACCTATTTCAACCTGTGGAACCTTACAAGTTTTTCTGCATTTCTGATGAAAAAGTTTGAGCACATAACAGATCAGAGGATAATTTAATTTCCTGAGCCTTAATGAAAAGCTGCGTGGTGAACAATTAAACAGGCTTTATTCTTTTCCTGAAAATTTCCAAGGCAAGCAACTAAAGGCTTTGCAGAAAATCCTCTCTTTTAAGACTTTGCCAGCCTAAATGTACTTCTGTAAGTCCAAGCCATTGCTATGTGTAACACAAAACTGAAAGGTGAGTGAGAAGGGCATAGTTGTGTTTTAATTAGCTGGTGATTAATGTAGGTGCAGATTTATTTCAGTGACTTTTGGTCAGGATAAATGATGACTAGGCTAGCCAGTAAACTTTTGACTAGGCTGACTTTTGATGCCAAATTATTTAACAAAACAAACTGCTTAACAAGGATGAAAATTGCAATTGAAACTTCAAATTAGAAAGGCTTTTATATGTAAGCATGTGGATAGTTTAATGAAAACCACCGCAACTGATCAAATACTTGAAGATAAGTCCATAGGTAAATGGTATTCCAACTGAGGGCTGTGTATTTCTGAAATCAAAACACAATTAGTCCACTTGAACTAGAAAGTGACAGTCAAGGAAGGGAAGAACAGCACTGCAAGGAAACCAAGTCTGACATTCAGAAAGGTCTCTTATAGCAGGTACCTGAAGGAAACTGGACGTTTCCTGTTACCTCTGCATACAAAGTATGGTCTTCTATTGCATACACACTAGAGTTAGATTAATAAAATCATTTTTTGTTTGAATTGTGATACACTTAACTGCGACCCAAATTCTTCTTCTATTTACTTTATCTGAGCACTGGGTGGTAAGCTACTGCAAGAATCTTCATTAATCAAGCCACCTTCAGTTAAATATTCAGAACACAGAAAATGAAGACTGAATTTGAAATCAGGGTCTGTGCGCTGGCCATGAAGCATTACAGAAAACCCTTCCTCGGGAGCGCATCCAAATCCAATGATGTCAGCAGAGAGGCCTCAGTGAGAGAGAGCTTGAGGCCACTTAAGCAAAGAATAAAAAATGCCATGCAGGCTGTGTATCCAATTACAACAACAACAGTAAATTGCTGTGAACAAACCTGAGTCCACAGGTTAATTGGAGTAAACAAATTGAAAGGGAAAAGGCTGAATTTGTAATAAAACAATCATTGTAAGATTGGAAAATAACTTAGCAAGACCCTGAACCCTGATTAACTGCTTCAAAAAATGCACTAAAATTCTTCAGTGTCTTGAATACTATTAAGGGTCCGTTTGGAAGAATACTAGCTGAGGGCTTGGAAGATCTGTGAAGTATCGGCCTGCAGCTTTCCATCTATTTTCGAGCAGGCGTGAGTAAATTAGGAATAGAAACTCAACTGGATGCTGTGAGGATACTTTAAAATTTAGAAGGTATGCTATAATATGACAGAAGAACGTTGTGCAACAGATATGTCATAGTGATGTTTCTTCTTTGAAATTCACTTGCTGATGCAGGATTTTTATGACATGCAAATACTAAAAAAAAGTAATACTAATAAAAATACTACAGCTATCAATAATAATAGTAAAGCATGCCAGTAATTCTCCTGAAATTATGAATCGATAAAGTTGCAATTTTTAACATTAAAGTTGCACTTAGAAATGGACAGTTTCAATGGAAAACAATTTCTGCTAATAGAAAACTCAAGTGAGGATCCTGTTTTTGCCTGCCTAGAAAGCTTCTGTAGGGTTCATTTCCTCCTTACAAAGAATATTCAACTCTAAAGTAAAAAATGCTCAAGACATGAAATTATTCATAAGGATTTCCATTTTCTAGCCAGCACTAATAGTATTACTAAACTATAAATGGATTCACAATTATTTGTAACACAATCAAGGTCGAGATACTGGTTAATGTTAAGTTTTGAAGTAATCCTGGCTCTGTCATGCTCTGGCAAAGCTCATGGATCCAAGCACATTTTGAAGACTTCATTTCTAATTGGTGGCATTGGATTAGAAAACTGCACAGTTATCCTGACCTCATTTAGAAGCTGCTGACATTCCCTTTACTCTTACAGAGCCTATATTTGTTTGGTAAGAAAGCAAAAGTGTAGATTCTCAGCCAGGGCAGTAGCAGTTGTGTTGAGAACGGGGCAGATTTACACCAGCAGAGGCACTTTATAAGCACCTTATAAGCTTTACAGATGCTTAATACAGCCCTCGGGATTTTTTTACTTTCTGCAGCAAATAAGCCCGCTAATATCCTAATAGCTAAATATGGCCCATAGATATCAATTCTCCTGAAAGTCTGGTGAATAAAAAAAGTGGTTTTTAAATCTATGTCTTAAGACAGTCAGTATCTTAAAAAAGTAGAGCTCTTTGTGAAAAGTGAAATTGATCTTTCTTCAAAATCATGTAAATCACAAACATTTGGTTTACCCACCACAGTCACTCCTAATATATCCCAAGACTTCTGTAAATAAGAAAATTGGCTTGGATGACCTAGGGAGGTGGTATAGTGACAACTGACAAATCCATACTAATGCTAAATGTCTCCTACAGCCTTAGGTGTGGAATTGTTAATATGGTCACTTTCACATGACAAATTACTGATACAAGTTTCATTAAACATTAGTAACCATAATAATGTATTTTTAAAATATTAGGCATTAATTAGAGAGTCACACATAATAGGGGTGGAAAGAATTTTAAGAGGACATACAAAGTCCACCTCTGTCTGCCAAGGTTGCACCAAGTACATTCACTACAATATGAATAAAAAATGTAAGAAAATAAAATTTAATAGCTAAAATATAAAAAGGGAAGATTAGTAGATTAAGTTCTAGTTCCATTTTAAAGCACATTTCAATAGCAAAGAGCTTGATTTCTGTAAGCTTCAGTTTCCTAGCATAATAATAGTAGTTGGATTTATGGACAACAATACAACGGGAAGATTTCCATTTAGGCTGCTAAGTGTGGTAGACTGAGTTCACTGCAATCTGACCATAATGTGATCTACCATTTAATTTCCTTTGCCAGAATTTCACATTATTAATATTATGCTCTTCTCAAACCAGCACCTGTTCTTGAGCTGTGCAAATGACTCCCTCTTGCCATTAATTCTGCTTTAGATATTGGCCAGAAATGTTTTCCCTGCAAGACCATGCTATTTCCGACTGTCTACCAACATGTATGCCACAAGAAGAGACTCCGTTCGCCTCAGAGAACTGCCCGCCCTGCAGAGTCTTTGACACAGAGTCACCCACCCTGCAGTGTGACCAGCCACACGCCCTGCGGCATAACGGGCGTCAAGAATCAAAGATGAGCTTCAAGAAATTCTTGTGTCATATCTAGCATTGCCATAGCACAACGAAAAAAAGTCCTGGAACAAGAATTTTTTTTCTTCTCTTACGGATTGCAAGAAAATAACTGCATTAGAAAATAAGATACTCAGTTTTCAAATAAGAACCTTTTTATATAATGTATATTCACTGTTGCATTGTGACAACACTGCAATGAAGCATAAGAGTTTGCAAACTAATTTGCACGCAAGCTGGGAGCTGCTTTTGTAGTCTTGAAACTCGTAATGTGTAATACTTATTTTCACAATAGGTTTCAAAAATATGGATGGCTTAATTACAGTTTTAAATAATGAAATTGCTTAATCATCCTGACAGATAAACAACCTGAAAGCCCTGATAATGTACTGTAGCTGCAGCATGTCTTTGTGCTGTCATGCTGTATCTTCAATGTGTCTTAGTAAATTAGATCTGTAGTTTGTTCACGATGAAATAATTCTATTATAATCTACCTTTCTTGCTGCTAAATTGCATCAAGCAAGCATGGCACTCGATGACTACAGTTAGGCAGCACTGTATGTTTATTTTTTAACTTTATGACTAGAAAGCTGCTCAGTTACCATTTTTACATAATTGTTCATCATGTGCTTAAACATATGCATTTCTAGGCTTTGCTATTGCCAAGAGACTATCCAGATGTGCAAAGTAAATCAATGGAAAAAACACCATCATACTTTCTTCCTGAACTGTGGATATCCAGAAACCATGGCTCCAAGGCTGGAATAAACAGGTCATGCACATATAGAAATGAATTTATATTTATTGAGAACACACACTATTGATCTCCTAACCTGGATTTGGAAGAATAAAGATATCGGTCCTACCTTTGTGAAATGCTTCAAACACTGCGTCAATGCTCCAAAGCCAGCCTACTCTTCTTGAAAGGTAAACAACGCAGAGACCCAAGTAACAGATCTTGCTCTTCAGCAATATTTTCAAAACAGCTTGGTCATGTTTTGTACAAACATAACATGTTTGGTGGCATAACTGATAAATCGGGGACAGTGTAAAATATAAATAGCTGATAAATAAGAAAAAAAAATATGACTGCAGCTTCACATGCATAGCTTGATTGGGAATTTCTGTTCTGGGCTTTTTATTTCTGGAGTTCCCAGAGTACTGTAGAAACAAGGCAAGTTAACAGACACTTTAATCCAGTTTATTTAGGCATATTAATGCCTAATAATAACTCCATACCAAGATATTCTCTATGTAAGAAATTAAATTGGTTTGGGGGCCTTCCCACAGTGAACTTTAAGAGTATAATACGTCTCATTATTTCATGGTGCCATAACCATTTTTAAATTCTTTGTCATTCCCTACACAATTTCTTTCCTGTTTGGTTGGTTTGTTTTTTCTCTTTGATTTCATAAAAAAAAGAGGTGTCTCGGGGTCTAAAGGGCTTGTTGGTTGCAACAGTTCTAACTTTGAACTTCCCTGTGTAACAGACTTAACTACAGATGAGCAACAGTTTCTCATGTAAGTAAGAGCCGACAGACAACAGACAATAGATACCGTTTCAGCTCATCTTAAGTCTTTGGGAACAGCAGGCCAGCATCAACAGCTTTGAAAATCCTATACCATTAAAATAAAACTGTTACAGTCAGAAAAATGGGAAAATTGCAAAATGCAGAATAGAAATACACAGAAACATGTCCAAGTAATTTCAAGTAAATGCAAATAGATAAATTAGAAAATATTTTCTGCAGGCAGCTCAGTTGCTCCTTAAAGATCACAGAAGTTCAACAGAAGCACAGAGCAGTCACTGCATTTCACACCGGGCTGAACTGCAGAAATCAGAAACACACAAAACCAGGCCAATTTATAGGGAATACTTCAGACCTGGCCCAAAGGAATTTTTGTATGTCATAAAGCAAGTTCTTGCCAGCCACTGTGACTTGTTTGTCAAGATTGTATTAGCAGTGATATTGCAGTTGCATTAAATATATATATATGGTGTTTCATGGCACATGCTGACTCATCCTTGTGCTAGCGAAAGCTATTTTGAAGCAAGACGTTGAATAAAAATTTATCAAAATACCATTTAAAGATGGAAACTGGTAAATAAAATGTTTCAGAACAGATAGGGCTATAATGTAAAACACTCGGATTGCCGTGGATGCTGCAAAGACTTCTTAAATCCTGGAATTATTTAATCTCTACTGCAAAACTAGCATGATATGTTTATCATATATCGCTTACTGTCTCTATAGGAAAACAGCTAACTTACTTCTTTCTGTAGTTTTATTATTGATGTATGCATAGAGAAGTGCAGGTCTGCATATCAATTTGTAAAACAAGTGACCAAGAGCATAAGAAACTCTTTTGAGCTTCAGGTAAAAATTAACAACTAAACTCCATCATTAAAAAAAAAATTAACTTCAATAGGGCACCATATTGGATAGTATGGGACTGACAAGCCTTTTATCTAGAGGTGAAATTCAGCGCACAGAGATGATGAGAGTTTGCACCACCCTATCTCCTCTGTGTATCCTTAATCTTCTAGGACTGAGAATACTAGCTACTTTCCATAAATATTCTCTCATTACCATTCTCTCCGAGTCTCTCAAGAAGGAGGCTACAAGAGCTTTCATAATGTGAAGATTGTCTTCTCTAAACTAGATGCACACAACTAACCAGTTTCTAAAAATCCAGCATATAAGAACAACTTTCACTCACAATTGCTGTAATTTAATGGAAATATCTAATTTAAGGAAGAAAAAGTCCAGATACCAAATCATCTTCATTTTGCCTTCTTACCATGTAACATACGTTTCTTCAAAAGTCAGTTCCTGATCTACCATGTCCTTGTAACAGTTGCTTATTTTAAAATTTAAATAGGAACAAAGGGCTTGACTGGACAAGACTGTTCTACAGGTAGAAGACCCTGTTGTGTGTTGCCCGTGAAGCTATTAAATGCAAATGGAGGCCTTGTCTTGATCCTTCATCATCTGTGTGTGCACAGAGAGACAGAATGCATCATATTCAGATTTATCTAAACCTTTCTCTCGTTCCAATTTGAAAGTAATTGTTTGAGGGTTTTCAACAATGAAAAGCACCCCAGGCTTATTTTGGGTTATTCAAAGCAATTTATTTAATCTTAGAAAAGAAACAATAACTTTCTGCATGTTTATCTATTTTTTGCTGTCTTAGAATGACTCCAGATCATGCAGTGCATTCCCTGTTTTTTTTAAGGAGATCAATAGCAATTTTGCCTCTGGGCTAGAAGACTATTTTCAGGATGGTAACATGGGTATAAAACAGAAAATAATTTCCCGTTGTGAATAAAAACAAGTACATGAAAAAAAGTTCATCCCTGGCTAAGATCCCTTCTTCCACTCAAAAAAGTGTTCCTCTTCTTGTTTTTTAGGGGAATGAAAAAATGCCTCTTGAGTTGACTATCCTTAATATTAGTATGAGAAATGTAATATTCATGATGAACAGTGTGAAATACATTGTACATTGTCCTATTTAATGTTATGTTTTCTATTGTCACCAAAGGCTTGAATGTCTTGGTTCATTACTCAAACTATTATTTTGATTTGGTTCTGTGTGGGCTATAGAAAACAACAGTTAAAATGGGCAGAAATTGAGTTCTCTCTCTATTAACCAGAAATGGGGAACACACAATAATTGTCACTTCTTATAACAGAAATTCAAGGATCAAAAGAGGTTTTTCCTGCAGATGACAATGAAGGAAAGGGGCACTAGTTTGAACGTTTAAAATAGAGTTGCTAACAGAGTTCCCTGAAGTACTTTTCAAAATATCTGCATTGAAAGAAAAGAAGTGGGAAGGCTTGATTTGGGGCGGGGGTGGGAGGGGGGGGAGTTGAACATCTCTCAGGTGAATCCTGCCCTTGTTAAAATCAATGAACATTTTCCCACTGATTCCAACAGAATTCCATTTCTAATAAACTGATTTCTTTTGCGATGCTGATATACTCGCATCAAGGAATTTGACAAGGCTTGACATAGCACCTGACCTGACCCGCTTGACTCAGCGGCTGAAGGGAAATGTGATCAGAGACGCGAGTTAAGAAGTTCACCAAGTCTCCAAGGGAACTTTTGTGCTCTATGGAGCTCAGAAGGCTCAGGTGCCCACCACACCCACCCCATACACAGTTATTCCCTGTGTGCAAGAGGAGGCTGTACAATCTGATCATTTTCTTAAAACCAGTCACACGTCTGTAAGGTGAGCATATAGGCATATGAGCATCCCAACAGAAGGGAATCCTAACAAATCATCACAGCTTTCTAAGAAAAACAAAGAAAAAAAAATTATTTCATATGCTATTTTTACATGGCTCAAATTTATATTTGGCTGCCTAACTCATTCACTTAAAACCACATCTGTGTTCCTACCCATTTGAAACAATTAGGTGATGATTTAGGTGCCTTTACTGACTTTGGTGAAAAAACTTTTTGTAATAGGTGCTCAGGTCTAAAGGGTGTCTTATAGTTAAGTCTTAGAAAATAAATTATAAAAATGTTGACAAACACATCATGATACTCAATTCAGACCTTTGCATGGGAAACTCAGAAAAAAGGTCATGAGTCTGAAACAAAGGAAACATCTGCACTTCCAAGGAAATGGGAATAAGTGAAAGGAACACATCACCTCTCATCAGGCATCTATTGCAATTGCTTGGGAAAACCATGCAGTTTTTATCACCCAGCATGCATTAGAGACTTGACACTGATTAACATGGTTCTTTCTATACTATTGCTTCCAGATTACTACTAATGGATTCTCTCACAACTAAGATGGTTAATTTGCAAAAAGATGAAAGTGAGGGAAAAACCCAAACTATATCAATTTCTTTTTTTTCCTGTGTTTCTTATAAGTAACAAGGACACCTTCAGTTTAAAGTCTGTTACCTCTGATTACTAGCACTTTTTACCGACATCCTCATCTCACGTGTTAGCAGGTTGGTACGAAAGGCACGTATGCCCAGTGTTACGGCACTCTCAGATCATGTGTCCTTAGCACAGTAAGCAAAAAAATTAGCCTAGCAAAGTCCATTAATTTTAATGTAACAAATAGGGCTAAATACACTGAAAATCACGCTGAAAAGAAATCCTTAGGTCTGTGAACTAACGTACAGGCACAATCTTCCCAGAGGTAACTTGGCAGCCACTGCTATATGGGGGTTTCAGACACTTGCTATGCATGACAGTTCTGATGGCTACACTGCACTGCACAGGCTTCAGGTGCATGGCTCAGGTGTAGCTATATAAAGTGTTATGTGACTCCTCGCATTCAGCCCAGAACAGTCTGCAACTAAGATGTGTGCCACACCCACCCGCCACAGAAACGAGATCTAGAGAATTAAATTAAATTTGGAATGACAATAAGATCGCATCCTTGGCCAGTGCCTTAAAAGAATGAGGAGTCTTATGGACTAGGTACAGCGGTATAATAAATTTTACTACTCTGCAGTAAGAATGATAAATGATTTCACTAGTTTATGCTTCACCCTATTCCAAGGTCACCGGGTCCCTCTCAGCTAAAACAAGTTATGGATCGTCACAATAATAAAGCGAGCTCAGCAATAAAGTACTCTGCCACATTTTGCTCTACTATGGCTGTGCCAACCCTTGAACTGTCTTCCAGAGTCACACGTGCAATGCCATTGACAGCAGCCCGTGTCACAGTGCAGTGCAGATGCTAAAAAAATTTGAAAGTTAGGCACAGCTTAGTTCCCATGCTTTTCTTAAAAAAACAAAGAATCTGAGGCTATTTCACTACAGAATGAATGGTTCTGAGGATTAGATTTCCAGAGGTATTTCAGTATCTAAATATGCAAATAATCACCTGGTGGGATTTTCAGTAGTGTCTAAATCTACATTTGAAAATCTAGCCCTAGCTTCTTTTCATATTGAGATCCAGAGGAGTTTGCAGTGGGATGCTAACTTGCTTTTTGATGTTGTTTTAAAATATTCCATGTTTTCTAAGGTAGACCATTCTAGGTAGATAGTTAGAACCTGGCATAATTTTGAAATGAAAGTTTCTGACTGTCTTGTCTTCAAAATCATGCAAGTTCCTTACCAGCCCACTATTCACATATGTTTTATTTTCCGTTTCCCTTTACTATATAAGCCAGATGGAGCATTGAAGAAGAGGTAAAAAAGCAGTATTTACCAGGTGCTTTCATGACAAAACTTACAATATCACCATGACAATATAAATCAGTAATCATGGAAATCTGGTCACACAACCCCAAACAAATTTTATTTTTACTTTAATCTTACCTGCCTTCTCGGCTAGAAAGAGCAGTTGAAACTATACTGTGGAAATAAACCGGTAGTAGTTGAATGAAAGGAAATGAATGACATGACCTAAAGAATCTTTTCTATCTCTAGTTTCCATGATACAGGAGTTTTCAACAGTAGTTAGGAAGGTGCTCCCTTCAGTGCCCAACTGCAGCTCAGCTTTTCTGTAGTGCTACAATTTGGGAGCATATTTTAGATGACACAATTATTGACAGACAATGAAATATACAGTTTAGAACCAAGCAGTAGAAATTAGAAGAGGTAATGTGTCAAGCGCTACTTTGGACTGCCTTTAGTATATGCTTTTGCTGAGATGGCTTCAACAAAATAACTTCTCTCCAGAAATGTAACCCAGAGTACAATCGATTGAATCTCAAAATATCTCCAAGGACTTATTCAGTCATCCCTACTTGGAATCTTTGTGTTCCTCTAAGATTTACATCACATACAATAGTTCCTTTCACCAGATATTTGGGATTGTACTTAGAAGTCAGCTGAAGATGTGAGAAGTTGTCTGCTGGTGCAACTCCCCTAGGTTTATTAATTTCAGACAAAATTTGTAGACTTGCCTAAGGTATTCCTTATCTTTTGTTAGAGAAAAAATACCACTTGTACTTAACAACACACATTCTTAGCAGTTGCTTAGAAACAATGCGCCCTCCAATTCATTCAGATTTCACAAATCAACAGATCACCCAGAAGAAGATTTCTGATATGAGTAGCACTTTCTGCAAGGAAAATACACTATCAAAATAGCAATAGTATATGTTGCTCATCAATAACATGGATGCTAATCAAATTCCAGTGCAAGGCTAATCACACACAAAAATTTCCTTGGTAGGAAAACCCAAGAGTTTAGGATACACTGTCTTTTTTATGATATAAGAAAGAAAAAAATAATCAGAAAGATGTTAGCATTCCTGTACTTTCCAGTTTATGCCATTTATCCTGTTTGGTTTTTTTAAAGTCTGGAAATGATGTGGAGAAAGTAGAGTAAGAATAAAGTAATTGTATATGGCAATAGAGATTAAAAGGTTCTTTCACACAGTCAAATACATCCCTGTCATTGGAATATTATCTTTGACAGTACCTTTTTCCAGTATTTTGTCATGGCCATATTACAAAAGTTACACACAAATTTCATTTATTGAGAAGACATTGGTCCTTTCTCATTCAAAAAGATAGAGAAGAAAAGTTGATTGCATTCAACCAAGTCAAAATACTTTGCATAAACTTTGTATTATCATTAATTTGCTTAGTATACAGTTTAGAAATACAAATCCATCTTCAGCACTCAGAACAGCATTATCTGAGGTGACATCAGCTACTCATGACTTGTAATCTTCAATATGATTTGATGTAAATTTACCCCTTTCTAGACATTGTAAGATTTCATATCAAGTACCTCAGAAACTGGTTCCAAACTGGTTAATGGAAATGAAAAGCAAGTGCTATGATCATCACATGGTTTCTTACATATCAATCTGGTTATCACGACAAAGAACATATTTTTATATGCATTTTGAAGGTGAATTAGGAAAGTAACTATTCCTTTATCTACATCTTCAATATCATAGTTTGGATTCAAAGACATGAAGAAACTTGCTTTGAGAAAATGCTACTTTGCTGAAGCCTGTCTTCTTTCATCCAAATGATCCTTATCCTGCTTAGAATTAATAAATCTATGAAAGGCAATTCTTATCTCTTTAATAATAATTTCCTTGTGATATACTCTTCATAATAAGAAGAAATGAGAAATTACACACGGCAGAGCAGATGAAAGTAAAAGTCTACAGATTAGACTTACAATATATTACAAATGCCTTTCTGTGTGTCAGCATACTCTTTCTTGAAAAGGTTTCCATCACTTCCATTGTGCTGATAAAGTAGATTTTTTAAAATGATAAATGGAAAACTTTTAGGGAACTATGTAAAATGTCATGTCTCTATCCATTGCCAAAGGATATAAACCTCTACTTACTGTTTGAAATTACTCAATTAAAAAAAACCACCAAACCTACTGTATTAAATGACTCAGCAAAGTTAACTCATCTATCCCTTTTTATGTGGATCCCAATTAGAGTCATAGCAGTTACAAATTGCAACATAACTGCAAAAGCTGTTGGATTTCCCAAAACAATTGTGTAGGTTTTGAGTTGTTCTCTGTGATTTCTGAAGGGGACGAATAGAAGGATGGGTTACAGATAGGAGAAAACCATGGGTACCTGATCCAGTTTCCAGTGGAACTCCGCAGGACGAAAGGTGTCGGCCTGATCAAAGTCTTTGCGCAACAGAAATACCAAACGGCAGTTGTGCACGTACAGGGCATAGTGATGTCGGTTCATCTCTGAAAGGAGGCACCAATAAGATCAATGATCTGAACTAGCATCAACACTTCCGTTTAGGTGAATGTTTGAAAGCAATATACACCTAAAAGACAAAACTAATTCAAATAAAAAAAACCCAAAACAATTGACTGTTCTCAATATCATGAATCATTATGGTTCTCAGGGAAGCCACACATAGTAAGCATCTTCTTGAATTACACTGTATTAGTCTTGCTTATGGAAGCGTTATGTCCAAAATAAATAAATAAAATCCAAATCAATATTTAATCTAGCTAGTTTCAATGAAGGAGTTAGAACTGTTTTTTCCAATCTAAATAATAAAAAAACCCACCCAATTTAATTATTTTGTCAACCATTTCCTATGAATTCCTACAGATGTGTTCACAGAGATTACCCAAGAAGAGAACCAGTATTTGAAACTTAGGCAGACACCAGTCCCCTCAATAAACTTTCAAGTCAGTAATGCTTAGAGTGGCACCATCCCAGTTTAGTAACTTTTTTTCCAGACCAAATTAACTGGGGAGAGATGGTAACACTACTAACTTTGTTATGCCCTTTGACAAACAATTTTTTCAACACACAAACTCACCGGTCTTGTCAGAGTTGCAGAGAATAGTCTCTTTCTCAGCTCTTAATCCTGGACTAGGTCCATGTTTCATCCACAGAGTGATGGTGAACTGATCAGTTAAATTCTTTGGGACTATTCCATCTGGGATTTTGGCTCCTTGCTTTCCATCAAATTTAAAAATCATGTCATTGTTATCCATGAGAAGCCCAGCTGTCCAGTTAGTTGTTGCACTGGGAGATGGTAACAGGTCAATGGCACCTGAGGAAGCTCCTGCATATGATATATAATGAGTAACATGATCAAAAACTAATGAAAAAGCTGTGAAAATTAATTTAATAAAGGCAAGGGTCCAATTCACACTCTTTAGATTATTTTTACTACCCAAATGGTCCTACTAGCTTTACTATCAAATCACATACACATTATAGAATACCAACCATAGTAAGCCAGTAAGAGTTCTCTAGGTTAAATGTATTGCACAGAAAACTACAGAATTCTTTTTAAAGTTATCTTTCTTGAAAATTCTCTCTATTCTCTAAAATTCATTAATGATGTTTCTTCAGTTATTTAAAGAACTGCTCTGACTAAAACTGCTAAGACTAAAACCAAATTATTTACATCCAGCGGGGAAGCTTTACATCTTCCTTCCCTGACAGCACAGTGATTATGGTATGTGGGGGTGATGTGCTGCAAAATACAGTACAGTGGGGATGAATGTGGGACAAGTCACCTAATGTCCACTAGATAGCCATGGATATTCACAGTAATGTTGTGATAAATGTCAATACAAACAGAGTATTCACCATAAAACAGGTAAAATCACTTTAGTGCTGTCTTCTGGCAGAGACATGATGGTTGTAACTCCATGTGTTCTTGTCTAATGATAGATCTAAGACTTTTACTCATGAAGTAAAGACTTTTACTGTTACTCATAATTCAGATTATCCACCTCCTCAACCCCAAACAAATCATTAGCAAAGTGGTTCCCAGCTACGTAGTGTTTGTTAGAATTAACTGGAAAAAAACCCCACGACCAAACCAAAATCCAGAAATGGAAAAAAAATGCGGTGCCAAGATCTGATAAAATAGCACAATTCTTTACAGCTCTGTGTTTCCTTACAGCTTAACAACTGTCAGACACTTTTAAAAACACGTAATGAGCTACCCAGAGCCTTCACTTAGCTGGTGAAAGACAGCATTTAGCAGAAAGCATGCTTGCCAGAGTAAAAAGAACAAACAATCTTTGTATTCTTGTAGATTATTTGTCAAGGGAAAATACGGTGAACAAACCACAACTGAAAAAAACATCCCAAGCTAGTAGGATATCCCACCCTCCTTCAGCATCCAAGGAGAGAAAAAAGATCCCAACTCTCTCCAGGAGTGTAGAATTTTAAGCTAAGAATTTGTGGAATTGTATCCTATGGATTTTTAAAAATGTAATAATAATAATGATATAAGAACACTGATACAATTCGGTATCTGAATTTCCTAGATATTCCAAAATTTATTACTGTAAAATTAGGTTATTTTGAAGTGATGGTAATGCCAAACCTAACACTTACATGTTTGGTGTACATGCTTCATGTACATGTAGTACAGAACTTGAGCACAGAAGCAAAGTGTATTTATTTTATAAATTTTAGTTCTGGATAATACACCACACTGCATTGCTTAATAAACAGATGTTATCAACAGGAATATATCAAACTCAATTTTTCCAGATGGCACAATTTGTGATAAACATTCTATTTTTTTTAATTTTTTTTTTTTTAAATTTAAGCTGTTAAAAACTAAAATTACTGGCACAGGACACAAGCAAACCTATAATTTTCTCAATCAGTTTCCTCTTGTGTTAATTTTTATGATCATTTTTGAAACTTACAGAAGGAACAGTCAGTGCATGCACAATGGTATATATCAAAAGAAATATGTTTGTAAATGGACACATGCTTATATTAGGTAAATTATGGGCTCAAAGGAGATGCTTCATCCCTCACTCTATCTACACTGGCCATAAAAATTTGGAAACATCTATTTTTTCCACTAGAATGAATCTGTAGGAAAAACTCCAAAATGGAAGTTTTTCATGTTGCTTGTTGAACTCCGATTCAGGAAGGTGTTTAAGTAAACTACCTTATTTTCCCGACTAAAGGTCGGGTTTGTGTAAGAGCATTTGAGTAATCAGTACCAAGCTTGACAGGTTCTACTTATCTGTCAATCTTTTTATGGAGATTTATGGGTTACTTTGGAGCCTCATCCTGGTTAGCATGGGTTAATCCTGTCCTGAGAATAATTATTGGAGTATGTGCTTGGGAGATTTAGCTGGAAGAAATCATACTGTTTCGATGCTAATAAATCCAACCAGCATCCCAAACTGCTCAAACACATACATACACAGGCCCAGAGCAATACAAACAGGATCTAGCTGGAGGTGTTCCCAGAAGAGTCTTATCATGCTACTGGATCAGTGCCCTTCCAAAATGTAGGGGCTGATGCCCTTTTCTTCTAAAAATGCTTCCAGAATAATGCAGGGCCCACTGCATTAAGCACAGTTTTGGACTGAGACACCCAAGGTACCCCTTGCATATTAAACTGTTTTCACAAGCAACTTACAGAGTTGTCTCCACCTTCTCTCCCCACCTTCACGTTTGTACTGCAAACTCTGTGCCAGGTTAAGCACGTGCTGATGCTGCTTCTTGAACTGGACCAGACTGTTGGCTTAGCAGGAAGCTATCCATCCAAATAAAACCAAGCTCAAATTATTATTTTTCAATCAGATCAACAACTTTCTTTGAGCTGGCTGCAAAGCGACACTACGCAGGATAAAGGAGAGAGGGCAGGATCTCCCCTCTTAGCTGGAGCATGGCCTTGAATCTGAGAGTGTTTCCGTACTTCAGTTTCCCATTTGCCATATGTGAGAATTAGCAAGCCCATTATTTTCCATTTTATCTGTCTTTAGAAGGAAGGAAGACAGCACCATTGTCATATTTCCACCATATTCTAGGCCCCTTAACTGATTTTTTTTTTTTTTTTTTTTTCAGTGAGATGTATTCTGGATATGTTTTTGCAGTCCAAATAGTGTCTTTTATACATTCTTTATTTTTTATTATTGTTGGATGACAAGGTGAAAAAATGCTTACTAAAATGCTTTGAGGCATAATAACTCCTTGAATTTAAAATGACTCAAGCATAATTTAATCATTTAAACTGCCCACCTTGACTGTCAAAGTAAGTACAAATCACTGGGTTATTGAAAGGCAGACTTAAACCATCGGTCATATAAAAAATGAATTTTAATGCAATGTCCTTAGCATCTGAATTCTCTAGATTTCCAACAGATAAATGAAAAACGAGCACAGGGTTTATAAACTGGGTCCTTGATTATAGAGAAAGAAACTTGCATTTTATACGGGACAGATGAATATTTGTCTGTGATCGCTCAGCTCTGCACTCGGCAATAGCACAGTGCTTTACTGGTAGAAAAAATGTCAGGGTTTTCTTCCTTTTCAAAGAATTTATTCATCCAACAATTAGATACAATAAAGTCATTTCGGGAAGAAAAAATCCCACCAGATTTCCAGAAATAATTTAACCTGCTTTCACGAGAATCCTGTCTACATTAAGGATGGAAATAAATACTAAATACGAAAGTGTAAGCTAGTCCAAATGCATTTCTGATGTAACATTCATTTGCATTTACATCTTTTTATCGAAGTCCTAGTATAAGTTTCTACACTACCTGTTCTTCTCTATGAAGATATGGAAACCTTGGACAAAAAACCCATATTCTTTCAGTAGGGAGAATTTTTCCTCCCGTTTAAATATACTTTTTACATTTTATCTATTTTTTCAAGTGCTTTACATTCTGTTCCTTCACAGATGTGCTGAGTAAAAACTGGAAGTTCAGCAGTAATGTTAGACAGGACATCTGTCCACCCGCTCAAAGGCTGCCTGCAACTACTACAATGGCATTGACAGACCTGCTGAAATGGTTTTGATCTTTCTGCTTTTCACCAACTCGGGCCTACACTCAGTGCAGACAATGAATTAAAATTGGACTGCTATTGGGAAACATCTAGTTTATTCAGGAGAAAAACAGAATGACTTGAAATTCTCTTTTCTGCTGCTTAAGCGTCAGTAGGTGAGGTAGTCAAGCCACACTCTGCGAATTGAACCCCTCAGACTTTGCAGAACCTTCCTCAACTAAGGAATTTTGCACTGGAAGAAGGTACCTACTTTTGGTCCTACACTTAAAATTATAATAATGTTGAATATAGTTGCTATTAGTGTTTTATGCCAATGTAATCGTTTGGTGGTCACATAGCCTTGCCCAGCCTCTCAGTTTTAATGTCATTAACATGATGAAGATGCATATTGCTGGCAGGTGGGTTTTCTCCCACTTTTCTAGGACCCCAGTCAGTTGGATAAAGACGCAGGATTAAAATTATGATTGTTTCTTTTATCTTAATTAAGCAATTTTCAGGTTGAAAACATTCAGATTTTATGAGAAAGCTCCTACTCCCACTCACCTTTACCTCACTTTCCCAATCCCCACAGGTAATTGGTAATTGTAACTGCAAACTATTTGTCCCTGGGAATTGACACTCCATTTTTAATAATTTAGTAACACTGGCTGAAAATTTTCATTTACAAAACTATTTCTTAAAGGTTAGTGTATTGATCTTAACATATAGGCAACACTACTATGTGGTTATCAAAGCAAATGTAAGCCATACAGCAGAGTACCACAAACTAAAATCCATGCATTTAAATGGAAAAAAAAAAAAAAGTACATTTGCTACTGTAGCTCGGACAACTTATCAAAAAGCAGAAAAAAGGGAAGAAAATAATTAGGAAACCTTTCTCCACCATGATACCTCTTTTCTGAAATTAATGTTTCTTAAATATTTTTGCTCAAATGATTTCCCCAAATGTTCCTTTATTTTTTGTTTGTTTTTACTCTGGCACAGGATTTAGCAGCAGAAGAGAAAGCTGAGTCAGGAGGAATGAAACACAAGATGGAAGTTCAATTCTCATCAAATCCTGCGGTCTTCCTATGATGGCAAATCTATACCTGAAATCTCACTACACAGTCACACCAGTATTGGTAGCAGAGAGAAGAAAGAGAGAAAGAGGTGGAATGAGAAAAGAGAGAAAACAGAGAAGGGAAGAGGAGCAGGAGAGGAAAAAAAAAATTAAGCAGGGAGAAGGTATGAAAAAGAGTGAAAACTAATGGAAAAGAAGAATGGAAGACCAGTCAAATATCACCACCCCCTTCAGTTTCATTGCTGCAATCCAAAATGAACCAGCTGAGCATATCGCATATCCACATATCGCATGCTTATAGCTCACAGGAACTGGTGCTTTATCTGGAAAAATTTGATTATTATATCAACTGAAAGCCACATCCATACCACATAATTTCTGTAGAGATTTTTCTGAGTATGTTTCACGGTCACAGCCCTTTCCAATGTAATTGGTCTGTAATTCAATCGTGGTATGTATCGAGGAAACTGGCCCATCACACGTTTCTAGACGAATGCTGGGAAACAAAGGTATGCTGCCAGAACCAGGCTTGTATTCAATCCGTTTGTTCCAGTCTGGAAAAAAACAACAAAAAGATCCAAGAGTGATTATAAAAGGGAAGGGAGTTATATAATTTTGAAAGACAAATCATTCTCAAAGGTCACTGTCTAAGACAAAAGTAAATGTTTTTGGATTTGGCATCAGTAAGTTACTGTCCTAAAAATACTGCGTTTTGCTCCTCTTTGAAGAAGAGTGTCAGGCTCAATTAAGTAATACTACTGCTGCTAGAGTCACATAAGCATAGAGTACATACATGTCCTGACAAGAAGTGCTAATTGATGTCAGTCTGGATATCCAACATCCATTCTATCCCGTGACAGACTACAAGCTAGCTCTACAGGAACGAGGCTGTCAGCTGCACTGAATTTGGTCAGATTTCATAGTTTTGTGATACAGAACAAATATTTCCAAGGACCAGGCTATATACACCATTCTCACTGGACTGTGACCAAAAGCTAACATAACACATCTGTAATGCCACTTCTTGTCTTCAAATGTCTTCCTAATTTTGTGAAGTATTAATGACAGAAAGTAACAGCTGAAAGGACTACTCATGCTTCCAGCCACATCTCACTAATCTGTGGTTCTGCTAATGCAGATGTCTCACAGCCCTGTACATTTAAACCACCACCTGCCTTAGGCAGCCACCTGGACACGCCGTGCGTACCACTATGCTTCTCAACTGAAGCGTTTAATTTTTAAATCCAATTAATTATGGTGTTTGCAACCTGCTTCAGAGAAAACCCAAACAATCAGCTTTAATTAAAGACACGTATTTCATCTATCTTTACAGTCCATATTTTCATGGAATCATAGAATGGTTTGGGTTAGAGGGGACCTTCCAATATCATTTAGTCCAACCCTCCTGCTATAGGCAGGGACATTATTTCAGTAGATCAGGTTGCTCAAAGACCCATCCAATCTGACCTTGAAGACTTTCAGTGATGGGGCATCCACACTTTCTCTGGGCAGCCTGTTCCAGTGTCTCACCATCCTTATAGTAAAGAATTTTTTCCTTATATCCAATCTAAATCTACCCTCTTTCAGTTCAAAACTGTTACCTCCTGTCACTTAAGCCCTAAATAAGAAGTTTCTTATAAGCCTACTTCAAGTACCGAAAGGCCACAGTAAGGTCTTCCTGGAGCCTTCTCTTCTCCCAGCTGAACAATCCCCCTCTCTCAGCCTGTCTTCATAAGAGAGATGTTCCAGCCCTTTGGCCATTTTTGTGGTCCTCCTCTGGACCGGCTCTAACAGGTTCATATCTTTCTCATACATTTCATCCAACTCCAGCCAAGTTACCACACAACATAAATAAAATGCCACATTAATACAGGGATGTGAATAGGTAATTATTTTTAAGTCACAAAACTACTCAATTCTGCTACCTAATGTGTTCATCTGTGTATCTGTACAATTTGTCAAAAGAAGTATTGTTGCCTACACAGCTGAAGTTTCACTGACTTTTTTTAGCCCTAGGTAAAGAGGACTCCATATACGAAAAAATTCTAGGTTCTGGCAGTCAATGAAATCTATTAAAGCAAATACTCAGATACATTCTTTCTAAATATCAGTGGAAGGAAAAGTAATAAAAAAAATATATATATACATGGTGAAGGAGTTTGGTGTTCAACAGACCTCATTTTCAGAAAGCTTGAAAAAAGGTGCTCTCCCCACCGTCTTAAACCAGATTAAAATTTACAAGAAAATCTGAAGCAAACATTTTGAAACATTGAGCAATCGTTAGTCCAGAGTCCAGACAAAGGAGACAGGATGCTGGCAGTCACTGGTCTGCATTTCAAAATTCTCAGATTTTCTTCATGACTTTTAATCTAGACGGTAATCATAAACCATTTTGTTCTTAAGAGGAAGCTGAAACTTTCTGAAACATTCTAAAAGTATGTTTGGTATCTATTTTTACTAAAATCTTTAGGACTTGTACATCACTGACTAAAAAAAACTATGGCTACTTTATTGCCTGTGCACACATCAGCTGAGTTGCAATTTTAGTAGTAATATTCAGTAATAATACTCAGCCCATTCATCCCATATTAAGATCTGATCTGCAGCAGTGCATAATTTGTCTGCAGTTACCAACTTAAACAGTTTCCTTAGAATTTCAAGTATCCTATAAGGTACATCATTACAATAAGATTTCTGTACCTATCCATTCCATATAATCGAGATTAACATTTTTCCAACCAAACAAGAGCAGAAAATTCTTCAGATACTTAAGGTAAAAATAAAAGTGTGTTGGTTTTTATACCCGAATATATGTATAAATCATATGTATACCTCAATATATGAGTTATTGATCTTTATAGTCTCTTATTCACCAGTTAAACCGTTATATTCCTCTACGCAAAATGAAAAATAAGGAGTCTTATATGTATCTGAAACATTTTTTACTATCTCAGCAGCTTTCAGGTTTCAGCCACATTTTCATTTCTCAGCTCTATCAAATTATCTGGCGTTCACGCAAAATATTCTTTAGTGTATGTGAGCTGTGTCTGAATTATTAACTGTAACATATCTGCAACTGCACTCTCACTTCCAGTTATATGAAGAATGTCTTATATAAAAACACGCTATATAAAATGCCACTGCTCACAGGGAAGAATAATGGAAGACCTCTGTTTCTGCCACACGAATATCCCTTGGATTGGAAGAGGAGTTTCATTTCACAGTATTAGCTTTCAACTTGGCAAAAATGGTAATGTGTACCCAGAGATCATAAACCCTAAATGTTCTAAATCACACACATTTATCTCAGCTCTAAATTGTAAAACATCAAGTAGACTTGAACTAGGGTCTTTGTATCTTGGTCCTCTGCAGCATCATAGGCCAATCCTCACCCTAAAACTCAGTAGCATGTCTTTCATTGACTTAATGCTGATTTAAGAAGTCCAGCAAGGAGTCCCTCTCCATGCAGAAGACATTCCCAGGCAGACACGAGGCAATACTGGAGTATGATACGATCTGTGATAGCATGACAGTCCTTAAGTGTGGTAGTAGCTCTGATGCAAATCAATTGGCTTATATATGTACTATCTGTCCCCATGGCATTTCAGCATCCCAGAGGTGTTGAACCTGAGGCCAGCACTCTGTATCTCACCACCAGTAAAGTTAGTAATGTTGGAAAATGCATAGAGTTAGAACAAGCAAAAGAACTGGTGGCAGTGTGAAGAGCTTATTGCGAGAAAAATCCAAGTCTTTAATTTAATTTTGCATGTGGTGAAGATCATTATTTTTCTTTCTTCCAGAATGACATCCTGTATTGGTCACATTCAAAAGATCAGCACCTTCCCTTCAGGAAGATGTGATGGCACTTTTTCAATTCCTCTAGAGCTGACTCAGAGAAAGAGTTTTATGTCATCTGAGTCTAAAAAAGCCTTTGAATTTCAGATATTTAAAAACTGTATCTTAAAATATGAGTCATGTCTAGGGTTATGCAAACAGTCAAAAGATACATAATCCCATCTGAAATGGTAGGTTACACTAAACTCAATCAACATAGTTTTCGCTTTGTCACAAACTGACATGTGACAACACCACATTGCAGTGCAAGCTTAGAAAGGTAAGCACTGTCTCCCCAGTAGCAGGGGAAGACTAATCCCATGGGAAAAGCTTGAATAAAACTGTTTAATCCTGCAGAAGACAGCCTTTGTTTGGATTTTTTATTCAACAGGCTTTTGCTTGCCTCTTGTGAGAAAGGAAAATTTTTACTTGCAAAAAAGGGAATTTGCAACAGACCTTGCAACAGACCTTTTAAGAAATTCTGAATGCTATTTCTTGGCATAGATTACAGATGAACAAAACTGAGTTAACATCATTGTTTACTTTTAAAGTATATCATCAGTGTTAAAATGGGTCACCTGCTATGCCTTGTCATCTCAGAAGGAAAGTTAGAGAAAAGACTAGTAGTGCATGTATGCCTGGCCCTTGCTTAAATACCTTTGTTTCTGTGAAGATCCTGAGCTACTAAAAACAACCAGGTCTGTTCAGGTTATCTAAGCAGTTTCCCATTCAGGAAATTGATCATTTTACAAAGAGAGATATTGGTAGGATGTTCCCTAGTGAAATTGCCACAAATAAGCTAATAATCATCAGCAGAATGCTGCTTCCAGGATCCCTCAATGTCACTGAGTGCTGCACAGAATGTAATTTTCTAAAAACAATTTGCTAAGTTTTAAAGGGTCAAGCGGTCACCAGTAACAGGAAAAAAAAAAAAAAAAAGATTTCTCTCTCGGGAACCAAGTAAGGAGCTTTACAATGGTTGCCACAATTCCTATCACTGCTAGGGAAGTTTGATAGAAATTATTCCAAAAATGAAACAGGATTTAAGAATCACACTTCTTGTGTGTGTTTAGTAACACACACAAATACCACAAATAACACACATAAATATAGGATATTTTTAAAAATTAGATTCCCCCTATTTTTAAAGAAATATATGTATATGAATAACACATATACATATACGTACATACATATGCATGTATACATAGAATATGACTGTTTTTAACCAACACTGGAAAACAATCTTTAAAGTTCTGTTCATTTTTTTTAAAAGACAAAAGATCATTTCTCATCCAGCACCACTAGTCATACAATTAAAGTCTAATAAACACATACAGGTTTGAGAGCTAATCTACAAGCTAGTAACATACAAATGACAGAACTGCTAAATCTGATGCCACATACAAATTTAAGCATGTTAAATATGATGAGTGATTTCTTAAGGAAATGATAATCCAAAAGTCTGACCCAGTTAAAGCCTCTCCATAGCAAAGAGAAGACTCAAACTAACTTCTTGAGCCCAGCTAAGGCACCATGGTTTGCTAAGAGCTTTGAATGCAGATCTCATAAGCATAAAGAAACAAAAATACACACCTTTTCTTTCTGCAGCATGCTAACAGTTTAAAAATCAACAAAAAAAAGAGAGACAGAAATTTGGACTACTGCAGGGTAGGAGCAAAGTCTGCTGTTGCAGGAGGTAGTGGAATAGCAGTTGTGTCTGAACTAGTGACACTGAACACTCCATTGAGTGATAAACCCCCAGCCTTAATAGTGCCAAATTATACAAAATAAACATAAGAATCCAAAAAATATGAATCAATAACATAGGTAAAACTATTATTTGCTGTAAGATTGCTTTTGAATAGGTATTGACTGCAGCAAACTGCATGTCAGACCCCCAAGTGCACTAATAAGCCCCAAGGAGCCTCCATAAACCTCACCTGAGGCCTCTGTTCACACCCATGGGCCAGGAGCTCTATTTGAGCTCGGGCCCAGCACTTCAGTCCCAACCTGACCTATGACACTGTAGGAGTGATGGTCTCTAGCTCAGCCACAGCTCTGGCCATAAGATCCCTTTATCCAGAAGTCAACCCATGGACTGGCTTTCTGGCTTGACAGACTTGCCTCATCACTATGGACTTGCTCAGTGACCTGATCCTACTCTCAACTATGGATTGATTTCCCGGGACCTGCCTCCTCACCATGAACATGCCTGAGGATCTGGGCTCTTGGCTGAACCTGGCCTCCATCTCTGGAGGGTGAGGTGTTGGCCCTTGGTGATGAAGGCTCTGTCAGCTCTGTTATTACAATTGGCTCCTGTCTTGCCTTCCTTCAGGGAGTAGCCCTGCTCTTGCTGCTCCTTGATACCAAGTTTAGATGTAGTTAGAGACTTCTAATGTTTTCAGAAGGACAAACTACCATATAAAGATGTTGTTATGGTAAGAGGCAACTTTCTAGTTACCCTGGAGAACAAGGGCTGTGAGTAGCGTTTGGATTCCGGTATTCCAAGGGATTTCTCTACTGAGGACTACGCAAAAAGCTTCTCAAATTTTAAAAGACAGACTCTGAAACACTACATGGACTACTCATTGAAATCAATTGAATTGAGGATGCCAAAAAAGGAAAGTTTTTTTTTTGTAACTGTAAATGCAGAAAGGTGAACAAAGGAGTGAATGTCCACAGAGCTATATGGAAATAAAAATCTAGTTAAATACATCTTGTATCAGTTAAGATAGAAAAGACAGACTTTAGTATTTCAATTGTAACATATATACAGAACTGCCTAAAGAAAGGGCAATAAAGGGTTACTCTGACAATGCAAAGTTCATGGTACACAGGGAAGTAACTAGTAAAGATCCTTGTGAATCTGGCTTGGGATTGTTATTTGATATTTCCATTAATGGTCTTGGTGTAAACCCAGGACCAAGTTAATTACGTCTGCTAGTGACAAAACCGGAAGGCAATTCTACATTGGGAGTCAATACAGAAAGAGGATATCCCAAGCACAGAATAAGATGACCTTGAGAACTACTGTTATAGAAATGCTGCTTTGTATTAACAACATAAGTGCCAGCTCATGCTCAGGAACTTCAGCAAACTGGTGAGTCATCACTGAAAAATGACACACAGAAGAGCTGATTCCATTAGGTCAATAGCCACATGTCCACGAGGGACCAGTCTGATATAGCCAGGCAAAAGAAAGGTAGTTTTGGAATACATAAAGCACCGTGTGTCCAGTAAGAGGCTATGGTAAAAAGAAGCATGTGAAGTGTTCAGGAAAGATGTATTTAGCTGTAATGCATACACAGAATTCCCTGAGAAAAGGAGAGCATATCTTAAAAATTAGATTGAAGCAGGTATGATTTGCTTTCTCTAAATCTGACAGTCAAACAAAAGCAAAAATAATGTTGATACAAGTACATAAATAAGTATGAACTTATGTAAACTTTGAGCTCAAAAATCAAAAGCACTCAGAAGTTCAATTAGTTTTCAAATGTCTGAAATTAGTATTCTAATGAATGATGCCATTCAAGTTAATAGTTTAATGTAAGCATTTTGTTAGGATTACCTTGTTTTAAGGATGTATGGCTAATGTATGCACAGCAGCTCCAAGCTCGGACTGGCATAAAACTCTCTGCTTTGCAATAAATTTTATCTTTAAAATATGGGTAAATATAGCTAAGATAACACAAGCATTGCATTTTAAACTGTTAAGTATCTGCATAAGAAGAATAGAAATAATTGATATTTATTGCAGAAAATACTTGGGCTTTTAAAAATTGTTCCTGAAGACCAGGAATATTATTCTTATAAGCAAGGTTTCTGTACTTGACTACCCTCCTCCAAATATCCAATTGCTTTAGTAATCACATTGCTCCTTGTTAAAAGCACTGACAGCTCAAAAGCCAATACAGTTTTGGGTTTCCTCTGTAATTGGATTTTCTACAAACTCCACATGAATACCATTCTAAAATCACTCAGTATCTACTGCAAATAGCATCTATGAAGTATGTTCACTCAGAAGTGATCTAAGATCACTCTGCTACTAAAAGAAAAGGTCCTGCCCTTCTCTGAACAGAAGAAAGATGATATCTCAGCAGGAAAAGCAAGCTCATCTGACTTGTACATGGCCTATGAATGACTATTCAACATTAAAGAGGTGTTAGTGGTAGTAGTTAGTTTGGTGGTAGCAAAGCCCTAGGTCACCTTAGCAAGGTCTTCATGCCTTAAAAAACAAGTAATATGCAATATCTATGATACATTAACTACTCTTATTAAATATTTTATAGCCTATTATATAAATAAACAGAGAAGCTTTTATTTCAACTCTATTTTTAAGCAAACACTAAATGAAAAGTCATTGAATTTTTAAGGAACATCTAGGTTTTCTTAAAAATTTTTTTTTTAAGGAATTTCTACTTTATATTGTTACCTCAGGTAATTAGGTTAACTGTGTATATGGGTTCATAGGACTTGAAAATAAGTGTAGGGAATCTTAGTATGGAAAGCCATTAATTGTGTTTAAAAAGAAATAAAAAACAAAAATAGAAATAACTTCAACTTCACAATGCATGCTGTTTGAGGGACACCTGGATTGAAGTTTATTGCACTGAAATTTTTAATACTGAATTTGTCTTAGACTACTACAACCTTTATTTATGATAGTCACAGAAAGAACTGCACAGTATAAAGCCAGTAACTCTCAAGAACTGAGAATGCTTAAATTGAAATTCCAAGTATTTCTTTGTTCAAGCTAACACTGAAGAACAAGAAAAAAATCATCTACTGTATTTTGACAACTTTTATATTATAACCAAGGGCTCAGAATATTCATCTTTTCTGTCAAGCAAAACATTATTGTACCTCCCTTAGCCATCTAATCTTTTCAAAGATATTATTCCAAAGAAGATGGAGCACACCTGATGGCTGCCTCTGTGGGGAGGTCAGAGTGACAGACACAGGAAAGAAAGAACACTATAAATATCCTCCATTCCCAGTCTCCAGATCTCCTCTTTAAGTACTGAAAATACTATTAGTAAGTTTTGCTTATTTGTTGGGGTTTTTTTCTAGCAAGAGTTAATTTTTACAGATATTGGCTCAAAGTGGAAAAAACCACCACCTCTCTGATTATCTTCACCTTTCAAAATAAGTAGGTAAAAAAAATTTCTCATAAGAGAAATGCAGAAAATTTTTGAAGTATTATGTTGCAGATCATTTTCAAGTTATAATTAATGACTTATTACTTAAGAACTAAAGTCGTATCTACCCAATTGTTTACCTAAAGACCTTATATGCTGAGCAGCAAACACTACCCACTTGCACTTTGTGCAACTTGACCCGGAGACATGCCACTGAAGTGGTCACCTGTTTGACAGATTGAAAGGTATAATTCCATGTGGATGGCATGGAATATGCTAGAGCAGAACATACTGAGTTATTTCATACTTTCACCTTGCTTATGATAAACACCCATCATAAAACTTTATCATATCAGAAGGGAGAAAGAATAGTTGTGCCAGACTGCCATAGAAATAAACAAAAAGCCCAAATTCAAGCATAATGAATGCTATCAAAGCATATCCTTTCCTATCTGAGATGCTTTAGACAAGCTGCTTTAGACTTTCTTATGTATTGCATTCTGTTTTTTGAGTTATTGCTTTATATACGCTCTTTTCCCTGTCTATTTTCACACCATAGCACTGAAAATAACAAGCTGGTAGCCTCTCATATTAAATACCTAGTGTTAACCAAACCATCAGCCGTGTACAGCTCTGACTTCTGGAAGAGAAGAAAATAAATTTCGTATGCATAAAATAACAATAGCTGAATTAGAGCTGTTCATTATGAACTTACATACCTTGTAAACACTTCAGATAATCTAAAATGAACAAAGCATCAAAAAAATTAAATCTTATTTGAGGTTGTTTCTATTGCTTTTATTTGCTACCCGGTATCTAGATCCACCTGATTGGACCAGCAATGACCATATATCCTGTAACTGATGTTTGAAATATGAAATAAATATGACAATATTGGGCAATATAAACACACCATTAGTAAAGCATCTTTGCAAAAACTATTCAATCAATAAAATACCTAAATGAAAATAATATGGAAACATAAAAATTAAAATAATCAACTGCACCTATTTTAATACAAACCCCAAGCTAATTTGGGAGTAATTAACTTATTTGAGATGACTCCATAAAATGGAAACTGAACATTTTTGCAGTGTAAAGAGACCATATTGCTTTTATAGAAGAAGCCATGGGGGGTTTGACCAATAAGATCAGTTAGAAAATGTGGAAATAGTTCATAGGTATTACATTTTTTAAATAAAAATATTCTTCAAATACTTGGGTTGGTGGGTGGGTAACTAGTACATCCCTGAAAAATTAAAATGTGGTTCTGCTCTAAGTGAGGACTGTGAAAAAAGAATATTGCACACATTTCATTATAAGGTCTTGTAGACTAGGGCTTCTTATTTTACAAAGAAAACTTTTTTCCTTCTAAATGTCAATGTGCAAATTTAACTTCAAGTACAATAGCCAAACTGATTTCTTCCTTCATAAACATTCTCTATAAAAATTAGAGTTTTGAAGGTCAGGCTAGTCCTAAATGAAATTTGCATAATGTGGTTACATCCAGTTGGTTTGTCCCTAATACAGCCCTCACTTTCACCTTAATTCCTTATAATTTGTGGCATATCTATCTTCCTAGTACATTGCCAATTGGTTTTTTTTATTCCATTTTAGATAGACTGTAGATCCTTATAACCTTTTAAGAAAAATCAATTCCTACTGAAATGTCTCAATACGAAGACAGTAATCAGGATTAAAAAAATGCCTTTCACTCCCACTGCTGGTTAGGCATGCCTTGCTGCATACATGCCTGCATGCAAAAGCCAATTCTGTACCTGAAACAAGATAATCTGAACAACTCTAGCACCCATGGGAAAAGTATCTTGTCATGGTGATTTCAAAGGGTTTACTGCAAAGAGTCGCAGGAATAAGGCAAATGAGAAGCATTTTTTAATGTTTCAGTTTATTCAGACTTAATAAAATATCTTATTAGAATAGAAATTTGTCTTCTTTATTTTTTCTAATCTGTTCTTTGTTCTGACTAGGGAAGAAACATGGCAAATCATTATCCACTTTTTTAACAGGTTGGAATGAAGTAAGCATAAGAAATAGCAACTGCAATAAGCATCCTAGTTTCCTTACTGTGCAGTGGAGGGAAAACACCAAAGAAAAGAGCTTTAAACAAAAAATTAAAATATATAAACTATTAAATCTTACCTTGCCAGCCTGGTTTGCACACTGGTTTGACATTAACTCGTACTAAGACATCTTCCGTTGCATGTTTTTGCCCACAGTCAAAAGCTGTTACCATTATCTCATACTTGTGCTGTTTATCATAGTTCAGTTTCTCAGTGTTTCTGATGTTACCTATAGATTCAACAAAAGATAACATTCAGAAATTACTTATTGGCTAAACATATACAGACTATAATATCTGGGAACTAGTTAATGGAGTTCTTTATGACCAGAAAGCTCTTTGAAGCACATGGGACTTCCACAGGCAGGACAGTTATGAGGTATGGGCAATATTTTCTTTCAATCCAGTAGAGAAAAAGACATTCTTAGCCAAATACAAGATGCTAGGCATATAATACGGCCGTGTCTATATTATTAAACATCTGCTCAACAACACCATGTGAAGTAAGACCATAAAACTAATTATCAGTTACATCTTGAAACATAAAGTAAGAGTAGTGCAACCTCATTTCCCACATCTTCCCAGAATACATTGCTCTAACACGGCAGCCACATTCCTGTGATCTGCTGCTGAACATCTCCCCAGCCTAGGTATCTTCCTTTTTTCTCTAAAGCTATTACCCTTTAGGTGAGAAAGATTTTTAGCCTTTTAAGATCTTTCCCCGGGGTTTTAAAAAAAACGAAAAGCCCCAGAATCATCTTCTACATCAGAGCACTTAGGAGTATTTGATATGACAGGACAGAGTTATCGCGTGGAAAATAAAACTCAGCAACAACAGAGATTATCTGCTGAACCTCACACATATGTAAAGGCGACAAATTACCTGTTTTGGGAACAAAGACATTAAAACTTCCACAAGAAAAGGCAAAGATCTTTCTCAGAGGACTTCCTGCAGGACTGGAAGATTACCATGCAGAATGCATGTTTTTGTAAGTAACGAGTTCAGCATTTTAATTCTGCCCATTTCACTAAAATGCACTTATTTTTCAAATTGAAACTGTATAATATGTTTCACACTTTTTCTCAGGGCTGTTTGTTATACCATCTCTCTGGATGTTTGTTCTTGAATTCAATAAACAAACTTGCTCTGGATTAATGCTACACATATGTTAGGTCCCGGTTGGATTGTTGCTCCGAGAGGGGTTCGTAATGATTCTGAGGGTGCGATTAAGACACCCTCGGGTTCTCGCAACATTACAACTGCTTTCAAGCCTAGATCTGCAAAATAAGTTGTTTGGGCTAAATTTGGAATGGGTAGCACCCAAATCCTGGAGTTTAGTGAAATACAGTGATGCAATTCCCAAAGATGCTGGTTAAGGTACCTGTTGTTAGTCATGCTGCCATTGTCTGGGGGCTTGGGGGTGTGGTTCATTCAACGGAGTGAGAGACAGGCAAAAGCAGACAAATGAAACTTCTTAAACAAGTCTTGCGCTAAACCTCCCCCAGTTTGAAAAATAAAGACTTTTAACGGGTGTCTCTGACACACACTACTTTTCTTGTCAGAGCCCAACACTTTTCTGACTACTACATTAAAGCCAACTGGAGTAGTTCAATTGAAACTTTTCAGGTCAGGCCTGATGGAAGGCTACTTTTGCAGTTACCACCATCTTCTGGTTCAAAATTTGTACTTTAAATAGACCCTTACATCTGCAGCTATAAGTCAGGCCCAATATTCCAATTTATATGGTTTTTGAATCTTTACCCCTGCCTTTTAGAGCAGGGCATAGAGGGGGACAAGCCCTATCACTAACTTTATGCCTCAAATAGAGAAGCAGAAGGACCTGCTGAAGGCCAACATGGAATCAGTGCTGTGTCTACAGCTTCCTTGATTCTCTCACTCAGGCATCTCAGCTTGCCAGGCATTTTTAAGTCTGCCATGTAGATAGATTTTCCCATCACAAAAAGCAACTGCAATAACAATATCAACTACTTCATTATTTTTGAGTTAGTAATTGGTAAAACAATTTAATCTACCTATCTTACTATCTTGAGTTGCTTGATTAATACCTGCCTAGGAGGATTTAATGAAAAACTGCCATTGTATACTTCATTATTCATTTAATATCTGCTCAGTTGTTCTTTCCTTTCTGCATTATATTATTTCTTATATGAATCTTTATATTTCCCTATTTGGTTCTCCTTGGTGTTATATCAGTCCATGATCAGCAGAGATAATTCTCAAGAAACCAAAATTATCTGAATCTACATTAGCTAAAATTTGTGTGGCACACTAACCCTCCTCTAAGATTTTTAAATCATTACAACATATTTGCATTTCACTAAATCTGTCTTCCAAGATTTATATTTCATTATGGTCTTTTAAGATTTGGACTACAATGATTCTGTCTGTTAGGTGCTATTCTGAAACGTCATTTGGATGTCTTGTTACTCACTGTATATTTATTTCCTAATTAATCTATTTTTCTGTGACCATGCTTTATGCTTCTTTGTTATTTTACAATTTAATCAATATGATTAAAAATAGACATAGAAGGGAAGTGCTATAAATACAGACTAATTAAAGTTTTAGAGTTCATAGACTGAGAATTTCTATTTATAACTCACCCATAAACAAAAAGGTAATCAATAACATTAAAAAAAAGAAAATTTTAATGGGAGAAGTAAGTACTTTTCTACACAGTTCACAATTAGGCCATAAAATTAATTTTTTCAGTCTTTCTAAATCTCTGCCTTTTCCTGGAAATATCCAAAGCTATAACAGATTTTAAAAACAAAAACCAGATAAGTGACAAGAAGAATATGAAAATTCCTTCCTGAGGACACACAGATTTATACCTCTGTTTCTTCAGGGTAAGTTTTGGAGATACTTTGATACAGACTTCCCACTTTTAAGGCTGTCTTTCATCTTATTTTGACGCAGTCACAAGAACAGGGAAAGGCTTGACTAATTTACTATGGCATTCCCTCTTAAATTCCATACTTCTTCCTGTGTGTACAAGTATGAAACCGAATCTCCTAATTCATACAAGAGATGAGGGCAAGAGTTGTTACATGAGTGGCCTCTGACTTCAGTCTGCTCATAGGAGTGGCAGCTCAACATTCCCAGCTGCCAAGAGCCACCAGGAGCTGTATTTGATCATAAGTAAAATGAAGGATTATTAGAACTGCTTCTTGTCAAAAAGGTGCACTTTTCAATGATAATGGAAAGAAATTGTAGTTTAATAAATAAATAAATATCACATGCAAATGCTTAACTATAAAAGTTCCACTACCTTTTTTGACAATATGAAGCTTGCATAGCTGCTAACACAGATTTCAGTGCTGCAAAGGGTGACCTTGTGAGATCCTGTTCACATCTGTTTTCTAAGATATGTAACTGGATAGAACCTGTACTGGCTGGACAGAGAAGTCAATAACTCATCTTCATAGAATCAGAGAATACCAGGTTGGAAGGGACCTCAAGGATCTTCTGGTCCAATCTTCCTTGGCAAAAGTCCAACATTTCTTGGAAAAATCTTCATATTGGATAATCTGAACATGTATTTGTGAAGTGCTTCCCAGTGGTGGGTGGTAAATATAGTTAACCCCATTTTAGAGATGAGAGTAGGTCAGAGCCATAACAGAATCTGTATCTGTCTCTACAGATATAGATATATCTACAGATACAGAATCTTTATCTATCTGTATCTCCGATCATCTGACCATGATTTCTGACAAATGGCATAAAAATATTGTTCTGCTGGCATTACAACAGATCCATGCACTGTGGTTTAATTTTTCTGTTACCTGAAAAAAGCCGACACAATATTGATGTGATATCACTTGATGACTGTGATTCTCTGCTAAGAAGACAACTAGACTAAATCGCATGCAAAAGTATCTTAAAACATGTTATATCTTATACCTTTAGTCCCAGTTCTTTACATAACAAAGCATAAATTTTTCCTTTGCTTTTACACAATTGTATTTTATGACCGAGAGTTCGTTACCTTCCAAGTTCGGCTCATCATATACAAAAGCCAATTTTATTAGTGTTACGGTTTCATAACACAATATAATTCTATACACAAAAAAATCACATACCAAGTGTCAAAGTTGCTACATGTAAATGGCAAGCTTTATATTACGTATTTTTAGGTGCCTAATTTACATAGATCTACACCAGAGCCGAGTGCTACTTCCTGCACCAGTGCTGGGTGCCTCTCCACTTGTGCCTCACACAGTTTGGTGATGTGAGGTAGGCTGTGTATGACTACAGTCTGAAGGATTCTCTTGTCCTTTCTGCAAATGTTCCCCATTGTGTAATATAATTTTTCAAGACAACAAAATGCTCACTGGATTGATCTAGAGACAAGAAATAAGTTTTGCCTAAAAAGACAATGATCTGCCAAAAGAAAAAAAGTTGATGGAATAGCATGTTCATTTTTCTCAAGGCCTGTGTTTGTGGCTAATTTCATAGGTTAGTGATGAAAAAAATGCCCCATCTGGGATTGATAATAGCATGTTTTCCTCACGTGCTCCCTACTTTTTGGGGCCAGCTGCAGTATTCTAAGCATCTGGTTAAATACTCTTTCTGGGCAATGAAATTCCACTTATGTTACTGAAATGCAGAAAAAATCATAACTTGTAGAAGACAAAAGAACCAAGACTTGTTTTTCAAAATGGGTAAAAAAACCTATGAACAAAATCCTGATTAGCACATTATTAACAGACAGTCCCAGGCATCTCATACATCTATTGTAATCATCCTATATGTAACAAAAATGGGCACAATGCCAAAGAATTTGCACCAGAGAAAGTTTATATCAGCTGGCACAGAGAGACATTCTCAGCAGTGAAATGTGTTGGAACTAAGCAAAGTATTTCTGTAACAAAATGAAAGTGCAACCATCTATTCTAACACTGTCTCTAATCCCAGTGGGTTTAAGCAATTACCATTATCTTAAAAAATTGCAAATTAGATTCCAATTACTGTTGATTGTGGCAGCACTGTGCTTTTAGTGAGCAAACAGAACAAAAAATATTAATTGAATTCATGACCAAGAAAGAACCTGCAAGTATTACAACCTTATACCAATTATTCACTGAAGGCTTTGAAGTCATGTTTAAATCAATGATTTTCTTATTGCCTTTGCTGAAAAGCAGGTCCCAGGCACATGAGGACAAAGATGTAACCAAGGATTCCTGACACTTCACATGCTTTTAATCGTGCCTCTGACTGTAAGAAACCCATGATCACTCATGAGCCAGCTGCAGCGTGTGATAGGAGCTGAAAAGCATAAGCAATAGAAATTTCTGCTCTGTGTCATGCTAATATCAGCGTATTATTTATCCATGATATCTGTCACAAACCTGGCATGAAATTATGAAACCACCTGCCACTCATGTAAATAACTAGCCCCATACTGGCAAGTCATGTGGAGCTCTGGAAAAATAATGGTTTCAAACAGAAACATGGAGAATTTCCTTTTATGACAACATGGGAAATCTCAGAATTAGCAAACCAACCCATAGAGAGGAAAAGCTTCTGGGGAATTGCACATGAACATCTACTGCCAAATGCCCACTTCCTCTAAAAAATCCTTTGTGCAATCACTCTGGCAAAAGATTACCGACCAGCTGACCTCATTGACTTAAACGCAGACATACTCATTATGATTATACCTCCTATATAATATACTTGCCTCCCAATGTATTATAACAAGATGGCTTTTTTCCCCAATGTCATTTACAATTTATTGATGCTAAGAGGTTGTTATCTTCTGATGCTCAGCTGTGCATTGTGCAAGAACTGCACAAAAAATGATGAACAATTTTTGGATAGGGGAAAGAGTTNCTGGGACTGATAATAGCATGTTTTCCTCACGTGCTCCCTACTTTTTGGGGCCAGCTGCAGTATTCTAAGCATCTGGTTAAATACTCTTTCTGGGCAATGAAATTCCACTTATGTTACTGAAATGCAGAAAAAATCATAACTTGTAGAAGACAAAAGAACCAAGACTTGTTTTTCACAATGGGTAAAAAAACCTATGAAAAAAATCCTGATTAGCACATTATTAACAGACAGTCCCAGGCATCTCATACATCTATTGTAATCATCCTATATGTAACAAAAATGGGCACAATGCCAAAGAATTTGCACCAGAGAAAGTTTATATCAGCTGGCACAGAGAGACATTCTCAGCAGTGAAATGTGTTGGAACTAAGCAATGTATTTCTGTAACAAAATGAAAGTGCAACCATCTATTCTAACACTGTCTCTAATCCCAGTGGGTTTAAGCAATTACCATTATCTTAAAAAATTGCAAATTAGATTCCAATTACTGTTGATTGTGGCAGCACTGTGCTTTTAGTGAGCAAACAGAACAAAAAATATTAATTGAATTCATGACCAAGAAAGAACCTGCAAGTATTACAACCTTATACCAATTATTCACTGAAGGCTTTGAAGTCATGTTTAAATCAATGATTTTCTTATTGCCTTTGCTGAAAAGCAGGTCCCAGGCACATGAGGACAAAGATGTAACCAAGGATTCCTGACACTTCACATGCTTTTAATCGTGCCTCTGACTGTAAGAAACCCATGATCACTCATGAGCCAGCTGCAGCGTGTGATAGGAGCTGAAAAGCATAAGCAATAGAAATTTCTGCTCTGTGTCATGCTAATATCAGCGTATTATTTATCCATGATATCTGTCACAAACCTGGCATGAAATTATGAAACCACCTGCCACTCATGTAAATAACTAGCCCCATACTGGCAAGTCATGTGGAGCTCTGGAAAAATAATGGTTTCAAACAGAAACATGGAGAATTTCCTTTTATGACAACATGGGAAATCTCAGAATTAGCAAACCAACCCATAGAGAGGAAAAGCTTCTAGGGAATTGCACATGAACATCTACTCCAAATGCCCACTTCCTCTAAAAAATCCTTTGTGCAATCACTCTGGCAAAAGATTACTGACCAGCTGACCTCATTGACTTAAACGCAGACATACTCATTATGATTATACCTCCTATATAATATACTTGCCTCCCAATGTATTATAACAAGATGGCTTTTTTCCCCAATGTCATTTACAATTTATTGATGCTAAGAGGTTGTTATCTTCTGATGCTCAGCTGTGCATTGTGCAAGAACTGCACAAAAAATGATGAATAATTTTTGGATAGGGGAAAGAGTTTTTATAAAACATGAAAATGCAACACGAAAATGACTACTTAGAGAATACAGTAGCTCCATGCATGCTTTCAATTTCCAATTTGGCCAAAAATCATATTTAACTTTCAAAAAGTAGTATTCTACATACAACATGAATTAAATGCTTCTGTTAGGAAAGATAAATCAGAGCATTGCTGGGCATGCACACGGTTTGCTTGTTCTAGGGAAAATAAAGTTCTGTGAGCACAGGAATTTCCATTTTGAACTTCTGCACAAGTGTGAGCATGTGAATATCAAGAACAAGGACTCTTATCTACAAAAAGATGCCAATAAGGGACTGCTGAAGTACTTGGAAAACAAAGCTACTATTTTATACAGTCTGAAGCAACCAGAGAATGAGAGGGAGGATCTTCAACACATTTTTAATGCAGCCCAGCCACCTCTCCCAAATTCAGTGCCAAGTTCTGTGCTTTTCCCTGGTGTGAACTTGACAGGGAAACGCGGTAAGCTGACAGACAGGGCTGCCAAGGTCAAAAATTGCCACATATGGAAAACTTAATATGACTTATTATTTTTCCTGTAATATTATATACATTAGAAAATCAACTAAAATCTAAAACCATAAAAGAACATACTACTTATCTAAAACATATATTCTTCCACGCTGCAGAAGAATGGATCTGCTTCAAAAAGCACCACAAATGGGTAGATCTATGTACTCATACCTTGAAAGTTTTAACAATCAATAAGCATATTCTAAATTCTACATTTAGACTCCAATCCAGAAAGTTTAGAAGAATGGGACTAGCTATAAACCAGTGAATAAACCATATTGGGTAGGGCTACATGCTGCATTAGGAAATGCCATCACTTGGATGGGAAACTGGACAATTAAGAGAATAGACTGACAGAGAAACATACTGCTCATCTAAAACTGGGATTTTAATTTCCACAAAAAACTACTGTGGCACTTTCTGACCAAATCTTATGTAAAAGGGATGGAATTTCCCAGTGTAATGGTTCCTTCAGTCTCAGAGATGAGAACAGGATTACTCTCAAATTAAAACTGAATCCAGGTTATCAACTAGTATCAATAGGTAATTACAGTATCTACAGAAATTACGGCTATCTGTCCCAGAATTTGCAATTGCTCCTTCTCCATACTCACCGTTTCTGTCGATAGCGAAAGGAATATCAGTTGTGACAATCTCATAATTGCAGATCTGGCTATACTGTGGGGAACAGTCCTCGTCTATGGCTTCTACCTGCAGTATGCTGTCATAGATCTTTCCCTCTGTCACAGTGGCCTTATACACACTCTCCTTGAAAGCCGGTGAAAACTCATTGACGTCCTTTACCTGGATATGGACCACTGCCCTAAAGTAGGTAAATAAAGGCATTCGTTTATCATGACACTTGAAAAGATTAAAAAGACATACCTAGAAAACTATGCAAACATCTGCCAAAATGAGATATTATTAAATGTCTATGTTTAATTTGCCCAATGTAACATCTTAACGCAGCACTAGGTAAAAACCTAGTGCCACAGCTTGTAGGGATAGGGCTTCACAACACTCCCTATTAAAATTTGTCTGCCTCTTAAAATGAATCCCAGCAGAAAGTTATCATCCCAGTGTAAAATGGGTTAATAAGCAAGAAAAGAGGAAGAGAAAGACAGTAGTCTTACATACTCACTACCTAAAATGGTCAGTTTATGAACATGCTTTGATAATAAATAAGCCTCTCACCTTACGCTGATTGTAATTATTTAATGCTTTAATTAGTTACAAGATTGTACATGTAAACGTTTGAGGATCGAAAATAACAGGCCTTTAGTATTTAATGACTTTAAAGGCTTTCCTTTGAAAGAATTTGCTATCTGGTTTGATAGGCAAGGTAACAGGGGGACAGAGAAGTGAAGGGACTTTCTAGAGGCAGAGGCAGTAGTAAAGGTTGGGACCCCAGGCAGCCTGGCTTAGCAACTGCTTGACTATAGACAGCACTACGAGAAAGTGCAACAAAGTCTGGTCTCAATGGCTCAGATTTCATTTGGTCAGGATTAGACCAAAATTTTCCACAGGTGGAACACACTAGCTTGTTACTGACACGTGAGGGAAAACCCTCTTAAAATTTAATAATACGAAGCATAACCTGTTTCTGTGACTTGATAGTTATATGATATTGCAGGCTTCCTTCTAAATGTGCATTCTTTTAAAATAACCTGAAAAAGTTCAGCATGCATTACAGAGCTAATTAAATTTTTAATTGTCATGTGTCCTGCATGAGCAAAAGGAAGAATGATTACTATTAATCATTTATTCAAATAGCTCTCAGCAGAATGAACAATTTGTACAGCTGTTATACATCTACACGTGAGTGAAATTCATCTTTAATGACAAACAGTCTGGAGCTTGGTTTCATGAACTGAAGGTGAAAAAAGGCACTGTGCCACTTAAATTTATGCAGGGAATTGGCTCCACAGTAAAAAGTACCACCTACTAACCTTCAATACCTCCTTCTTCCAGAGGATTTGAATTCCTCTGAGACTTGCTGTCCAAAAGCTGAGGTCAGAAACACACTGTGAAAAGGTAACAGTGCTGCAGCTTATATACATGCACATACTAAAAAAACCCGGTCATTTCTCTTTTCTTACCATTTGAAATGAGATAATCAGAGAGAAAACCTATTTAGAATTTGTAAGTATCTATTAAAAGCTAGCTTCCATGTCCTGGATGATCTGTTTGGTCAATGTACTTAATGTGAAAGCAAGAAATAAACCAAAACTGAGATACATTTCTCTACTTGAATGGGGATCCTATTAAAAGCTTCAACTAGAACCATTGCAGAATGGGTCAAATTGTAGGAGGCAAAAAAGAAAAATATTTTCTAAAAGGAAAAAGGAATAAAAGGTGCATGGACTATTGCACCAATGGTTCATCTTGGTTTTATTTGCTTTCTACCTGACTGCAATATAAAATGGAATCCTTCAATCTAATGTGTACTGTAGAAAAAGTATATACCAAAGCAAAAAATAAAAAAAATTCTCATTTTCACCCACTTGTGAGATTTCTTCCAGTTTGTTCCACCTGGTCCCGATCCACAGTCATAGGCCTGGATGATGAATGTATATTCCTTCTGCAGTTCACAGTCAATCGGACTTTTTGCTCGAAGACGACCTTCTCCGGATGTCTTGTTTAGCACAACAGCTTCAAAGGGCATTTCTTGTCCATGGATTTTAAAAGCACAAATTTCACCTGCGAAGAAGGGTATAAAACAATCATAAACAGGGAGGTCTAAGTCACTAGAGTGACACTGGAGAAGTTAGAACTCATTCATGTTTCACATGCTGTTATAGATGGGGTAAGTATAGACTTGGGCATCAGTTTATAATACATCCAAAAGGGCTACTGGCCACGCGCTCATAGAGTGTGATGTGGTGAGCACAGCTCTAGTCAGGTACTTCCCCCATCTTCAGTCATTACTAAATGGTTTCTTAAAGCCCTAGAGACTAGATACTCCCTAGATGTGGTACTAGCATCAATGTTGAGCAAAATTATTTTTGAGCTAAATTAAAAAGACTGTATTTAGTTAAAGTAGCAGAAAGAAAAATAGAGAATATTTTAGAGGTGGTCTTTTGTAACTGCTGTCACTCCTTCCTTGAGCCACTTGAGCTGCCAGGTGGTAGCAGATGTTCAGATTCTTGCAGTTTAGTTTCCCAGCAGTGAAAAAACTAATGATGCAGAACATGGGCACATTCAAAATATATCTTGCTTTATTTACAGACATATATCATCTTCAGAGCAGAAATAGTTGAAGGAAAACAGACAAGTGTCCCTTTTGGACATCTCAGTCACCCACCCATGTTCACATACTCATACATGAATGCCTTCTTGGCAGCAACTCACTCTGCCTCCGAACTTCCTGCTAATATAATAGATCCATAGTTTCTCTCAGAGGAATACTATATAATAAAACAGATGATATTGCAAGGACTAAAACAAAATGATTTGGACACAAAAGACAACATAAAAAAATCTTGTGACAGTGCGGATCTGGAAGGGGAAAAAATTCCAGTTTCTGGTGATCGTTTTTAAGTCTTTCATACCAATAGCAAGGATATGTACACTGAATTCATTTTTAGCCACTCCAGAATCCAACTTTTAAAATGAAATATTTATACAAAGACCAATGTGGCTTAAATATTTTTATGACACATTACACACATGCTCTTTTATGAGCAAGTCAGTCTCAGGACATGCATTATAGATTCAAAGCAGTCTCCCATTCACATAATCCTGTTCCATTTATTTCCAATTTACAGTTGCAGCCTTTTGGAAATCTCCTTGCCAATCATATATGAGTCAACTGCCAAATTCTCAATTAACTGTGAATCTATGACCTCTAATTCAAGCCTGGCTTCTCTCTCTCTTTTTCTATTAGAATACACTGTTTATTTTTAAAGAGAGTAGACAGTGACTTTATAAAAGTACTGGAGTTCATAATTCTATTATGTGTGAGGAAGAAAAAATGGGAAGGGTGTATGGGGGGATAAGGTACACTTAGAGTATTAATACCAGCTCTTTAGGATGTTCCCTCAACTACCACCACATAGGTTTTCCTTGATTATAAAGGGAGCTGAAGCTGAGCTCAGCTATATACACTGACATTTAGGCAGATGAATCCCACACTTAACAATTGTAATCAATCCTATGAATGTCTTTACAGGATCAGCAAACAGTTATTAGAAATTATGAGGCACTGGGAAAATACATTAAATATTTGCTTGGACAGTTGTTTGCTCCAACCCTTCACTCGAGTGGCAAGAAAGGGTGGTGTTACTTCCCAAGACAGACAACAGATGCATTCCTTTCCAGGCTTTCTTTCATTCACCCTCAAGGAGCCCAAATATTTGGGCTATAGAAGAAGGAATGGATTTTACCCTGAGAATCAGACTCTTAAAAAGACTAATATTTTGCATATCCATTAAAGCAGGTTCCACAATAATTATGAACTGTTGCACAGGAAACAAAGCATAAGGTTAAGAGAAGGCTGAAGCTGTTTGTTCAGCTTTGACCGTGCGCAGTGATCACTGAGTTTGTAACTCAATGTTGTCACACGTACCTTTGAAAAAAGCTACACTAATTTTCCCCAAACTTAAAAATGAAACATTAATCTAAAATGATATTATGGATTTTGGTTTTATTTTAATTTAATACAAAAATAACAGTGTAAACGTGGGAAGTCTAACTGAAAAATACTATTTGTTGTGTTTTATAACAGTGTTTTTTATATCCCCATTTGCGAAAGACAAAATAATGACACCTGCATGGATATGGGGAGATATTTGTAAATACACTGCAAAACCCCCACATACACTTCCAGAATCTAGCTACAGCAATGTACTTATATGAAAACAACTGTACGTTTTTAATAACTAGGTAAGATTTTTTTCAGGAGGATTCTACTACTGTTTCCCAAGAATAGTTAACACTTGAAAAATGAAAATGTATAGTAATTATAATGATTCTAAAAAGGTGCTTTATTATGTTTTCTCTTCAAATCATTCAGACTAGCATTAGCCATAAGCACTTGTTAATTTTGAAGCCTACATTATTTTGAGAGCTCTGCTAGAGATCCATACATTACTACTGCAGGGATAATGATCATATAATTTCCTCTGTAAAAATTATAATAGCCTGAAAAAAGCTATTGACGGTTTATCCTTTCTGAAAGATAACCAACAGATCTCTCCACTCTTTAGGAATTCCTATAGACAATGTTTCATATTCAGCAGCATTTACATGCAAAATTTAGTAATTATAAGCCTTAATCAACAAAATTGTATCACAAATTACTGCCTTTTATATGAAAAAATAAAACTCATGCTTCTTTCAGTAGAAATAAAAGTTCCCCAATATTACTGCTTTAACAACTACACAGAATTACACACTTGAACTCAATTTCAGAAGTTATTAAAAAAAATGGCACGCTTCCTTTGCCTTTCACAGCTACCTTTGCTTTTTCTTCAGCTTTCATTATACCAAGAATACAGAAGACTTCAAGTGAAAAGCCGGGATCTCTGACATTTGATAATTTTCATCAATAGTTAAAAAAAGGCAACAGCTGTATGTGAATCGGCAGTCACCAAATGTTGTTTCATTTGGTTGCATGAGGTTCAACAAGGCCAAGTGCTGGGTCCTGCACTTGGATCACAACAACCCCAGGCAGCGCTACAGGCTTGGGGAGGAGTGGCTGGAAAGCTGGTCAACAGTTGGCTAAATAGGAGCTAGCAGTGTGCCCAGGTGGCCAAGAAGGCCAACAGCATCCTGGCCTGTATCAGGAACAGTGTGAGCATGGTAAATGGGATTAGTGAAGCGATCGTCCCCCTGTACTCGGCACTGGTGGGGCCCCATCTTGAGTACTGTATCCAGTTTTTGGCCCCTTACCACAAAAAAGACATTGAGGTGCCAGAATGTGTCCAGAGAAGGACAATGAAGCTGGTGAGGGGAACAAGTATTATGAGGAGAGGCTGAGGGAGCTGGGGTTGTTCCGTCTGGAGACAAGGAGGCTGAGGGGAGACCTTATCGCTCTCTACAACCACCTGAAAGGAGATTGTAGCGAGGTGGGGGTTCGGCCTCTTCTAGCAAGTAACAGCTGATAGGACAAGAGGAAATGGCCTCAAGTTGTGCCAGGGGAGGTTTAGATTGGATATCAGGAAAAATTTCTGCACTGAAAGGGTTGTTAAGCTTTGGAACAGGCTGCCCAGGGAAGTGGTGGAATCACCATCCCTGGAGGTATTTAAAAGATGTGTAGATGTAGCACTGAGGGACGTGGTTTAGTGGTCAACTAGGCAGTGTTATGTTAATAGTTGGACTCAATGATCACAAAAACAACCTAAATGATTCTATGATTAACTCTGACCAGAGCTCCCTGAATGTTCCATTCTCTCTATTAGCCTTACGATTGCTTATGGAGTAGAGTTTACGCAACTGTGTTCAGGACATGTCTATATATGTGTGTGTACACACAGGTATTTGTTCCTGCCATTAGCCCCCCAACCATTTGTTAATTTCAACTACATTTTAAAAAGATGAGTTGTTTCCCACAAGTGCTATGAAATTATGCAGCCGCACAATACAGAGACACTACAGAAATAGTGTAAGGGTGACAAAGCGGTCACATCTCACTAGACAGCAAACAGTCCACACAAAGACCTTGTAAAAGCTCAACAACAAGAAAAGCTTCAATTCTATCTTGCACCTTTTTGGTACCAGTAAATCAAACATGTAGCTCAAACCTGTAGGAAATTGGGCTTCATTAGTTCACTGCTGACAAAATTACTCATTTATATTCATATCCTATTCTGACCTTAGTGCTTTCTAACCTTTTATTATATTTCTATATAATATATATATCCACAAATCAATATAGCCAATCATTTATTTAGAATAAAGGTTATGGTTTTATACTTCCTGAGGCAGGCACAGTGTCCCTGCAAGATCCCAAAGTACCTAAGAATCAAAGTTGCGTGATCCACTTAGCCCTTAGAAGAGATAAATACTCTATTCAGGAGAGACGCCTCTTGCATTTCAATTCAAAGAACAGAGACGAGAACACCGTGACCGAAGCATCACTGTGACCTCTGAAGACTTGCATGTGAATGACAATAACACAGTTTTTTCTTTATGTATGTCCTTCAGAAACTTGATTCAGCTCCATGACATGATGCTGTTATGACCACCATGTCATAATAGTCGTACCTGATAACCATCAGTAATGAACCTTCTTCATATACTACATGGCACGACTAGGCTTCTAAGAATTTTATAAAATGTATAAATTTGCTTGGGGATATGACTTTCCTCTTGCTATAACTACAGGTTTTAAACTACTCCTGTCAACGAAACTGAAGAACTCTTAGTCTGAATGAAATCTGAATCCTTAACTCTTTACATGTGCTCTTTCTACATATAGATGGACACCCAAACACAGGCACGCTCTTCTTTGAACATGGATCATCAAAAGATGCATGTTGGCAGTAGGATGGAAATCCTATTCAACTCCATGTCTGTTTTCTCAGAAAAGCAGCATTACCCACTATGTGCAGCTGATGTTGGGTTTTTTAATAAGTCTGCTTAGGGGTTGCTCTTTCTCTCTTTCTTTTTTTTTTTTTTTTTTAATCCAGCCTTCCAGGATAACAACTATACACAAGTTTCTCTGCTGGAATCCTGCAAATAACTCCTGCAGTGCAGAGCTGATGACCTTTTGAGCGTCTCAGTGCCACTGGAAAGGCTTACTGCTTTGACAAATTTTTCTATCATAAGCTGTAGCTACTCCTTAAATAATTACAGAACATAGAAGATCCCATTTTTAGGGAGGAAAGGGTAGTTTTTTTGGGAAAAGGAGGCAAAATAATAATTAGAGATACAAAATATCTTTAAGGATAGAAAAAAAATTAAGGCAGTAACTACAATATATGCTTTTCTAGCTCATTGAAGTTAATGCTAATTAAACTCACACTGAAATAGTAAAATCCAGGAATTCATACTGAAATCATAAACAGAGGGAGTTGTTCATATCTTAATAAAATATAAAAATTATTATTTCCTCATACCTAATTTTATGGGCAACAAGCTCTGCACAGCAAGAGTATAAATCCACTGCAACCCTTCCTATTCTATTCCTATGGATTTGAAATCTGAAGGTGGAGGAAACTGCACTTGCACTTCAAGTGATTCATTGTTGCCATAAGCTCACACCAAATGAACCAGACTTCATTCTGCTGAAGTAGGGAACAAGTCAGGACAAAAGATAGTTCTGTGAGTAGCATATGAGCAGCAGTCATATCTGGACTTCTTCCTGGCTTCAGAGTGAGTTTCCGTAAGGGAAATCATTTGGGTCACGATGGCACTCAGCAACAAAAACTTACTCTACAATTCTTTTTAAATAAGCATGTTTTAAAAGTGCAATTTTTTATGGATATATGACCACATTGCTAGAAATTAGACCACCACTGCTTAGATAAATACCACATCACATTATGCACTGAGATCCTCGTACTGCAGTTTAAATGATGGAGAACTGATACATGTTTATTTGAAGACTGCAGCAGACATTGAGGTGGATCAGAAAAGTATGTAACAAGGACATAAATGTTTGTGAACATAAAGATGTGCTTAATTAACTAATGATTATACAGTTCTTGAGCACCCTCTATTCTAAAAGCATAGAAATATAGAATATTGTCATTTGTTCCTCCCATCAAATGCATATCAAATTCACATTCCACTGTAAATAACCTCAAGTATTCCTTAATCTTTTCTTCTTTCTGAAGAATCTGAAAAATTCGAGAAAGAAAGCAAGCACTCATGATTTTAAGAACAATACCCAAAAGTATACCGTTCTAATCAATATATGGAGCTCCATGCTCACCTGCAACAACGGAATGCCTTTATTAATCTCATGTTGCATGTTTGCAAGTGTCCTGTGGATTAAGTAATGCATCTGAGTATCACACAAACACATATTCAACACATAGAAACAGCTGTCCAATTTAGTTAGAATGCTGTAAGGCACAGCACAGTCTCTTTAATAGTTACATGATTGTTACTGAGAAATATTTGCCTTGACATTTTTTTAGAATACCACATTATAATAAGCTATTTGAAAAATAATCCCGCAACTGCACAGTTGAATCTGCAAAAAGGCACATCAATAAAACTTTATCCTCCAGGAGCTAGGTGGAGCATAATCATTCAGTTGCCAATTGGGTCATTTTCTGATCTTTTTCATATGTCTCAATAACAGTCATAAACACATGTAGGGGTTGTTGCCTTCACGCAAAATACCTGCGTTATTTGATTAGTGTTCACTTGAGGCTGCGACATTTGCAATCAGTGATTGCAGATTTCCTGTTCCCCTATCAGACAGAAGTCTGCTGCAGCAGATGAAACCTCACTTTGCTTCAGACAGTCATCCTTCAGTAAACACAAAGCCCAGATGTTACCACTGCCCTAATTCCACATCTGTGTTTGAAAGATGGATCATGAAACTATTTCACTTCTGGATTAGTGAGGTCTACATTGAGAAAAATAAAAGAGAACTTGCCTAGTGACCCATTTTACTGTGCACACCCTTTGAAAAAGGTGAATCTATATTTTAAAGAGAGACGTAGGGGTCTCTGCATGTAAGATTAAAAAGGTTATTACAATGCTTGCAATAATTTCTAGCCACTAAGTATTGCTGAGCTGTTAAAGGACAAGTGCTAATAAAATACATAGAAGTAGCTAATGATGTATAATGTGACCAGAATTTCAAATTAAATAAAGACCTAGGATTAGGAAAGTTGGCTAGCAAATACGTACTGCTCACAGAATTCCTACAGTCTGGTAGGCAAACCTAACACAACTATCTGGGGAAGCTGGATGCACCAACATGACCTGCTAGATTTGGCTCCCTTGTGAGATATACAGAGATAAATAAGAAAATGAACAGCACCATGTCACAGTCAGATCAGAAAATCAGCAGCTGTTTAGTCTATTGAGAACTCAGCAGACTGACAGAAAAACTTACTTTTTAATTAAACCAGTTTCCCTGGGGCCCTATGTCAAGGCAGATAATTTCTGAGATAAAGAAGCTTGGAAAATGTTGCATTTATTAAAATTACTCCCCTGAATATTTTTAAATGTATTGTTTTGGGGTATAGTTGGCTAATTCAAAGCACACAGCAGGTGGTCAATTCCTCAAAGGCATAACTTGGCTTTAACTTGAGATTCTATACCAGGAACTTTGGACATAATATAAGCAGTGGACTTGGCCATGCAAGTCAAAGAAGAGGCAAGTACTAGGAGCTAGGGTGCTGTGGAAATAATTTCAACACCATAAAATAATTCCAGATATGTAGACCCAAACAGAAAAGGCTATTGGGATCTACAGAAAAGTCAGGCAGAAATAATAATTGTCTACTGGTTATCAACAAACCTGTGGTCCTTCTTCCAACATGCCAATATTTTGAGATAGCCATTCATCGTCTTTTTTTTTCCCCTCAGATTTGTAGCTTGAAAGATCACGTTGATGACAACATAATGCCCTTAAAAAGTATTATGAAATCACCTGAGAGCAATGGGTGGCCATTTGAGGCTATATTCAATCAGGAGTTTGCAGCTGACTGCCAGCAGGTCTAAACTAGGACCCAAGTAGTCACATTAGCACTGTGCTGTGCTTGAATGAACAGATGACAATTGCTGACTGTCTCATGACTAGAAAGCCTGGAGTGAGAGCACTCTGGATGTCCACAAAAGACATAAGAAAGGACTGCAAGATCCTCCTTTGGGTTTATGGTTTTTAAGTGATTTTTATGAGAATTACTACAAAGTGAGTATGGAGGCAAATCAGGGTTGCAAAAACATGCATTAGAGAGGCGCAATGCAAAGTAACTTTGAATGATCATGGAATTTGCACAGCACTGACAGCCTATGAAGTGAGATAAAAGGGAAATTATGCAGTTTGTATCTTTTCACCAGCTCCTGAACTATTTTTAACATGCACAGTAAAATATACCAGAGACACATTAGACGTGTGTCTCAGGACTGTTTCACCTCGTGCCCACAAAAACACACGTGAGACAGAACACAGTGAGTGGAGGGGTTAGGAAAAAGGGGTAAAATGCTTATGCATCCCCAAGTTTTCACTCAATTATTTACTCTGCTATGGCCTCTTCTTACAGAAACAGATTAAATAAAAAGCTTAGGAACATTAATTCAATCTTGGCATGGAGCCTGGGCACAAGGATTTAATCTGTGCATCCTGTAGACGTGCATTAGAGCACTGAGTTTAATTGTTACAAGAGTACCATATGGCTCCTCCTCATCACAGTTTTTTTTTTGGTTGTTTTTACTTCCACTTGTCTGTCTTCAAATAACCTGAAATAGTCAGCTCCCAGTGTAAAGTCATAATCTGGACTGACTCTCTAGACATGATGAGTTCCTTTGGACACAAATGTTTCTACTACAAAGCATCATCACAAATGAAAAATAACATAGTCAAAATAATCGCATCTGGCCTTTTATCAGAATGGAAATCACATAGTGAAGATAAATTGATCAAAAGAAAAGGTAAATGTAGATCTCTCACTGGAAGATCATTTGCCCTCTAATTTGTGTGGACACTTAGAATTGCTATCATTATTTCTAAAAAAATATATTCACCTTATCTTACCCCTCTGAGTCTTACAATCTCCTCCTTTTTTTTTCTCTATAGTTTATTTCCCACCATGCCTTTATAAAGATAAGTATTGCTGCCATTTTATATTGTGCTGTTCTTAAGCATACAGCTTTTCTCCCCACCATCACCAATGTCATCAAATGGGTTCAGCACATGACCATAGTTCAGTCAGCAAATGGCTGCACTTTTATGCAGAAAAGGGTTGTAGTGAACTGTCACTCACAAGCAGTTCATGAGAAAGCCTGCTTTTTAGGCAAAGAAATCCAAGAGAGACTCCCCACCACTGCTTTGTGTACAGCTACCTGAGCCTACTCATACTTAATATTTTACACATCAGAGGTGCGAGAATCTCAGCTGGGTGAGCTGACTGCCTTACTATTTCCAGAGTTACCCTTGAGCACCACTACTTGACATTTTGTTCCTTATTTCCAGCTTTTGATTCTGCTAATAGCAGCACAGACCAATGCTTAAGCAGGACAAAATCTCAGATTTTTCCTGAGACAATAACTTACACCTATTCAGAATTTGGTAAGGTCCTTGCTTTTTAATGCAGGAGTGTCAGCCATAACAGGTCCTGATATATTCAGTGATTCAGACGGGACTCCAGCCAACAAAATAATGTCAGCAGCACAGACCCTTGGCACAGTATTTACAATGGTAGGGGGTACTGTGCACCAGTAAATCTCAGGCTGATGGCAAACGTTAGTCTTTCATGTAATGGTATGATTAGTAGTAGTACAAAGTGACTTTTCCTACATAGAAACTTAGATTTAGTTTTTATATTCTCACTGATACGAAAATAACTATACTGGATATAGAAACTGCAGCTGCATTGAACCTAAACATACAGAACAACCATTAAGGACTCCACAGTAAAAATAGAGGCTCCGTCCATTTTTACAGTGGGATATTTTATGCCTATTAATTATTCAGTAATGCAAGTAGGTTTGTTTTTGAAACAGTAAATTCGGACACAAAGACACAATGAACTAAACATGTGGGGTTTTGTGCTTCTTTATCATCTAACATACTGAAATCCCCTACTTATTTGCTGTGTCTCTTAGATGTTATCCTAACTTGTTGCCCTCATCTTTTCTCTTGAGTGGGAGCTAGAGAGAGGGCATAAATCGTATTGTTCAGCAGCTTTGAAGATTATGCTAGCTTTTTTCCCAATGTGAAATTAAAAACTATATGAAACTTTTCATGCAACTGAGCTGCATCAAAATAGCGGTTTTCAGAGAAAGGTCAGATTTTCAATTCAGTCCTCTCAAAAACCCCGTCAGCACTGCAGAAATGGTACAACTATCAAAACATCCACAAAATACTTCTACCCGAGTAAAACTGTATTTTTGATAAATCATATTTTTACCAGCTCCATTATAAATATTTAATGACTTCGCTCTTTCTCTTTGATTTCTGCTCCCTCTCTGCTGCCCATTTCTGGCTACGTTAGTCTGACAGCTGTTCGTGATACCATACCCAGCTGCATTTTGTGCCTTTTCTTTTTTAAAAAAACTTTTAGAAAAATTATGCTTCTTTATACATGTAAGAGACTGGCAATACTAGCCCTTCTGAAAACATGTAGCACTTGTCATAAATTATAATGACTCTGGGATTTCACCCTTGGATTTAATGACTATTTTCTAGGAATTTGGACTTTCTAGGAATTTCTAATCACTAGATTACTTGTCCTCAAAACACAGGTGATCTTGTAAACATTTCAGTATATGGGTGTGTAACAGAGGTTGTTCCCTCACCTTCTGCCTCAAAACCCAGCATCTGAGTAAGTCACTCGCTGCTCACAGAAAGCTGAAGTCCTGAGCCCCACACACACGGGAAAAGATTCTAATTCATTTCAACATGGAGCAAACCACACTGTGGACACATATTTCAGTTTCATCTCTACATCAAAATATTCTTGGATTTCTTACCTATTCCTCTAAATTACTTAAAATCTTTGTTTCTTTATGCATATTTTGCATCTCTAAGAGTTAAGAATTCTGTGGGAGTTTTGAGAGGTATGAATTTAATTACAGACATAAGGCTTTGCAGAGCCAACCTTTTAAATGCTTTAGAATGTGAACTCCGAAGGACGTTTCTGTGCCTGGTTTTTGAGCAAATGAGATATCACATCGGGGGGGGGAGGAATAAAAAAATAAAATACCAATAATAAAAAAAGACTACCTGAAAATAGAGTTGAAGTAAAAAGTACAACCTGGGTCTTAACAATTAGGTAGAAAATTTACATTGATTTCAATGGCAAAAGGCATTCCCCCTTGCTGACTACTGGTAAAATCCATGATTGTTATAGGCTAAATTTTCCTTGGTTAACTGAAGCACAATAAAATGAAACTTTGTAGTACAAAAATGAACACAGATCTCTCAGTTACCAATGCTGTTAAGTATAATATCACAGATCTTGCTGAGAGTACAGACTAATTTTCCTACTTAGTCTGTATTCCGTCCCTACTTTCATTCTAGAAAGTGAAGATCAAAGCTTATTTTTTATGCTTTAGGAGCTATGACTGAACTTTCGTTGCAATTTAATGTTTAATTTGAAATTAATGGAATGAAGGATGCAACTATTAAAATCCAACATGTGCAATATAAAGCAATAAAAATGTAACACCATAAAAATGGCACAATAATAAATCATCTCAGCAATTTAGAAAGTGCAAATAAATATCTATATAGTTTCTATTTAACTGCTCCTCAGCAATGTAAAGAAACAAATTATATTAGCTGTTTCTGCTGGAAATTATAATATTAATTTGAATATATCTGGTAGGAAACACAAGCAAAATATTTTATCAAGATGTAAAGTTAATTCAAAGCCATTTTTGTGGTTAACACTAGACAATATTTAGTCGTATTTGCATTTACACCATCACAACTGGTCAAACAGAACCTTACTGGCTGTGGCAGTACTACTTTGTGAATGCTTGGACCTAACCCTGGGAAGCAAACTCTGTGTCAGCAGCACAGTATTTAGTATAGACATCTATAGACTTGAATTTTTGGGTGACAAATGGTTTTCTGGAGGGAGGAATTGACTAACTGCTTGTCAGGGCATTTGCCGAAAACAGCTTCTCCGTTAGCTCTGCCATGGAAATGCCCATATGTTTTGGAACATTCCAATCTCATTTAAAAACTGGAATTTTCTCTCTGTGAATATAGTGCAAAGTTGTCTTCTAGAAATGACCAATAATGGTAGTCTTATCTGTACTAGTTTTTTTTCTTTACTCAGAAGTCATACCTGCATGCTCTCATGACAGAAATAACTGTTACAGTTTCTTCTCCTATTAGCCCTGCAGCACATAACTAAAACTGAGTGAACTGGATCATGCTTCTTCTTGAACGTAATTAACAGACTTGTTTACTAAAAGCCTCATTTCCAGATATATTGAGTAAATGCTGATCCTCTGTACTTCACTGGAAACTGCAGGTGGTTACAAAGCCTAAAGACCAGGCCATCTGTTATAATCTTATTTGAGCAAATAACACGATTATACAAGTATTTTTCAGGGCACAGTTTGAAGATAGAGGGATCGAACGGTTGTCAGTGAGAGCCCAAGGAATCTTTATTCCCAGTAAATCTTTAGATAAAACATTTTGTCTCTGTAAGACTAGGCTAAGTTTATAAAGGTAACAGTTAGAAAAAGCTGATGATTTGTTTGCAAACAGAATACGTAAGAAAATAATGGGACACAAAGAGAGACAAACAATGCACTTCTTAAAGAACTCAGCTACTCTTCCCTTAGTACAGAGCTCTGTTTGCAACTTAGGCATTTTTTGCAAAACATGCACTGTAAACTGCTTCTCACAGGTTAAACTGCTCTTCCCGTGGGAAATCCATCCCTGGTCTCACCCACCCAGTGACCTCTGTCCTTCAGGAGCGTTTCCAAGGGCCTCTTACCACCATAAACAGGGAAATCAGGGTGAAAAAAACCATTGCAACAGTGTCTGATACCTGACAGCAAAGGAGACAACACCTAGAAATGCAATAGTACAGGGAAGTAGCTACGCTTGTGCCAAGGCTTTTGTGTGTAGGACAGAGCTACACACAACTGGGTAATGGAGACCACTTCCACAAAGCCTAGCAAACACCCCTGGGAACAACTTGGATTCAGGACTGAAAATTGCCCACTCACAAACCCACTTGTTTCCCTGTCTGCTTCATGGGGCTCTGGGCACAATGCTGTCTGGTGGACCAGAAGGAACCCCGAGAAATGTGGCACTCTCAAGCAGGTAAATCTCACCTGAGCAAAGTTCTTCAAATAGTTCAAAATGGATTAACATCAGTTTCATAGTTAATGAAAAACAGGCAGCCTCAACTGGCAAAAACCCCTGCAACAACCCTCGTCATCCTCCCAGTGTTGTTACATAATTAGCACATTATGACTGTCAAAATTACTTATCCAGATATGATGATAGCTCACTTAGCAGATTATAACTACTTAAACAGCCATAATTGTACAGAGATACACAGCCAAGTAACCCTTGAAGAATTTTTATTATAGGTCTGATAAATGAGATGATAATGAAAGAAAAGTTATTAAAGCAATTATCATTTTGACAAGTTGTGATTTTCAAATTATCGAGTATGTCAACTTCTACATCTACAAACTACGTTCTGTAAGTGGGGTAAAAAAGCTTCCCAGCTGTGGCACTGGTACAAGTTTGTGTGATGGTATCTGAAAGCAATCCGTTTGACACACTACAGGTGATAGAGCAGCTCCTTCTCCTCTTCATCAGAATTCTGGGAATTCTCAGAAGAGTGTCTCTGTGCACACGTGTGTACTACAGAAAGCAGGTGGAAAAATACTAGCAACTAAAAAACATACAAATCCCTCCCTACTTTGATAGGGGCTTTGGAAATATCTTTGACAGACTGTGCTATCAAGGAATGAGAGATCACTTTGTCTTGGTTCATAAGCAATAAATAAAACAATAAAAAAAATAACCCTTAGGTAATACTGGATTTAAAACAGTGAAAGTACTAATACAAAATTACAAGACAAAGTTCAACTTCCCACAAAACTGATGACAGAATATATATTACACAGGTGGAATGAAGAAAACCATTATTCATTATTACATTAATTCTTTGCTCTCCAGAGAGGGAGCTCTATGAAGTCAGTGGCAACCAGACAGCCTATGTTTTGTTACAATATTGGAAACATTCAGTCACAAATCATCCTTGCACATTTGGTTTATGCTACTGAGTGGCTCTGTTGGTAGAATGATAAACAAGGCTTAAGGTAGGCACATTAGCGCCGTCAACATTCTGAAATACTCCATGTAATTTTCAACTCTGTTTTTGCAATGACTTAAAAAAAATACATTCAACAATTTCTGGATTCTATGTTAAAAATGCTACTAACAGAGGAGAACAAAGACTTGTTTTAAATGAACTATATGATTTCCTCATCTATCTCTTTTAAAAGCATTCTATCTACATGGAATTGCATCAAAAAGGATTGTGCTGCATGAGGCAAAAAAAAAGAAACAAAATAATGATGAAAGCAAGCCTCCCAAAGAAATACCTGAGGGGTCTTTGAATGAACAATAAATAGGTTATAAATGAGATTCCTGCTTCCAGCCAGGGTTAGCGAAACTGTAACTCCCAGGCTGAGATTTAAAACCAAGATGACAGCGAATTTTTGAAATCCCAGTGCTAAGAACAGAGAAGACAGTTGTCACGAAGCGGCTGATGGAGAGAAGGGGAGGAAGCATCAGAGAATGCAGCATGGTGTCTTCCTGCTGCAGATTACAGACAGGCCTAGTATGACCAATAATCAGAATGATTAATATTCTATTCTAAGACTGTTCTTGTAACCTAAGAACAATTAATCTGTGGAATTCCACCCCAAGACAGGTTCAACAGAGCCAGGCACAGTCAGGTTCAACTTGGGCAAGAGGCTGTAAGGGAGTGATAGTCAAACCCTCATGGAAATAAGGAAGCCTGTAGTTTATGGTCCCAGCCTTACCTCACGTAGGGTAAATATTAGAGTTTAATGCTATCAGAGAAACCTATCTCTTGGAAGGCATCTTTGGTGGAGGAACTAGGGAACAAGACACATACGCAGTTTATCCCCATGCCATCATGACCTTTTTAAGAATAAAAGAGAAGCAGCTAGATTTTCAAGAGTCAGAGCAAACAAACTGTTTTCAGCAATCTATCAGAAATATATCAAGGCAGTGATTTTACAATTTATTCCATGCATATCACGATTTCCTGAATTCAGACACATCTTTTTGTAACTCGAAGTTCATCTATACTTTTTAAATTTTATTTTTTTTTAAACTTTCATAACTTTGCAAACCCCTGGAGAATGCAGGGAAGATCTAAAGATCTCATTCATTCTGAATACAATGTGGCCATTTCTGACCACTCCCATCAAGGGATTACCTGAGGTACAGATCGCAAGATCTAGCCCTGAATGAGCTGCAGGTATGCTGGGGGGCCTATTCAGGCCAAGGAATCCACACTACCTACAACTCTGTGCATCTGCATTCTCTTCCCTCTTGGGCATCACCAAGAACCTCTTGCCACCAGATGCTCAGAATGCTCAGCAAAAAATACTAAAGGCAAAATTATTGTGCAAGTATAAAGACATCAGCATCTGGTCTGCAAAATTTTAAGAACAGTGACTCTGTCCACAGATTAGCAATTCGAATTTTAAATGTTTTACTTCAGACAAAAACCTCTTTTTTTTTTACATGCTAACAAACATATTTAAAATGGAAATTGCTGAGGCACATTAAACACTGTAGCTACACCTCCAATTTTACAATGCTGTTATTCATGCAATGACTTTCCTTTAAAATATTTTTAAAGAAGTACCTAGGCTGATCATAAAAATGTATGTATTATAGACATTTTATTTCTTAAACAGTAATTTTGTTTAATGTTTAAACTTGTAGTGACAACAGGATGATTAAAAGCAAATTGATAATGTTACTCATGGTTTAATTCAGACAAAAGTCGTTATTATTTAAAGTTCCTATTAACAAAGAAAATTCCTGAACCCTCTTTTGGTTTGTTCATAAATTTGTTGTCTGATCTCAGTTTCCCTGTTATGATTTGTAATGTGCTCTCTTCTTCAAAAATATCATCACAATTGGTTCAAAGTCACAGACACACACCAGCTCTGTTAACAGCAACATTCAATAGAAGTTGTAAAATGGAATGATGGACTATGCTATCCAAATTTGACCAAGTTTTCATCGTCTGAGAAAAACAGAATTTGGACATGTTCAACGAACTTGGCAGATACACACAGTCCCAGGTGTGGAGAGCATATATTGGCTGAGCAGGAATTTCTATGAAATTTCTTATTCTAATCCAAAGAATTCTTTAGGACCAAACTAGACCCAAGAACTGGAGTACAGGTTCTCAGTTCTTCCCTGCACGACATCTTCTAATTCTGACATGTTTAAAATTATTCTAATAACTTTCCATAAAGGAAACTGTCGTGAAAATATATAAACTAATGCCTTTTGCTCGACATACTCTCACGTTTATTGTGGAACACAGTATTTCATGTCATTTTTTTTGTGTGCAATAGCTGCAGTCAGAGCATTCACTAAGATCTAAAAGCAAGAAGCCAGAACTAATCCCCAAGTCTTTACACAGCGCTACCTTTTTAGGGCTCTCATAAAGGGATATGTTGTAATATAGGAAGTGTGGGAACACATAGCAGATCGCTCTTTCTTACAGTGGATAAGAAAGATACTAATCATACAGACATAGTATTCCCTCCTCTGGGTGAGGGGACAATCACAGTGACTTGGCTACCTCACTCCCTGTTAGCAAGTGAAGTTTTAATAAGGAATATCCTTTCTTTCTTATAAACAAAACAAACCCAAACAAATGAAAGCTCTTCAAATGAGAAAAAAGGATCAGAAAAATAGATTAAAAATACAGGGGAAGGGGAAAACTAACCATTCACACTAGACTTATCCAGTCTCAGATTCTTTGTGTGATAGATTAGGCAGTCATACCCCATTTTTGTTGTGTTTTGGTAGTTCTTTTGATACAGTGTTTGATTTGTCAGCTCATTCCTCTCTGCACCAGCTACCTAGTTTTCCGTATCTGCCACTCCTTTGTCTGATGTCAGGCAAAGGATCAAAAGACTGACAACAAGGAAAAGAACTGGAGTGGCTGATCATAAGCAGTGCATTGGCATCCAGTTACTTCATGCAGCTTGCTTAAATTATTCAAGTCCCTCTTCTGTTGTTTATAAGCTTGTAAAGCTTTCTTTCCATAACAGGTTTTTTTTTTTTTTTATGGTAACTGATTTAAAAGCGGTAAATACAAATAATGGGGCGAAGCAGTTTAACTGAGGATTTAGTTGACTCTTCAAAGAGCCCGACTTGTTACAGTATTTCATATTCAGACCACAAAGTTCTGCCCGAATTGAATAGAAACAATGTCTCTTGTATCAGAAATACTGAACCAGATTACAGAGGAATTTACTTGCCTACTCCAAAATGATTTTGTTCTCTGTCAGCATTAACTTTGCAGCTGGACCTCATCATTAGTTTTCAATCTGCTCTAGCTGACAAAAGTGAAAGGTGCTAATAAAGAAGCAAAAAGGGGTGAAAAAACATGTGGGATATAAAGCAGTCACAGCTGAAAGACTCAGATTACTCATTTTCTCCTTCAACAAGTTTATCCTGCTCAGAATAAAAACTCAAGCACATTATGGCTCTGAAAATGGAAGAGATAGGTGTTTTAATCTCCTAAAAAAATGGTAAAGGAAATGTGAGTGTAGAAGGAAAAAAAAAAGCATGCATAAGATTCATAGACAAAATGTTCTATGGAGATAAGAAGATGCCAATCACCATAAACTGTATGACTCTTTTAGAGAGCTCCTCCGCCTTTCGTTTTTTTAAATACCTCCTATAAATTTGCTATGAAAAGAATAAAAACTGTTCATGTCTAACAGCCCACTACTGAATTCACAGGATGGGTGGACATTAATATATCTGCTTTGAGCCAACTTCCAATCTCCGGGTATTATAGATATGCAGACCAGAAAAATGTTTTCTCTTAGATTTTCAAATGATTATTGCTAGAATGCATTTTAATGGCTGAAGAAAATTGCTTCATAGGAATGTCAGCCTAGCTTTCTAGCTCAAAACAGCCACCAGACAAGTCCTAAAGTAGGAATGCCATTAGAAAGCTAGTTTTCTGTGCAATACACATAGACAGCTGAGTCTCGACAATATGCACGTATAGACCTTTCAAGAAAAAGAACAATAAATCACATCACTAGGGAAGTACATCCCTCTTAAGATTTTTTTTTATAACCAACTTTCAGCTTCCAACTGGTGTGGATTTAATGTCCTGTTCAATATTAGTCAAGGAAGAATGAAATATATTGAGAGTTCTTTTTCACATAGAACAGAATAATCTTCAAAGAACGATGCAATACTTTGTTCTAAATATAGTTAAACCAGCAGTAAATATGTGTTATCAGTCTAGCTAGTCTGGATTCATTTTTCAGAATGGATTTCTACTTACAGTAGTATTTATTTTCTGGTTCTCTGTAAGCTTTCCTAGTTAACAGTTTGCAGTTTTGAATCCATTTATCCATACCAATTCCCCATAAAAGACTGTAAGCAATATTTTGCAGAATAGGAAGTAAAATACAGCATCAATAACTTAAAATTAAATAAAGGCACTAGTGGGACAGTGAATTTTACTCAAATCACTGCCATAACAACTGCATTTTAAAACTATTGGTTATTTGGCATTTCAGAACAGATGCTTTTTTTTTCTTTTTTCTTTTTAATCTTGGTCTCAACCTGCTATGCTATGCAAATCTCTTGTCACAGAAAGCTTCCAAGGAAGATAAAATCTTTCCTAATCACCAGGTTTCCTTAGACCCCTTATGGCATGTTGTTTGCAAAGACAGAAACAATATGATTATGACCAAGAGATGCTTAACCCAAAAAGTCTGCAGCCCATTAATACAGATCATGTACTTCTGAGACTTTATCTAATAGACAGCTGAGTAAGAAAGGGAGCCCCAAAAAAGGGAACAAAATGGAACTTCAATTCAAAATCAATAACAAAATCCCACAGAAGATAAAGGCATTTAAGAAAAACTAAAACAAAAAACCATAAATACGTAAACTAGGCATAAAGTTGTAACAGAAATACTTTCATAGCACCGGAACCATTTGCATAGACAAGATCAGGAGCAATTAAGCCTGGAACAAGCTTACCACAAACAGATTCATGTATTGTGATCCTCCAAAAAAATGAAAAGTATGTTCAACATTTCTATAACTCAGAGAAACCTTGCATATGGATGAAATCAATGTCTTGGTCACCTGTTCCAATTTAATATCACAGAAATGGCTGAACAGGTAGCAACGATGCCCAAAGGGCACTTATGCGGTCTCCATGCTGACAATATATGGGTGAGGACAGGAAGCAATCAAAGACCACTAAACATTAAGAAACTGTAGCTTAATTGTCAGAGTTGTGAGCTTCTAAGTGTGGCTCAGCATTTACCCAAGTTGGACCTGCCAGGAGGAGGTCCCAGACTACATCTTCAGTCCCTATAACAAGCACACCACAAGGAAGATTTGGCCCAGCCTTCAGAGTTGGGCTTGATGCAAAGTGGTATTTTTCACTCTCAGACTAAAACAAGAACATGTCTTGCTGAGCAGTTTGCACTTGAGAGTATGGCATCACCTTGATTTGATCAAGTGGCCTTGATTGCAATTTGTTCGATGTAAGGACATACTGGAATGCATGCTAGTAAATATATTCAGTTGAATTGAGCACTTCTGTTGTTCTCCAAGTGATAGCTGAATTTCCCATAACATATAATTGCATAGTGGTTTAACTTTTAAATGTTTCTAACTGCTTAAGATATATTTACATAAAATGGGAAATAGCGATAGTAAAGAATTCTTTGTCAAACAGAATATTCCAAGAAGAAAACTTTTTGTCAGATTAGGAATTATTTTCACTAATCGAAACTTAAAATGCATTCTAAAACTCTTTTCTCAATTGTCCAGTTGATTAACCCAAAGAAAAATGTATTTTATAGGATTAATACATAGCACAAAACTTCTGTAATATATTAGTGGTGCATTTTTATATATATAGACTATATATTACACATTTGAGGGATCTGTTTAAAAGAAATGACTTTAAAAAAGAAGCCAAATTTCCAAGGAGGAAGTTTTGAAAATGAAACGTATGAAGAGAAAAAGAGAAGAGAGAAAGTTGGAAATGAAATGTGTTTCAAAGAACATCGCATTTTAATTTATTATTTAAATAGCTCCTCCACAATGAAAAAAAAAAAAAGATGAAATATATGGTGCATTAGGGGAAAACTTTGCAAAGTTTCAAAATCACAGTGTGGAAAGATTAGATTTTTTTTCCAAGTCTATGCAGTTCAGTCTGCACAGTAATACATATTTTAATATGCCTCACTATTCAGCTTCAAAGGAGTGTCCTTAATGTCAGGGTTTCAGTTTTTTCAGGAAAGACAGATGAGAACTAGATGGAATGGAAACATAATGGAAATTCTGCTATGCCAAAATATATATAATTCAATTAGCATACATGGCTGAAACCTCAAATAAAATTAATGAATTGTATTGTCCAATATGGCTTTAAAACAAGATTTAAACTAAGTCATTATTAATGGAATAATTAACGCTCCTAGTAATTGACAGGCCCTGCTTTAGTTGCCATTAATTTATTCATTTATGTGACAGGCTGCTCTTTACTATATGGAGACTGGTTTTGACGTGTGTTTTCCATTAGGCAGGAAGAGGTTAAGCAGCAGATGTATACGGACATTTAAAAACAAATTATGTTGCAGAAAGTCAGGCAGTATTTGCCAACCACTGTTTTTGTTAATAACTCTAGACCACAGTTCTACCACAATTGTTTCTTGGTGGTTTGCACCTGGGAATAAGCCGCTGCATTCTGCAGATGGCAGAATGAAATCTTCTTGAAAACCTGATTCATGGAGTTTAATCCATTTTAAAAGAAATATTTTATTTACATGGAAGATGAATGCATGGGGAATCATACTTAAATGTTGTTGAGTCATAGTAAAAAATTGTTTTCTGTGCATCCTCTGTTGTACTAACATATTGCAAAATCTTTTCAATGCAGTTTTTGTATAAGATACTACATAAGACCTTATACTACCCAATAACCCACTGAATTTAAAATGAACTGTGACTGTGGGCAGAGTGTAAACACAAACACAGTTTAAATACTTGCTACCTTCTTGCATTTAGCCATTAGAGGGCTTTGGATCCAATGTCCTCTTCACAAGGTTTGCTCTGCAAACCTGGGAGGACTGGTAGAAAGAAAGTAAGATTCAGCACCTCTAATCTTTCAAGGGTTCGTGTAAGTATTCAACGTACAATTGTATTCAGTTGAAAAGGAAGGTTTTCACACTACAGTAAGTCTCTGCTTAAGTTCAAAACAAGATTCTATATGCAAATGCAGATTTTTTGCCAAGGCAAACTCCCACATATGAAATAGGAAATGCAAAAAACAAATTTAGAGATTTCATTCCATTAAATTTCGGAAAAACATTTATTTCTCCAATCAACCAACCAGAAACCTGGAATGACAGCTATGTAAACTGGGACTTATATAAAACTGTATGGTTCACATAGATATTCAAGCATACACAAAGTATTGCAGTCCATCCTGGAACATGAAGACCTGGCTAGGGAAGAGCATCAAAGTCAGTCATAATTTCCTACAGTAAAACAATTTGCTAGAGTGTCCAGGACACAGGTAAAAAGACAGCAGAATGGAAACCCCAACCTGATGCAACTTCCCCAACCCCTATGTCAATGCTTTTGTTTCCATGGAAAAAGGAAGCATAACATGGCCGCATTTAACTAGATGAAGCCATATATTTAAAACTGCAGCTTCTTTTCAGCATAAAAAAAAATTATTTCAAATACTAGAAACAAAGATATTTCATTTGTGAATTAAGCATTCAACTGTATTAAGTGAATTAAGTATTGCCAACTGTTCTTGGGCTCTATCAAAAGATGCATGACCAGCAGGTCGAGGTAGGTCATAGAATGACCCCTCTACTCTGCTCATGAGACCCCACCTAGAGTCCAGGTCTGGGGCCCCCAACACAAAAAGGACATTGACCTGTTTGAGTCAGTCCACAGGGGGCCCATGAAGATGATGAGAGGGTTGGAGAACCTCTCCTATGAGGACAGGCTGAGAGAGTCCAGGTTGTCCAGCCTGGAGAAGAGAAGGCTCCGGGCAGACTTTATAGCAACCTTCCAGTACCCAAAGGGGGCCTGCAGGAAAGATGGGGAGGGACTCTATCAGGGAGTGTGGAGATAGGACAAGGATAACAGTTTTAAACTGAAAGAGGGGGGATTTAGATTAGATATTAGGAAGAAATTCTTTACTGTGAGGGTAGTGAGACACCGGCACAGGTTGCCCAGAGAAGCTGTGGATGCCCCATTCCTGGAAGTGTTCAAGGCCAGGTTGGATGGGGCTTTGAGCTACCTGGTCTAGTGGAATGTCTCCCTGGCCATGGCAGGGCCTTGCAATTAGATGACCTTTGAGGTCCCTTCCAGACTGAACCATTTTGTGATTCTATGAGTAGTCATTTATGAACAGAATCCATTTCTAGCAATTGTACTACTGAAAAAGTAGTTTGAAAGTATAGAAATTTCCCTTGTATTTTCATTACACTCTATCAGCCTGTGTTTCACTCTTCACCTGTTATAAATCAACTTAAATGACTGCTGTTTCCAAGTGCTTTAGAATTCCCTGACTCAGACACTCACAACCCAGAAGACAACCAGCCTGGTGGCTTGCTTCATGGACTTTTCTACTGCTGTGATTTAATATGCTCATGCACAGGTCAAAAATTCCAGCAAGACCTTTGAACGTATCCTGAGCAGGAAGCTCACTTGATCCAGCTCTATGTGCTGCTTTTGGCTCTGGGGGGCAGTTCACTGCAACACAAAAGTAGTTCTAAAGGAAAATCAAACTGAGGTGGTAGCAAAACATCAACCACACAGAAATTTAGCTGACATCATTCATTAGTTCCTTAATTCTGCTAAAAAATGGAGCTACATTTAAGTGGGATGTGATCTCAAGGAACTTGTGCATTAGGAAGAAAGTAATCTTTTATTATTTTATCCAAATTACTTACAATTACCCAGCATTTACATGTCTCCTTTTATAAACAGTTGTACAAAAAAAATATATAGAAAGGGGAGGACAACAGAAACACATGGAAATTATCAGCACCAAACTATGCCTCACTAGAAGATCTAAGCAGCCTCTGCTGTTTGGGAGACTTTTGTCTGAGCTACAGAATGAAAGAGGAATTGCTGGAAAGGAAATATAGGAGGAAGCACATTTTCTCTCCTCTAACCTGAGTAAAATCAGAAAGGTCTTTAGAGGCTGTCCCTCAAGCACTTAAACCAACTTGTTCTGGCTTTGAGTTGTGATTTTGGAAATAAAGCAAGCCTGGAAATAGGGCAAAAAACTTTGAGATGAGAGTTTATTCTTGGTTCTTGGTGGAAGAAAATGCAAATCAGCTTCTGTATGACCAGTCTTCTGTGATTCTAGGCAAAAAATACCATGACCGTTTGACTAAGACACGGTTATGTCCACAAACATTTCACCAAAACTCTCCAGGTATGGAAACACATAGGACCCAAGATGCCAACTTTTTTCAACTGCCATTAAAAGCAAGTTAGTCACTGATGGCAGTGGGAGCTGAGCTTACAATTCAGTCCTGTATTTTTAACTCAATAAAAGAGTAAATGCATTCATTAATCTTATTGGGAGAATGGCTAGGTCCCTACATAATGACAGAAAACATCTACCTGCTAGTAAGGATAAAACTGTTTTCTCTCTACATAATGAATCAAATTGAGATATAATTTGTATTTAAACTATGACAGATCTGATATATTCCTTCCATGTTATTAAATTCCTTCCTATATTATTAAAAGGTCATTTGTCTTGAATAAAACTGTGTGGGAAATGAATATTATTTTAATACTGCTGGCATCTCTTAAAAATCAATAAACAAAAACAGATTATCCAGTGCCCAGAAATAAAAAGTGTACGATTTCTGGAAAAGACTTGTCAAGATACAACCCCACATAATGGGGAAATATTTTTCATCTGGAATTCATTAGCTCCTGACACATACTACTAGTGTAATAATTTACATCTATCTCCAGTTACTTAAGGTAAAATGTGCAGAAATAAACCATGAATACTTTAATTGGCTTTTGTGTTACCAGCTGAAATTGAACATGAGAAGTAAATAGGAAAAATTATTTAATGCCAGTAAGTTGATCATTTTGGCCCACCAGTTCTTGCCTACTGCAAATGCCTTTTAAAACGCAGAATCTAAAATAATTCTTTCAAACTTGTGATTTATGGATCTCACAAAAATCTCCTGAAGTATTCGTTTACCACTCAAAAACATATAGTATATGCAAGCAGTTTGCCAATTACTAGCACAGTAATGTTATGCTTTTGTTTACATACCAGAAAATCTTAAATATTATTCTGAGATGGAATTCATGTTTTACTTCATATTTGCTGATTCACAAAAAGGGACAGATAAGACCTTGTTTACAAGAAGGAATAAGCATTCTCTTCTTCATTACACAGAGTCAGTTAAATCTGTAAGCAAAAACCTGCATTAACAGCAATCTTCCCTTGCCCCTAAAGGTTTTCCATGATTTTATTAGAGCAGAGAACCAAAACAAGCTTTCATTTACTTAATTAGAAGAGAGGATGAGAGAAATCTTTTGAACTAATATAAAACAACTGTAAAACAATCTCACCAAATAGCAGTTTACTATGTAAAAAAAAAAGATAAGTGTAAAATTATCAGTAAAATTATTTATTTACCTATAAAGTGTGTCACCTATATCCAGGACTAACTGATTGAATTACCTTTATTTATTTTTTGCCTGAACAGATTTCCTCTCCTTCTCCTGCATTTATATCAATATGCAACTACAAGTGCATTTCTTTAATGTGATTGTATTTGTTGCTCCAGCATGTGGAACCACATTTGGTAAAAAACAGTGAAGTCGATGAAGCCAACCCTCTGATTCCACCATCTTATTTGACACAAATAAACTTTTAAGACCCAGAATTTATCTCCCAAGTGACCTAGTGAGGTAGAAAGGCCCTTCTTAGATGACACCTATTTCCTGAGCTTGCCAAGATACACCAACACACAGCCATGGCCCCTAATCTCAGCATTCATTCTCACCCTGTTCTACAACATGCCTCTTCCTCAGTTGTTCACAGAAGAATACCCATGGGAATGTGTTGTGAAACAGATTTCCAACTAAGCCAGGTTAAAAATAACACTTAAGAATACAACCCTAATTCTTTGCATTTTGATATAACCCTCAGGGGCCTAGAAAAGCCTTTTGAATGCTTTTTTTCACATCCATAACCAACCCACCCATGCAAAAGCAAATACTAGTTGGGCTTTGCCTTTAATGCTATGCTCATCTATGCTTCAGTTTCACAGACAAAGAACTGTAATTTAGGTTTCTAATCTCACTGAAGACTCTGAGATTATGTCTAAGTATACCTCTAAAGGCAGAGAATCATTAGTGGCACATCTCAGGAGTTAACCTAGACTGACTTTCAGTTCCCAGGCTTACAAAGATGAGTTTAGGGGTTTTTTTTTATGGCTTTTGATTTGGAAGACATAGTTTGCTCTTTTTTTGGGATGAATTGAGGAGGTTTGCTGGTGGTGTCAATGGAACATGTCTCCTTTTTCAGAAGAAATCATGCTTAAGTGCTGTTTCTCATAAGAGAAAAACTGTCTACTTCAGCTGAAGGGTCACATCATTTTATGAACCAGAAAATGTAACTTCTCCCTCATGCTGAAGATGTGATGAGTTTTTTTTTCTTCTCTACTTTTCCTATAACTGTGGTCAAAAGGCAAAGGGAGAGTATCATACAGACATGGAGCCCTTCTTTAGGGAATGGAGTCAGATGAGGAGAAGAGCAAGAAGCTGTACAGTCAATTACAGTGGGGAAGGTATGCTGAAATATAATCCACAAAAAAGGGAAAGTACTAGTTACAGCAGGTAGCTGTATAATTCAAGATGACTTGGATACAACCACAGGAAATTAGACTGGTAGATGAAATGTAACTCAGAAAATATTACTATTCTCAAACCTCACTCATTTTTCTTGGCTGATATTTAATAAACAAGCAGAAATTGAAATTGCTCAGAAAACTTTGAATGTGACATGGTGTAACGAAGCACTCTCTATGAAGGAAAACCCTCGTAAATTAATTCCAGCAGCACTGAATAAAGTAACAATTGTGGGAAAAAACCAAATGGAAATTCACTCAACTAAACCTTCTAAAAGCTTTTAACAGGGTTGCTTTACAAATAATTGAAATAGAAAGTCAAGTACTCAAGTATTACACAAAAAGAGGGCAAGTACATAAGAAGGCAGCACAGGATACTATAAATATTTCATGTAGTCACAGGTCTTATGAGTCTTTGTTTTGAAGCACAAAATAGAATGTGCATAAAACGCTTACCCAATTTAAAAAGCACTCTAGGAATAGATCCTCATTAATGTACTTTCTGTTGAAATGACAGAAGATGTGCTGCTACAAAATAATTTGTTCTGGTGTTCACATGCAGGCCATTAAAAACATTCAAAGAAATATAGAATCACTAAAAATGAAACAAAGTATGAAATAGTAACAACCCAGACAAAGCTTTAGCACATTGTGTTGTTTATTGCCGTTTTCTAGCTGTCCTTAGATTTAAAGCATCCACAATTCTAATTCAAGAACTAACAACAACTGGAGATGGGTAAACAGGAATAGAATTAAGCTGCAAGGCAACTCGTGCACACTGCTAAAGAGAACTAGTATTAAGTCTGGGAGATCCGAAGTAATTTAGTGTTCGGTACCTGTGTCAGCTGTGCAGTGCTCCAGTGCATCCCCTAGCTCTGGAAAGTCCCAGTAAACCCAAAACACCGCTCCCATTATTTTCCATGTTCAGTCTGGTTTTTTGTGTTCACAGAGACACAGAATTTAAAGGAGCAAGTAACTCCACAGAAAAGCTGTGGCAAGTAGACGCAAAAAAATATATATCTGTGCAGGTGTATTTGTCTCTCACAGGAAGAAGTAACATTTAATCATAGTTATTCTACAATCAAAAGTAGGCCTTGCCTAAGGGCCAAATATTTATTTGATTTACAAAGAAATCAAGGATAATTTCTTAGAAATATAGTATTAAAAAGCTTAATTGGCTTGTGATGATGGCATAAAAAGTCCTTTCATCCACTTTTATAACAGCAGCTCCTAGCAACCAGAGTTAACTCCGACCTTGCACTCCTACCTGCCAAGGCCCCGATATGGGACACTATCTGTGATAAAAACCGTAATATCCAAGCAGGAAATGTTAAAATTATGGGCAATTCACTTCCTCTGTGTAAATAGCCCTATTTCCAGCATCTGTAATTTTGAACTACAGAATGGTAGCTTGCCAAGTTTGTGTGAATCATGGGTAATTTGGGGATTAAATAAGTAACAAGGGCTCTAAAGGAAAGCATAGTCTAAAAGCTTAACGTAGTTCTGATTTTAAATGTTAAATCATCCAATATTTTATTAGTGAAAAACTTCAGCAGGCATTATGCTCTTTATAAAAACATTCCTAAAGAAAGTCATGTTAGAATTATTTGGTTTTGTACTTTTTTTATAATTTTAAATTCTTACAACCTAGTCTTAACATATTTGTTGTCTCATATGCGAGAAAGGGAATCAAATTTAAATCTTCTCAATTCAGCAAGCAAAATGGACACACATTACTCTTTTTCACACCAGTTTAATTCCATGCCAACTCCCCCAATTCTATTAATCACCTTTGAAACCCTCACAATACCTAGCACCATTTTCCCTTCCATCTCACATATTATCAGAAGAATCTCATGGGCTTTTTACCCTGTTGGTCTTCATTCCTTGTCCTCTTTCATCACAGATCACAAAGGAGAGACATGCTTCGTATCTGCCCATTTTATCAGCCTCAGTACACATTGCCTTCTGTCCTTTGATGCAAATTTCTTTCCCAGCCTAATACATCTCCATTTTTCCTCATATAGTGTCAGGGCCTTGCCTCATAGAAAACCCAACCAAACAAAAACAATCTGCATCCTCTCCAGCACTTGCCTATCCATAGCTTTCCCTAGCTACTCGGTGGCCCTGACGATTCACTGTGCTGTTTCTTAAAGCCGAAAGTCTTAAAAATTCCAGCCCATCCCACCCACTCCCAGCATTTACGGAGATCTCCTGAAAACAGTGCGTCAGTGACCATTTAAAATGTGTAAGGGTTTGGCCTGCAAGTCCTCATTCAATGGACATTTGAAATTCTTCAAGCTTGCAACAATAAGGACCTCTCCAGAAATGACACTACCAACACGCATTTGGGTTTCATAAACTTGTGTGATCTGCTGTCTTTGAGACATTACTGTCCTACTTACTTTGTTTACAACTGGCCAAAAAACTACCGTTAGGCTGACAGGCAGAAACACAGCTTGATTACAAATACCTCTCTTCCTCAGGAATGTCAACCAAAGATAACTGCAGATATCTGCCAAAATGCAAGTTATAAGTATATTTACCAATTGAAATATGTTTAGCTAAAATGATAAATCAGAAGTTTAATAATACTCAGATAGAATTTACTGGAATATTTTACTTTTAAATGTAAGAGTACCATCGCTGCTTAATGCCAACTGATATTCTACAATTTAAAGAAAACCACACTCATTCTGATGTGCATTTCCTATTGCCTCAGTACTGCTTAAACATAAAGAATTTAGTTTTAAATTGTTTTAATTTTTAGCCTAAAAGAAACCATTGAGAAGAAAAATTTGAGAAACACATAGCACAACATTTTGGCTTGTGAGCACATATATCTAAAATACACTTATAAGTGCACTTCAGACAAGTATCTGACTTTGCATTAAACCATAACAAATATGATCTAAAACGTGATCTAGAATTTGTCTTTTAATAATGCATTAAGCAACATTAAAATAATCATCAATAAGCTCAACTATATTTTACTCAATGCAAAGAGTGCTGAACACATTAATTCTGTATTTGTACACCTAAAAGCTAAATATAAACTGAATATGTGCTTTTTGGTCTCAGCACAGTTTAAGGTATATATTTCATAACACCATGCTAAATGCTCTATGAGACTAAGGGTAAAACATCAGAACCCCAATTTTTAATTGAAGGAGACTGTTAGGTTTGGTGCAGCAGGGTTTGGATATGATTAGGAGAGACTTTATTTGCAAAACGCCTGATAAAAATTATTTTCAGTTTTGGCTGCTTTCTTATGAAACCTATTTTCCCTAATGTTGTAAAAGCATGCACATGGCATTCTTTTCATTTTTTTGTCATGTCTGCAGGGTGCAAAATCTTTGTGGTTCTGCGGAAACCTCACTTTTCTGCAGCAAGGACTATGAAAATTATGAAGGGACTCAATAGTCATACAACTAAACTGGTTATTTATTAAAAGAGCTTGTCACATATACTGCATGATTAAAGACAGCCTTCCAGTTCCTTGACACAAACAAACTGCAAATTCTTCATGCCTGTACATTGTGTTTCTTCCCCTTTGGTTACTATCATTTCACTTATGAATTTAAGTAGCGTTTTTTGGGGGAGAAAGCAGGGCTATTCAATTCCCAGCCTACTTTGGAGTCAGCCTATACACAGATAAGACTTCCTAAGTCTATAAGTTTACCACTTGCTCTTGTGTGAAGATGCTGCACTGTGTTAATCACACACCTGCTGCTGCCTTCGCTCCCACTGCTTTCATCACTGCTGCCTCTGATACTGGCAGTGGCACAGCGGTATCAGCAGGAAAGCTGCTGATGGTGTGTAGGTTCAGTATTTAAAACCCAGCCTTAGTTTTAGGCATCCTTTTCCAAGAGACAAATGTGCAGTTTGTACACAGTAATGGCAACCCCAGCAAGACACAAAATGTAAGGCAGGGATATATTGTAAGTATGGAGCAGAAAACTTGTTCATACTGATCATGTAGTGATGCAAGTGTTAAGGGTTAAATGAAACAGAAAAATACTGCTACAATCACACTGTACTCACATGCAACTGAACAAAAAAATACAGATAGAGAAAAAAAGAAAAAGCTAAAAGAAACACAGACAGGAGTATGGTACATAAGTGTGTTTTTACAGTGCATAAAGCAGCCATTTGACTTTCTTCTGACCTTTCATCTTTATTTAGTACATATAATTTCTACTTAAATTGCTATGAGCTACGTGCAGTTCTCAACCCCATTTTTAATTTTTTCTTAAAAATGTCTCAAGTTTGTACCTAGATTGTACATACAGTTGTTACACTGCAAGAACATTTAAGGTTGGCTTAAATCAGATATTTAAATATCAACATTGCATCAGGAAAATGAAGCAATTTCGATAAACAAACATAACACCACCATTCATTAGTCAGATGAAATTCATTCATGGGAGAAAGGAATGATTGATGAATAATTCCAACTAGATACTCAAGATCTGAGATAGTTATTTCCTAGGTCACAGAAGGCACTTGAGGTTTCTCTCTTTATCATACAGCCTATTTCCTAAGTATAGACAAGGGGAGAGCAGTAGACATTCTTCCTCTTGACTTCAGGAAGGTTTTCAACATGGTGCCCCATCCTCATTGACAAACTGATGAAATACAGGCTAGATAAGTAGACCGTGAGGTATATTAAAAAATGGCTGAACCGCTGAGCTCAAAGGCTTCTGATAAGCAGCAATAAAGTCCCGCTGGATGCCAGTCACTAGTGGAGTAGTCAAGAGGTCAATACTGGGTCCAATGATGTTCAACACTTTCATGAATGACATGGATGAGAGGACAGAGTGCACCCTCAGGAAGTTTGATGATGAAACAGAATTGCAAGAGTGGCTGATAGACCACAGGGTTGTGCTGGCATTCAGAAGCACCTTGACAGACTGGAGAAACAGGCTACCAAGAATCTCATGAAGTTCAGCAAAGTCTTGCCCTTGGGGAGGAATAACCCAAATCTCCACACTCAGGGCTGACTGACTGGAAAGTAGTTTTGCAGAGAAGGACCTCTGGATCCTGGTTAACACTACATTGAGCATGGGCCAGAAATGTGCCCTTGCAAAAAAGAAGCCTGATGGCATTCTGTACTCTTTTTCACTGTGAGGGTGGTCAAACCCTGGTACAGCTTGTATAGAAGGGTTGTGGAGTCTCCATTCTTACAGATATTCAAAACTAAACTGGATGCAGCCCTGGAAATCTGCTCGAGATGACACTGTTCTGAGCAGGGGTTTGTACTAGCTGTCCCGTCCAACCTTAACCAGTCTGTGATTCCCTGAAACTTTTGAGACAGGGTCAAAATAGGTGAATAGCAGAAATAAAGCAAGAGTGGGCCTTTGACAGTTTCCATCCATAACAGGCTGCTCTATTCTGATTTATATTTTTAAAGCAAAAGAAAGTTAAAAGGACTTGTACACAAAACTCTCCTTTCTCTCAATGTCACAACAAGGTAGATCTTTTCTTTCTGTCTTGCTTTATTTAGAAGCTTTTACTGTCTTTTTACATTGCAAACAAACCTTGCCCAGCTTCTTCAGTAAAGCATCTTTTCTTATTCTCATCAACCTATGTGTCTGCTTCCTGCTTTTATTAAAGCAGTATCTCAAAATCTCCATTCTTACTGCCTGCCCTAACCTGCTCTCTAAACCTCCTTCAGATACAGATATTCGTTAATGCTCAGATGTATCTACTTGGCCTATAGCACACAAAACAAAAATGGCAAATAAGCAGCCTTTCTTTCTGATTCCTATCAAAACATCATTTTTTTTTTTAAAAGAAGGTAACTTATGTTAATATACAGTAGGGATGGATAAACATCTCTCAAACTCAGTCCATAACAAGCAGGCTTATCATTACAGTAGTTTCTGTGAATTAGCAGCAGCTCACGATCCCTCTGCAAAACTTAGAAGCGATAGGAGTCAAGAACTATATGGTGATGCTAGAAAACTCCAATATGGGTAAAGGATGGGAAAAGCTCAAATCTAGCTCTTATTCTCCCTGAAGCATTTTTCCTCTGATGTTTTCAGAATAGGGATGCCTGTGATTCCTATTAAATGGTTCTTATTAAAAAGCATAAATTTTCAGAAACCTTGTACATACAGAAAGAGCAATAAGCCAGATCATCCTTCAGCTTCTGATTGATGGATCTGTCAATGCAAAAGAGCAGGATCCATCTACTTCGGTAGGACACCTGACTCAAAATAATTTGTAAATTGACTAAATATCTGCAGCATATGTTGTCTTTTCAGAAACTTCTACTGCTAAAAAAGGTTCATATCCTCCTTGTCCTTTTCTATAGCAAATTCCTGTAAGTAAATTCAAAACACACATCCAACTCATCTGTGGTAGTCAGATGTCATTTAACACTACGTTTGCTAATATATTTGAAAAGAAGCAGACATATCCCGGCATATCTGGCAGTGGGAATTAAACAGTTCACAGACAAGGATATTCCTAAAACCCAGTAGGTAGAAGATAACACTAAGACCGTAATGTTAAAAATTATTATCACAGGATAACTCATAATAATTATTGATAATGTACAGTTCTGATTTAGAGAGCCAGATTAAAGACTCCTCCCATCCTCTTCCACAATGAAAGCTTATTCATAACCTTAGATTTAATGTTTGAACTCTAAGGTTTTTTCAGCTTTAGAATCAAGTTAACTCAATTGATCAATCCTTTCCCTTGGATCTAATTTCATCTCCTATCTGTTTCTGTTCAAAATTGGTTTTAGCACATGATAAATAAAGCAGTTGAAGTGGTCACTTTTGACCTGGGATTCATCCTATACGCACATATGGCTAATATTTTACATCACTGAGAAGAAACATCTAAGCTTAGAAGAGGAATATTAAGACACATAAGAGACAGTGAGAACCTGCAGAAGAGAAATAATTTTTCAGGTATGTTGACAAGACCTGCCTCACTATTGAGATAGAAAGAAAATAATTAACAGGAAGCCGGGAGAGAATGACACAGAGCTGAGCAAAGGAGTCAGAGAAAATAAATATTGCAGACTTCCTCAACAATGTGTGATGTGTGCATGTTCATTATTTAATAGCATGATTTCTTGGAAAGGCATTTAGGTAGGAAATAAGCCACGTGCCTTCTTGAACTTGAAATATGACCAGACTGTATTACAATTTATTATCCTATATAAATATGTGTAACTAGATATTCTGAAAGTGAACAAACAGCATTACCGTGCACTGATTCAACATTTATCAAAACATCACAGCATTTCCCTAAAGAGGCAAAAAATATTTACTACTTTAAAGGATGTGTGGGAAGACAAAGGAACTCCAAGATATTAAGAAATATTATGGGGGTTTTTTATATTTAGATTGGTACATTACCATTAGAATGGTCCAGTAGAATTACACCACCGTCTGTTCCTTCCAAAACAAGACAAGGAATTTGATTTTGCCATTATTGTATTTTGATGTAAAAAATAAGAAAGTAATTTTGTTAAATCTTACAGAAAAATGGATCTGAGGGGAGGCAAAATTGCATGAAATAGCAAACAGTTTTGTGGGGAAAAAACTTCAAAGAAACATTTTGAGTAGTTTCACACAGCTCTGATGAACACCATAATGAAAGAAAATGAAGCCAGGCACTACAGAATTGAGTTATCAAAAATCCGGATGAAAGCATATATTGTCTTTTTGTTACTGCTCTCTGAGGAAGTAGAGCATTCATTTACCAAAAGGAGGGGTATTAGAGATCCTGCTTTTGGGAGTCAGAAGTCATTCAGAATGACACTGAAAAAGCATGTGTAAAACAAGTAAGATATCAGACTGACAAACAATAGAAGTACCAGTATAATGATGTATTTCAAAGCATTTGGTTCGCTAGTAGTGAGCAACTGTGTATATGGAATAAGATATTGTCTATATCAATTTTGCCACTGTCTCTCCTGGGTCTCTGAAGAAAGGCTAAAATGTGGATTATGTGTTTTTTTTTCCAAACACGCTCTGGGAAAAACACAGGGCCTGTTTTACTTTTTTTCTGTCAAAGACATGCTAAAACCACATTTTGCAAGAATGTATTTTGAAGACATTGCTGGATAACAATTAATAAGGGCAGCCTATACCATTAAAGTTACTGTATTGTTAAAAAATGCTTATTGTTTGTTTTGTAATTGGTTGAAACATAATGCTACTTCAGCTATTTCACTGCTTCCCTATATATAAAGTGTATATTTCAATATACATTTTAATATACTTTTTCTTTCTTAAAATATCTGCTTTTGTTCCTCTTTGTCTTTGGCATCTCTTTATTCAAGTGTTTCTGTTAGGTACATTTTAGGGAACTCATTCTGCTAAATAATTAATTTACACCATGCAAACTACTGTAAAAATATTACACAGGTTTCTACTCTAATGTTACGCACATTTTAATAATTTCTTCACCTTGTTGGTTTGTTACATCACTTTATAGATTATTTTACAGTATGCAAATACTGTAGGATGCCGGAAAAGTCAACTGGATTCTGAAAAGTTTTCAGTTTTATTCTCTATGTCCCTTTATTGTGTACTACTTACAATGAAACAATGATGCTGCACTATTATTATTCTACACTATGAGGCACTGAGCCAGCAATGAACTGCACCTTTTGCTTTAGGCACTACAAGCACGCACATATGGGCTTGCTTTTCTCCTAGTTACTAAGCTTGGACCTGGAGTACTGGTCTTCAGCAACCAAGGAGGTAAGCCTGTATAACTGATTTTCTGTTAGCTTCTCTTTGGTGATTATAAACATTCCTTCACCATCCACCTATAAGCTGACCTCTATTTTCAATACTCCATATGAAAAACTCAAAAAGAACAGTGACACTACACACCTTAGAAAATGTCAGAACTGAGATAACAAAGTTACTTTTTCATTTAAAAGGCTCTTATCACATATAGCTTCATATCTGAATTACACAGCAACACTAATATTTATTTCCACAGATATTTAATGAAACCTCCATGTTTCTCTACACTCTTAGACATGAATATGTTTCTTAGACTGGAAGTTTGAATGCTTTGCTACTGTTTCCTAATGGATAATTGCTATATAAAAAGTATTAAACACTTCTGCAAACGTAATCCAGAAGCTTATTGTACGCGAAGGGATGAACATATCTCATAAAGAGACGCAGCATTACATTGAAAACATGCATTGAGATTTCTCGGCTTGATTTTCTGTCTCCTGCAACAGTGACGTCTCTTATTACAATAGTATAAAATTTCTTGTCTTCAGGAGGAAGAACAACAAGCTTACTCCTGATGAGAAGTAAAGATGGAGAGACAAATAGTTATATAAATAAATCACTGAGATCAAGACCTCTAATGATCAACTGTCTGAAGAGCTGCTTGGGTATGCACTGAGGAACAGATCCAGCCTCTGTGCTTACCTATAGAAATTGCCAACTATCCTCTCTTTACAACGGCAGCATTTACTTAGCTACCCATTTCAGAAACTCGCTCTCAAGACCTTAGCATCTTTTCTGCTAATACTTCTTTGCTAATCTATCCTGATCTGCCCTTAGACGCTGTAATCACTGACTGAGGGCAGAACAGAGTTAATCACTGTAGCTGATGACCACTGTTAGCAAAGACCTTCAGGTGCTGGATCAAGGCTGAATACTCGTGATGAATGAAGGTACTAAGGTGCGGTTGTCTCATTGGTTATATCTTAAGATGCTGAAGAAATGTCTCTCAATTTCAAAGCCTAATTTAGTTTTGGTGGTTACAACTATACTGTGAAGACAGCTTATCCCTAAGACTAGTGTAATGAAAAATAATGGTGAAAAATCCTTCTCCCCTTAGAGTGTTTATGTGGAAAGTTATTTTTATCAGTACACATAGAATTTTTGTGAGATATGTCAATTTCATCACAAAGCAGGATATGGCCTAATGAAACATATGCGCACCTATTGCCTTGGTCTGCATTACACGTAGGAATCTCTGGGGAAGCACAGTGCTAAAGATGAGGGTTTCTTGTGTATAATAACTGGCCAGAGCTTGTCCCTTCACTACTGCACTTGCTATCTGTCCACTTCTTCTTTCTTAGTGAAGAACTTGTTTTTGATGACTGCAGCCCAGCTCTGGCTATGACACTCTACAAACTGAAACTTGCATGAGATAAAACCTCCACACATGGGGAGAGCCCCTGCAGGCTGTGCTTGTCTTTAATCTATATACTTATGAGCCATAGAGATGCCAAGTCCTATACCACTTCCAAAAATCACACTTTGGCAAATGGTGAGACAGTAGCAAAACGGCAGCTTTCCCTCACATCCGTTAATAGCTTGATAAACCTCCATCAGTCTCTTCCAGAATTTTTTGCTCTTGACTACTGCTTTTGAGAAGGGAGAATCAGCTACAGAAACAAAAGTAAACCGTTCTGATGAGCACTGGTCTGCTATCTGGATTTGAAGCCCTGCAGTGTGTGGGCCAAACTATGCCCTACTTACTTTCATCTCCTTTTCAGTGCAGTGTGAAGACAAGGCATATCTGACTTTTTTGTGCACAAAAAAAGTCTGTAGCTTGTTTTAAGTGGTACTTCAAACACCACTCAGCTGACCTGTCAGGAACATGGATCAAGTGCTATTCAGACTAAACTTAGGAATGCCAGGACGAGTTGTTTTCTAGTATCTGCTGCCAGCAAAACATCTTGGGTCGTACATCCTACCATCCTGTTATTCAAGCGTCATTTTATAAGACGTGACAGTTTTCAAACAAGCAAGGCTGATTCAACAAGAGTTAACTTGAGTGAATACTGGAGAGAAGACAATCCTGAAGAAAAAAATTTTCTCCAGTCAACAGGATTAAACTTACAAATAACTGCTCATTACATGCTATAACTCAGGATGTCTCCTCCTCTGTTCTAACACATTCTTACACGAGAACATGACATTTTGGATACTGCTTTAGCACATAAATATCTTACATTACATCTCTGCTCACCATCACCTACAGTCAATCCACTGTCTTCTGCATGTTCACCCGTCATTTAATTTCAATTACCTTTTTAATGGCCTCTTTATGCAGAAAGAGGAAATTGCACTATCAAAAGAAAAACAAAAGCCTACTTGAACATAAAAAATTATTTAATGAAGAAAGAAAAAAGCATAATCAGCAGTAACGAAAGCAGCTGTAAACAGTCTTGCTTGGTAGATGCAAGAGAAAACAAACAAGATGTTGTGAAAACTTATTATGTTTTCACTTCATTTAGCACCAGAGAACCATCCACAATAAATGACAGCAATAAAAAATTGAGAAGGGAGTAAGCCAGTTTACCATTGAGTAAATAAAGCAAACAACTCCCTGATTTAATTTACTAAAAAACACAGGGAACTATAAATTCTATATACGAAACACTGAGTTGAAACAGGATCTAATCTTTTGCTCCTGGGATTCCTATCAGCAGGACAGAGTTTCAAATCCCTTCTCCATAATGTTTAATTTGGTCACATTCCTCGTCCAACTTAATGGTGTGGAGGAGAAATGTTGTTAGCTTTACAACCCTTGTGCAGTATTAAAAAAAGAGTAATAAACTTCCTCCCATCAATGTCCAAGAGTTACATCTTGCACTTTCCAGGTCTAGGAACTAACCTATTCTCTTAGTCAAACACCACCTTCAAATGCTTAGATCCTTCTTACTACAAATACCCATTCTCAAATAACCCCCTTTGTATCTCTTTACTAACCATGGTAAAATCTGTCAGTTATTTGAGTTAACAGATTTAAATTTTTTTTAGCTTAGATAAGAATTAAAATTATATCCAAAAAGTGAAAAGTAAACCATCTTTTTGAATGGAGCATCAAATGGACAGGCAGTGGATTGCAGCAATTGATTCAGAGATAGCAGCATCCTGCCTTGAAGCTCTTGAAAAGATCCTACTTGAAACCAGAGTGGGAAGATAACACTGTCTCACACTGCAGGATGGAAGGATGTTACAGTGCAGATGAGTGAATGAAAGGGGGGTAAAAGGCATGTACTGATAATCTGAGCTCAGATGCCACAGTCTCGATAGGGTACCGTGTAAAAACTACATTAGCAAAACAGTGGAGACTCTGAAGGGATAATACAAAATGAATTCAGCTGTGGTGCCACCAATATGGTGTGGTTATTTTCTGAACAACCCAACTATTAATAAAGTGCTTTTCACGGTCTTAGAATAGAGGTAAAAAGGGACTCTTTTTTTGTGACAGCAGTGGCAGATAAGATAAAAAATGAACTGTTTGTAAACACAGCTTCTTTCATATCCCCCATGGCTTTGGAGAGCATTTCACAATTTTAGACATATTTCCCCTTTGTGCAATATTTTTCCTGTAAATATGGTAGACTATCCTCAATGGGCATGGGTCCTTGATCTCATTATTGATTAGCAATGGTACAAGTGTAACCTGAGCAAAGATTAAGCCCTGAGGTAATGATACACACATCAAGCTATGCTGTTTTTCCACACTCGCTTTGTTCCACGTGTCTTTCACTGACATCCTAAAGTGGATGGTTCTGTTGGGACAGAGTCCTCCTGCCAGTGAAGTAAATAGGGGCGACAGTAGGCCAAAAATGAGAGGAAAGAATGGAAGTGAGAGAGAAGCAATGACAACCTCATGCCTTACCACTATGTGATATGTGTTTAACTACCATAACTTAGACTCTTGTAGGTGAATGTAACAGACAGACTAATAAACACACTTTTACAGTAAATTGCATGATCAGTTGAGTGGGGGAGGCAGCATTTGTGGATCTTGGTTAAAAACAGAGCGGAAAGATTTTAGATTAGTACTTTGAAAGCTAAAATTCAGAAGACAGACATTGTATGTAAAATACAGTCTGAAGAAGACAAATTACACAGACAAAAAGCACATCAAAAGCTATTAGAATAAAAAAACCCCACCCAACGTTCTTTTTGTAATACAAGAGTTTTAAAGACATTGAAAACTCCAGTAAACTACAAATCAAACCTCCTGTATACAACTGCAGCATAGTGTTTATTCCTAAATCTGAGGATGTGAGCTGTATTTAGTGTTATTCTACAAGTGACAAATTAAGGTTAGGAAGATAATAAAAGTAATTCTTCACATTGGCATGGCAGGACCAGTTATTTTAAGGCCAGGAAGACTGAAATGAACACTACCTAGAGAGTGTTTTTGTTGTGAATACTGACTGCTGGAGAAACAAACTTGCAAGGCTTAGTACCTGTTATGGTGTAAAATTCATCCTGCAAGGGTATAGATTCGTACATAAAGGTTACTTTTTAGGGCCTGATCAAGCAAAATATTTTACACGTTTTAGCTCACATATCTAAGTAATCCCACAGTTGCCATTTATTTGCCAAGAGAATATCAATAATACTAGCTTCTCTTTCCTTGAAAATATATTCTTTTAAACCTTTAAATGAAACAAAATCTCATTCTATCTTTCTACACAAAGTAGCCGTGACACAATTTCCAAGAATATATAAATACGGTTTCCAGTTATTTTCTGTGTGATATTTAAAGTCAAACCATTAATTCCCTTGGTACAACAGATAATCCTATTAAAAAAGTTAAGGTTTGAAATCTTAGATCTCATACCTTACACAATGCTAAAACTAGGACTGAAAGTAAGGCAATTTTCTAAACTGAACCAAAGGAATCAAAGATACTGAAAGACAAATTCATCACACACGTAATTCAGTGACTCTTTTCCCCTGAAATAAGCACAAGACTTAAAAGATCAGGAAATGAGTACACTTATTAGGGTAGTTTGTTAGTGAATGAAGCTGTATTTTCTTATTTACATTATCTAATTAATCCTAAAATATTAACTTGCATCCTGTGAATTTCTAATGGTATAATTACTATGTAATAATCATTGAATCTTAAAGCAAAACTGTAAAATGAAAATTCCTTAGTCATACAGAATGACAGTCTCTATGGAAATCTTCCCACAAATACTTCTGAGTCTTTCTTCCTCCAAAATGTCCAAGACAGACATAGACTTAAGTACTTCTAATATATCCTTACCGAAACTATATACTACATCCAAGAAGATGAAAACGTAGCAGAGTGTTGTTACATTTATTTTACACTTCAGTTCATCAGTAATTCAGGTACTCAAATTCTTCCATATGTGTCAAAGGAATAAATAAACCAACTTTATTCGTTTAGTTGACCTCCATCACACACCCCAACGAAAAAAAAGAAAGTATCCAATTATCTGTGTCAGTAGTTAAGAAGCAGAGGCCAATTTCTAGGTGCTTAACCCCGACTGTGATGCCTTTGTGCTAAGGGATACACAGCTAATGGTTCCCGGAAAGCATGAATTACTTTTATTAACTTTTGAAGATAAACGTATGGTAGATCTATACATACAGGATATGTAGAGAGGTGAATGCAAACACACATTGGTATGCCAATCAGTAGCATCCAATTCCCTATCTGATTGCTGTCAGAACACAAGACCATTCTGCATATGCACAATGGAGTAAGTACCACAGCCAACATCTCTGAAGTTAAAATTATGGAAGTTCTCCTTCTGCATACTGTTCACATAGCTGTTTGTGATCTTGGACGATAAATGAATGACAGCAAAGATGGCTAAATGTGCACAACTGAGGCCAAATAGATACCGATCATTAGCAAAACTAGGGAAACATTCAAGTTTAGAAGTTACGAATATAATCCTACAAATAACTGCAGTAACACTTCCATTGCATGCTGCTATATCATTTGATAAAACCACTCTGAAACTACTTTTCTTTCTTACTAGATATATGTGCAGAACAGGACGAAACTGTACTGTATTTTTCCATGTCTACTGCCTTCATATTGTTTTTATACATACTCACTGTAACTACTCTTACAAGACAATGGATTTTCACACATCAATTCACAGACACCATGAAAGTCGTCAATTATTTACACTATAAAAGAAGTGATTTTAAACTGTATTCCCCACAGTGAAACAACTAGGTATTTTATAAAATCTATACATGCGTTTCCACTAAAGTGTCCCTGGTAATAAAAAAATAAATCCATAAAAGGAATAAGGTAAAAGAAAGAAAGAAAAAGGAACCTAATTGATTTTAATAACCTTAGACATTAGATCGAAATCCTCAATGTAAGGAAATTTATAGAAAATACTGACACTGTTGCTTCAGATGAAGTGACTGAATAACCTCCAGGTTGCCTTTTTTTTTTCTGTAGGATTATTTTTTCCCTTTTGGTGCAGAAAAGATAAAACTCACATACTAGATACTTTTTTCTTTTTTGCTGCTTCAGGTCAGTTGGAGTTATGAAACCTTTGAAGTATTAATGCACAGCAATTACTACCCACTGCCAAAAGTTACCAAAGATGAGAAGTCCTTTACTAGTGTGGGATTCATAAACGTGGCCTGAAAAGTGAATCTGAACAAACTCCCAGATTTACTGTTCTAATAAATCACTTATCTGAGCAGAGACTATTCTCAAAATCCTATTTAAAAAAATCTCCATAACAGCATTCAACACAATGTGCCATGCTGCTAGTAATGCTCTTCCGGCTTAGTGCATGTATACGCTATTAACTTCTTGGATCCTTGGAAATGAATTCCCCCTCCATCTTTTGTAAGTAGATACCAGAAAGCAAAGATTACTGAGCAGTTAGGACTGCAAATTAATTTTATGACTTTTTTCCCCTACAACGATTTCTTTTTAAGGTTCTTCAATAGTGAGTAACCTCAGATACACTTACACACTGTGGAGTTTCTAAAGGAAATTAATAGATAGGGATTAGGTGTGCAGAGAGTTGGGTGGACTTAGAGCTCCCATGTGAGGAAATCCGGCATCATTTCCCTGTGTATCTTTGAAAACACCCTATAAGTGAACTTCACAGCTTTCCTATAGGCAAATAATAAGAACAGAATGATGCATGACATTTCATTGTGCAGACTTTCCCACACCAAACCTTTCTACTGCAGCTCTTGCTTTATCTGCAAAAATCAGTTTCAAAAGCCAAATATTTAGGCTTTCTGTAGGCAATAATGACACTAGGTAATATGTATCTACACAAACTGCTTTTTCATCACACTGAATTCCTACATATTTTTGAAAAATGGGACTTACAATTGCCATACAAGTCTACTAAAACCCAAGTTAGCCTGTTTTTTAAGTAGTTTGTTGAAAATTGAGCCCACAATGTCATATGATAGGAATCTCTGCAATTTATTTGTTCTACCTACTACCCTGACAGGAATGCATAGAATCTATTTATTCTGTTTTCTAGTACGAACTGGCCAGGACAAGACTGACCAGAAGAGCAACTGTAGTCATTTCTTAGAATTATTAACTCAAGGCAAGAACACTAAGGCTAGATGTTTGTCCCAGAGTAAAAGACAATACTTCCTTCTCTTGCCTAAAGGGAGAGACAGAATTGTCATGAAAAAAAGACAAAAATAGAAGAGAACACGCCCCTTTAAAAAAGTACTCACAATAAAGCAAGTTACAGAGAGCCACACAGGTAGCTGAGTACCAAAAAAGAAGGGAAGATGCATAGGTAGCTATGTGTCCTGGCTTTGCCCCCAGGTCAGTAAGAGAATTTATTTCCTCTCCTCTTTGCCTGCCTGAGATTGATTTCTTTCACATGCTTCTGAATGAAGATGAGTTAGAGATGGGTCCTGAGTCTATGACTCTGTGTTCCAGCAATTTCTATTCTTTTTGTTACAGTCAAAGCTCCCCAATTCTGTCCCTTTACCAAACCCTGTGGCTTTCCTGGAGGTGTTTGTGTGTGTTTACACACACCACCCATGCTGCACCAAAAGAAGCAATCTACCACTTAATTTAAACCTAGTCCCAGTATGTGACACAAGCCATCAAACCTTCACATAAAGCTGTATTAATCAACTCCCCTGGGAAGCAAACCTGATGTGTTTATACAGATCAGTTAGACACTTGACAAGGCTTTTGCTCACTTGCTTTGAAACCTGGGTAAGGAAATGAATAGTTATCACAACAAGTACATTTCCCTATCTCACAGCCTCAGGAACCTGTATTTCCAGTTTTGCAGTCACACATCTGAAAAGGTGGTGTTTAATAGACAGGGTTGCAGGTGGGAGAGTGGAAGAACTGACAGTTGTTTGGTTGGTTGGGGTTTTTTTTCCCAAAAGATGAAAACTGTTACATTACTTTTAAAATGTTGTGAAGATTCAAATCCATAGATCTTGCATAATAAGAGCTAACTTAGCAGGAACATTCACCTTTAATTTATAAGTGTGCAGTAATGTTTCTTTCAAAAGCTTCTTAACTAAATTGTTTTTAGCAGTAGCACTATAATAAATAGTTCACCTCTAGAAATCAAACTTGCAGAGATAACAGTTATTGAAAAGATTATTTTGAACAGTCATAAACCATCTTAAATATATCCATAAAAACAGTTTAAGAAATCAAAAGTATATAATTTTATTTGACTTGTAACTACAGGCATATCAGCACACTAGTTGTTGCAGGAATTAATGACACAAGAATCGCACTTCCAATACAGAAAAAGCTGTAAAAATGGTACACGTATTACAATTACATGCTATGTCACCGAACAATTACATTCTACACTCCTCTGAAGCAAATTCAGACATTCAAATTTTAACTGATAGAAAAGTACCTCTAGTTCAACTTTTTTTTTCTTCTTCATTTTTACATAGCATCTCCTAAGATTTACTTCTGGTTTGCCAGTGATTCCTACCATAACCATATGGAATCTTACCATAACCTAAATGAATCTTTCCTGACTAAGGAGGACCATCAGAAACAACCCCTCTGAACACGATCAGAGGGTTTTTTAAACAGAAAGTAAACCAAAAACTATTTTAATAGAAAAGGGAATCTATAAAAACAATACAGTCAGTTTGCAAAACAAAGGATGGAGCTGCATAATACTTCTTTTGATATGAGGCACAGAGGATTATTTCTTCAGGCATATGTGATTAAGAAGGAAGAAAAAAAGTGAAAGAAAGTAAGCACAGACAGCATGAGGTTGGACTGAAAAGGCTTTAAGGTGCAGCATGGGAGGAGGCTGGAAAAAAGTTCAAACCACTAAAGGAAAAACACTAAGGGTACAATTTGTTGGAAAATAATAAATAAATAAATGGTAAAGCATGTTATTATCAGCATCAAAAAGGTCCTCACAGCATCCATCCATACTCCCTCAAAGGTAGAACTTTAGATGTCATCCCTGGCTACTAAAGACAAAAACCTCCAGTGTTTTCTGTTACAGACTTTTGGTATATTATTTTCTTTGAATTGAAACCACAGATATATGCTTTGGATGAAAGCTGCCAAAACACAACTCCTTAATTCATTATATACCGCAGAAAAAAAAACCACACTCAACATTTGAAATTTACGTATGTTAAAAGGTTCTTCTAGTCTAATCCTGTCAAGCTGGATGAAAGGAATTCAAATAGAGAAAATTAAGGTCATATTTGGGCAGGTGTCCATTTAGATTTTTGTTTTTCAATAGTGTCCTTTGATAGTGAGGGATTTTCTCCCTGACTTATAACAATGAGAACCTTCGCACTGACACCCCCAAAAATGCAAAACACAACATTGCAGCACTTGGAGACTTAAAAGGTACTGTTAGGTTTTTTTGACCCTGAGAATATTTACAGAAAAGACTGAAACAGAGCCATGCTCAACTAGAGCTTCCTGGTAATCTTTTGACCATTTGGAAATTCTGGCAGCAGGGTTAAAAAACCACAGATGACCTTTTATTCCAAAGGAGATTTTTCTTTAGTCATTAGCATCATGCAGCTTAGAAGTACTACTCTGATGAAAAGCTGTCTGGAATGAAAACCACCTCCTTTACATTTTCGTATGACTGGAGCCTAGATTAATCCAGGGCCATTTTAGAAAAGGACATCTCCCTTTTTTTTAACAAAAAAACCCACATGAAAACACACACAGAAAAAAAATCCCATGAGTGACATGGAGAAAAACATGGTTACACAAATGAGTTCTATGTGCATGGAGGACAGTAATAGAATGTTAATCTTGCATTATGGGGGAAAAACACCATCACCAATAAAGAGAATGGAAAGCTATATTTTACAGTGTGAATAAGCTTACTGAAGATCACACCAAATACAACAGTACTTATTCCTTTAAACTCCTCAATAAAATGAGAAGTTCTCAATAAAAATGGAATGTGACTGTCTTAGCCACCAAATAAAGGATAAAGTCCTAAAAAGAAAATAAATAGAATCCCAACCCCTCCAAGCCTTTGGGCATAGTAAAGGCCATATAGACCCTCTTAGAAGCAGACAAGGCAGTATGGCAGTATGCAAATTATTATTTACAAGACCAAGTTTTCAATAGGTATCCATGACAGAACTTTAATAATATAATAATTATATATATATATAAAATACTACAAGAAGAAATGTAGCAACAGGTTTTTAAATAGCGAAGTAATACTTCTTTTCCATCAAGCATGTGAATTCAGAGTATAGAATATTCACAGGCTGTATTTGGAACTATTCCTACCAGCATGATACCTAGTAGAGAGCAGGAAAGTAGCTATTTGAGGGTCTAAAACCACAGTCTAGAAACAGCAATGGTTTAGACAAATTCTTAACTAAGATGAGATGTTTTCCAGACACTAGGTAAATGCAACATATTTCATCTCCCATCTGGATATAATCTTTGTACCAAGCAGGTGTACAGCAGATCATTTAGCTATGTGCGTATTTCCTTTGCCCTCTTTTTAAAAATATTGTAGATTCTCCATGAAATATTTCAGGGTTGCTTTTCTATCCTTTGAAAAGTTATGCAGAAAAATCCTGCTAGATTGGTACCATAGTTAAGAGAGGTACATGACCAAATTATGCATACAAATTTTTATAGTGTCATTTTTGTTTATCAGTAATGAGGAAATTCAAGGAATGTATCTGGATTACAAATACAGTTTGGTCAGATTTTTTGAATCTGAACAAGGCTAGGATTACTACAGAGTAAAGCATTTAACAAGCCACAGGAAAGACAACATTTTTCAAAAGATGCTCTACAAAGTTGACAAAGGGATTTTTCAAAGCAAAGACATCAGCTCCACTGAATACAAAGATATCTGAAGAGACTCAAAAGTGGAAGGATGTATAGCTTTGTATTAGAATTTTTTTCCCCTCCTCCCTTCCCCATGAACACCAAGCAGTTTACCGAAAAACAGAAGAAACATATGCCAGATAACACAAATTCAAAACTAGTAAATGAGACCTCCAGACTCCAGTATATATTTAACTCTCCTTAAGAAACAGAAGGAGCTTTCTGCTTCTTGTAAAATTCAAGAAACATTTGCTCCTAGATTTTTTGAATCTAAACTACTCTTGGGTTAATTTTATTTGTTATTATGAATATTGAAGATAGTGATATAACCACAAATGCTGTCTAAAAATTATCACTGACACTTACAGCTTAAAAACCGATAAATTCATTGGCATCTGGAACACCCAAATGAATGTTAATTCCAGACCCCAAAAACACTAATGGCTGAGGTAACTGAAAAGGAAAGGAGAGTCTGAAAGGGAATTTTTGCCTTTTATCCAGTCAAAGGCAGCTGTAATGGCAGAATTTAGCAGACAATACTTCCTATCACAAGGAAGGGCAATTCACCTTGGAGCCCTCAACATTTTACAGAAGTGTCCACAATCAGGAAACAAAGGACACTCTCTCTTTAGGTATGAAGTCTGTCATTTATTTCCTACTTATCGGTGCCATTTATCTGAAGATACTTAGGCAACCTATGAACAGAAATAGGCCTTATTAACCTTGTACCCCTCTAATTTTGTGAAATTCCTAAGTTTAATGATTGATATTAGAAGTTAAAGCATTTAAGTACCATGATATCGATATTTCCAATTCTGGTTTCTGGACATCCTGGACTACATTCATGCCTAATGTGCCTGGGCTTTCTGTCATGATGGAAGACAGAGCAGAAGTTAGTCTCAGGCCTCAGTCCAGAAGAATGATATGTGCCTCGATTTTTCTCATGCAACATATCCTGTTGTTATCCAGGTTATTGTTCGTCTTGGTAGCATATAGTATGCTAAGACCATGAAAAGCAAGAACAGAAGCTATTCTTCATACATTTTACACGTATAATTTTGAAAGCAAAAAAAAACCCGTAAGAGTTGGAAATGAGGGAAGATGTTCTAAACAGAGTCCTTTGGGGAATTTTACTCTCCCAATAGCTTTCTTGTCCATTTTTTATGCATCCTGCCATAAAGTGTTGCACAACTGGACAATCCACATACTTTTTTTGTTGTCCTGGCTCTCATCATTCCCTTCTTATACCCAAGTGAAATGCCATCAAGTTCTGAAATGCTTAAAGAAGAGGATGAATTTGGGATTTTTCTGGTTAAAAACAACAAGCTGAAACACCTTTCCTAAGTTGAACTGGAGTTTTCCAGTACTGTGAAGTTAAGCAAGATGGCGCAAACATAACAAAGCTATAATAAGCAATGGACTCCAAACATCTTGATGCAGTCATTTTGTGTTCTCCCACAAGAACCAAACAGTCCATTGTCCTGCAATGCCGCAGGCTACATTAGTTATCTGAAATCCATTTATTCTGTCATGTTTTTAAGACTTGATAGAGACAAACTATCACAATGCTGTTACGAGGAACTACATGATGTTGGGGTTTCTTTTTTGCCATTTTGCTGAAAACATATCCACTCACCAAGCAGTGTTGATTATAGAGACGCACAAACATGGCACTAGTTGTATACAAAATGGCTTTGTAAAAAACCTACTTCTTTCACCTTTTTCCTCAACCTCTTTTCTTTCCTGATATATTATATGGAGCTGAGGCATACAGAGGTCAATATGCTGAGTCTCAAGGTATTATTTTATTTCCTTATCTGCTAGACAACCTCCCACATTTGAAGACAACGGAATAACCAAGCTCTGTTAGACGAAAATATTGCATATTTTTACTCTTAAAGTAACTTTTTTATGGCAGGGCAAAGTTAAGCGTTTCTCTTCTATGTATTTCTGAGAAGTTGATATTGTATGCTTCGGTGTTAAACTTCAAGAAAATCCAACTAATGGGGTACCATTTCTTCTCAAATCTGTGCCTCACAAATTACTAATGGCAAGTAGGCAAAAATTTACAAAAATGCAGCAAGAAGGGATAATGTAAAAAGAGATTTTTTGTTCAGTAAATCATTACTACTGCAAAAAGAGACTACTCATGCATGAGGGCACTCCTCATTTCTACAAGATGGAAAATGGTTGTTCAGCAGCTTCCATGATGTGTCCATCTTCTTGCTGTGGATACATGTACTGCATGCAGGCAACTTTAATTTCACAGCCAGGCTTACATTAATTTAGTAAGTTTATAAAAGAAAACATTTGCCATTAGTAAATGTTAGCTCCTAAGTATACAGGCGGGATTCATGACACTTAACCAAACTGGCATGTAGTTGCTTCACTAGTGCATATCTCAGCCTGGAAAAATAGCATGTACTTGGATTTTTCTCATGTAATATCATCTTTCAGTTATTTACTGCAGCCTGCTTATCTCTGTAGCATGTAGCAGTAAGAAACTTATGGATTTGGTCCATTAAAAATGTGTTTGATCTGTTCTTCTGTAATATATCAACAAAGAGATACAGACTTAAAATGTGGAGCAAAAAATGCAAACTAAATCATACATTTCAGCTAAATTAAAAGGTGAACACTTTATCTAGGTCCTGTAAATTTGTAGAGGCCCAAAGCATGCTTAACATGTAATCCTTACTTGTTTTAATAGACCTCAAACACTAAAAGCTCTGTAGTATGCATAGTGCCCACTCATTTGCCACATTTAATTTTGCTGTAATAGAAGTCCATTAGCACTTTTTCAGTCACTTTCAGAGTAGCAAGGGCAGATTTTCAATCATTTGTCCTAAAGAAATCTATTCTATATATTTATACATTATGGTGCTCAATCTTAGGTGCCACACCTCACATAAACTTTGAACTTGAGTAGCTGTATGGGCACTAAGAGTAGGCTGCACTGTAAATCAGTTATGTGGGAATTAAATTGTAACTATAAACAAGCAAGGTCACTAATGAGCCAAAGACAGAAAACAAAACTGCTGGCTGCCTTTCAAGTTTATAAGACTATTCAAATGAATATGTTATACTTGAGACCAGAGAACCAGATTAGTGTAATAATGAATTCATTGTTTATTTGAAAGTTGTTAGAAATTTCAAGGGTAATATCCTGAACACAGGAAATTAGAAACTGGGTACATTCTGTGATCCAGTATTTATCACAGCAAGAGATGCAGAAGCTGTCACTGAGGTCACAATTAGACATACAAATGTGAAAAGACAACCATCCCAACACAAACACCCACCACACATTAAAACCTATTGCAAATGCATCAGAAACACAATGTCATGTTAATCCATGTGTAAGAAAATGGCTTTGATGCCCAGAAGTTGTCTTTGCCACCAACAGAAACTGCAAATGGTATCCTGATGACATTTTGTTTCTGTAAAAAGAAAAATCACAGGGGATGGAGGCACATGCTCTCTACTGGGACAAGTTCAGAAGGATGGGGGGGGAAGCAATTATATAAGCAGAAATATTTTCACAGATTAATACCATCTCTCCATATCCTGAAGCAATGATCTTGAAACAAAACCTCTGAATTATTTTTGCCAAATCTACTATGGAAGCACGTACACATGACCTTCAGATTCCAGGCTGACAGAAGCCTATGGGTAGACAGACATAATGCAAAGTAAGTAGCTGTTCCCCAGCTCAACCCTAGTAAGTCAATGGAGAAAACATATTTATTCCTCTTAACTTTTTACTATAAGCCTGCTAAGAATAGCTTGCCAAATCACTGTATTCCCATGTGCCTTCTCAAAGGAAAACATATAACACTGGCTTCCAGGAAATGGGAAGGGATTCAAAGAAAGCAGAAGAGAGGAGATACTCTGTCCCAATTACCTTGCTCTGCGATGGACAAAAATGAATCAAGTTTCCATTTCCCCTGTGAATCAAAAGACTGAGCCTGATCTGGTTTGGTCAAGCATATCACAAGCATATCACTTTATATTTAATATGGTACTCTTTACACACAGTACACGTCTGCCCTCTCATCCTTTTCACCATGGGATCTATTTGAAGGAAGACTGTTATTCATGAAGTCCACCAATATTTAACATAAGCAGCAATGTGGCGATTGCTATCAGTAATACACTCTTTGACAGTACAGATATAATTTTGAAATTCTACCAGCATTTATAGAACAGACAAATAAGCCTTTGTTATTTTTTATTTACAATGTTATTAAATAAATACCTTGATAAATAGATGACCCACAGATAAAGTAGGCCTTACTGTAGTAAACCAGATAGCGAGCATAAAGGAATCTATTCTTTAAACTTGACATTAATATCCTGCTTATTAATTTCTTACAGGAGTTCTCCTTTACCATAAAGGCAAAACTTGGGGATTCAGAACACGTTAGTATTTGACCTGTACTCCAAATGAGGTCATCAGGAATTTAAATTATCAATGTTAAGATGATCCTAATATTGTTACATTTCTATTGAAATAGTGTAATGTATTTGATTAGACTAGCATTTCCAAACATCACTCACTTTCAAGTAGGCTTAATTAGTCCATCATTTCATACAAGTGCTTCACGTACCACTGAAAATCTAGTGCTATTTTATGTTTTATGCCAAGGCTAATAATATATGTCTGTTGATTCAGAGTCCAAATATAAACATAAGCAGTTTAACTGAAAAATTACGTGCATTTTCTTTAGAATAAAAATAACTAAAAACAGATAAGTGTGTTTGTTGTTTTGATGTGGGATTTTTTTTTGCTTGTTTTTTGTTTTGCCTTTTTTTTTAAGTGATCTGATCTAATGTTTTGTTATTTCAAAATAATTTAGTCAAGCCATTGCTTTCTGATCAAGAAATCATATGTAAAAATTCATTCAATATTCACAAGTCAGCCTTAGCATTACCACTTCAGCAACAATTAAAACAGAATTGTGTAAGAAGGAGAGTGTTTTGAAACCCTTTAGTACTATGCTGGCAAGATATTCAGATGCACCCACATGCAGACACGTACAGCACAGACTGTTCACAGCATGAGAAATGTTACTCAGCAGACAGCACTCATCACAGTTTGCACGCTTTAATCACGGAGGTGATCTGTACTTCAGGATCAATCTAAAACTTTGAAAAATGTGTAGGCAGCACACTGTGGGCTTGACTTCCACAGCAGAGGTGTATGGTGCTGCATATATAAGCTTCAGTTAAAAAGATGATGACTGAAGTTGAGGAACTTGATCTCGCAATACTGAAAGTGCTCCTGACATTTAACATCGCTCAGGAGGGGCTGGGGACCACCCAGGCACAAAGACAGAGTAGAAACATATGCCTGGGGAAAATTCTTAATTTTATTAAAATAAAAGCCCCAAAGCTTTGAATTTAAGTTTCTTCATAAAATTTAAAGTTTATATAAAAGATATGATATCTGTCATTCAGCTCTAGAAATATCTGAGGTGCATGCCGTCATGACTGTAGGGTCTTACAAAACTTGACATTTAAAAGTTGGTACTAAAGTATATAAAATTATTTGCCACAACTAAACTTAAGATTTAAAGCTGCTGTCGATTTAAAGCTGCTATGTATTCTACTTATCTCTGCCTCTTCATTTGAGTTTCATGTATTATCCTCATTAACTAAACTGTTTTTGAGTTAGTGCAACAACAGCTGAGCAGTACCTTTAGAATCCCCAGCTACTGTGCGCTTGTAATTGGTTTGTTTTCATGATTGCTAATGATCAAGTTTTGCACTAGTGGATACTTTTCCCTCAGTACAACATGATTTGTATTGCTACTTTTCAGTGCACCCACATAATGCCTTCAATAGCCACAGAGCAATACCCTAAGGTGCTCACGTTAATTTTATCCTCAATGGAGTTCACCTTACAAAGGTACTTTTGTTATTTTGACATTCAAAAACATTTTAGATGTTCATAATGGGTTCTATTTACCAGCCTTATAACACGAAGATTGTTTAAAATTCCAAGGTGCGGTCATAAAATGCAGAGATTACTGTCTGCCGTGTTCACCGACGAGACAGATCATCTTCCCATAGCAGAGCACAGACCACGAGCCAAGTAAATGACTGGGGTTTATCTAAGTGCTACTTACTCTATTTGACTGATTCTGTTGTGCCTGTCTTAATTGTAGAAAGATAGCTTCAACACTTCCCAATCTCCCATTCAAAGAAATTACCTGAAGTTTCTGCCATTAGGAATCCTTCTCCAGTTTTTCCTTCTACAGTGATAATCCAGAATTCCACCCAAAATATCACTGTGACTCTCCATGTTTGGTGGTTTTTTGGTTTTGGGTTTGTTTTTTTTTTTTTGTAATTCTGGACTCATTCTAGATTTCTGAATAGCAAGTACAGGCAAGCACATTCTGTGATGAGAAAATGTTTTCTTTTAGGAATCCGTGCACAAGTTTACCTGATGATAGATGTCAGCTTAAGGTGTACATAGAATTTTATCCTAAAATCACTTGGGAAATGAAGTCAGCTTAGGTTACAGCTGCCTATCACTGAACTGTACTTCTTAACCAGAACATACAGTACATCTTCCTGATGGAGATAAAGCTTTTGCTTAGTCATGGACTCAAAAGAGCATACTTTGCTTTGAGTTGTTTTTCAGGATCACCTGTGACTGGCTCAATTTCAACAACATTTTGAAGTAAGAGGTCAGATTCAGTTCCAGTTCAGGAGGAAAAAAACCCAACTTTTTGAACAAGTCCTCAATTCAAGGTTGTGCGCAAGAGAGTTGAAGCTATGAGTCTAGGTTATAGTTCAGCTGAAGCAACGAAAGAAAACTAGTTTTTGGCTGGGTTCAGTTTGCCTCTGTATCTTAGGCATTAAATAATTTAAAGCCCAAGAGGCAAACATTACCTATCCAACCAGCATTCCTAGTGCAGCTACAGTCATTTAAGTAATTACATTTTGGGTTGCCCAGGAAGAGCAGAGAAATTCTCAATGAGTGGCACTCATCCCTCAAAGTGGTTTTTTTATCTGTGTGGGGCAAAAAGTAGGGACAAGTGATGTAACCATAGCTATAGGGAGACCTTTTGAAATTAGCTACTATAACCACAGATCACTGTAGCTCAACTCCTGAAAGGCAAAGATAAACAGCCAGAAAGATTTAAGGTCTTTAATTTCATGCTTTCCAAGGAAGACCCCGAATGTAACACATCATCATAAAGAAGTCTCAATGTCTGAGACCAATGGGAAATTGTAGTTCATTATATCTGGTTTTGCTCTGCTACTATACAATTTTACACTTGGAATAAACAAAGTGTACTTGTATAGTTAAAATTTAAGTGTTTCTCCCCAGTCTTATGATTCTATATTCTCAGGCCTTTGAAAGATTAAAAACTTTAAATAGAAATGACCTTTCTGTTGAGCTACTTGCTAGGAAGCTTTTGCATAAAAACACTGTACACTTGCAGTTAGACACATACTAACACCTTTTGAAGAAATTCAAATGTTTACTGTAACAGAGATCTTTATATATGGAGGAGGATGACATTTAGCAAACCAGCTTTATGAAAGAAAACTGGTAAACTGAAGACGCCAAACACATTAGCCCTTTGTGATGCTTGGTACCAAGAAACAGAAATAGGTGTGTAACCTGAGAATCTGTTTCCAAGAATTATTTCTCTCTCGTTCTTCAGAGAAGTTACTTCAAGTTAGTCAACAGAAATGCCTTTATCAACAAGAGGGACATTAGAAGCTAACAATTAGGCAAAGCAAAACAAAAAATAAACAAACTAATTAATTATATCTGGACAAACATGATGGTTTAAATTAGGATTTTCAGTTCCTGTTTTGTGGCAACACCTATAATCACTCTAGATACCCATTTAAAGAAACAAGACTTGCTTTTTCACAGACCTTCTTTCTTTTGTGTAAAGCATCAGACCTGGTATGGGATCTATTTTATTGTAGCTTACACACACACAGATTGCCGAAAAATTTAACAATATAGGAAAAAATTTAGGCAAAAAGCCTACACTTCTGAGCTAATGAACATCATACCTTTATGTAAAATACTGAAAAAAAATAAAGCTGAAATTCCCTGTGATTATTTTAATAATCGATGGACTATAATTGGGGATCTTGAATAGAAACTTGCTCTGGGAAATCATTTGCTCACCACAAAGATTTTTTTTCTCTTGACACCAAAATAAAAACTTAGTTTACTAAAATCACTACACATTTTTAAAACAATCAAGAACAGGAGAATGTAAAAAATTATTGACAAGGCAATCTGAATCATGCTCAGAAGCCCTAATTCTGCTAACAGGCCCTGATGGTCTTGTAGAGAAATGTCAAGTTAAACAGGCTTCTGTGAGTACACAGTTTCAATTTAGCCACAGGTCTGGAAGAGTCCAGAACTGCATAACCTGAGAATGGTCTCACTCCTGAGATAATTTTATCAAATATCTTAGTGATATCTGGAAAGTTATGTCACTGAAGGCTTTCTTCTTCACTCATAAACCCCGTATCAGAGAACTGCATGTATAACAGCTCTTGTATCTCAACAGCCAGCCATTTAATTATTAATTCAAAACCTGCTGAAAAATCTCCTAACTCTTGCTGAATTAGTGCTGTGTCACCACATGCTATCACATCCTAGACTAGAGAATTGTGCAGAAATAGTCAGAAATAAACTTTCTTTTTCCCCATGATTCCTTTATAACCCCACCAAGATACTTTACACATCAAATTAAAGAAACTTTGTACATTGTTTCTTTAGTAAAAATCTGGCTTGCTTAAATAAAGCCACTAAACAACATTCCTAAACAACAACTCTACATACTTTACATGCATACGATTTTTTTTAAAATGCAAATGTCTATTAAAGAATAATAAATGAAGGGGAAAACTAAAAATAAGAAAATGACACTTCAGAAATCTACACTTCTTAAATGTCTGAAGAAGCATTTTTCTTAAAATATGCAAGAAGTGTTTACATGGCTAGAGAAGATGATTTCTTAGGAGTTCTGGTATACTTATGGTAAATCTCCTTCAACAGCCCAAATATTTTAATTCTGGAGATTATGTTGGTAGTTGTAATACTACTGAGAATTATAAATATTTGTGACCGACATAGTTTCATAATCATTATAGCACAGGACCATGGAGCTTACACCTAGCAAAACCTTTAAGATCTGATAAAGATCTGGCAAAAGCTCTGGACTTTCTGAGGCATAGCTTTGTAACTACCTATTCGTGTACTGCTGTAAAGATATTATATTTTATTTTCTCATAGGCTACATTTATAGTCAAGGATAGGAATCCCCAAAGTGCCATTTAAAGGCAATATGCCCACGAACACATCTAAATACCCGCCATTTATTCACCATTTAAATTTCTGGTCCTCTAGTCAAATACATAAAAAATGCACAGATGCTGTCTCTTTTTTTCTTCATCTGTCCAGATGTCATCACAAACCAGCCTGCTCTCACAGGGAATTTCCCACTGCTGTCTTATTCTAAGAATCAGCTTTTATTTGAAAAATACCGATTATTAAAGTGGTCAAAACCACCCAGGGAAGAATAAAGGGGTGCAATTTGAATAAAGGGGTGCTGCTCTGGGAGAGCTGCCTCTTACACACAGCATCTGTTCATGAAGACACGTGCATCTGGCAGCCTCAATGTATTGTCACAATTAAACTACATGGTCCATCTTTTCAAGCCAGTAAAGATCCCAACAAATAACCTTTATTAGGCCTCAGAAATTAAATCTCAGTGTTAAACACAACCTCAATCATTTAAAATTTAAATAATTCCAAAATTCATATCCAACTATCAAGAAATATATCAAGTTAAAAATCAAAATGCTACATACTGGAATGTAAACTGTGGATATCCCTGATTTCTCCATGCATATGAGACACCATCACACTTCGAATTCTTATCTTTTATGTTTGAAAAGAACATTAAAAAGGCCAAAAATCATATTTGATTTTAAACTTCTGAACAAACCTTGAAATCATTTATAATTATCTGTGGAAATCTGGAAAGGCTACTCAACGCAAAGCACAGGCTATTTCCTCTTTTGTTCATAGAATGGAAAAAATAATTTAACATGGCAGTTCCCATTCCTCATTAAGCATTTGTTCCATATGGCCACTAGCAAGTAAGAGGGCAAAGATTTCCCAAAAAAAGCCACTGGAGACGGCCCATGAAAACAGGCAAAGTAAACCAACTGCAAATCAGTTTCTAAGGAAATGGTGGAGGAAATCCCTATTATATTACACAATGCAATGAATTGCAACAGCAGATACATTAGTCTAAGCAAACAACAAAGTTCAGCGCTCTTTGAATTGCACCATATTATACACATATTATATGTGTAAATGTATTGGTTTCTAGCTATTTTACCTTTTATATACCTGGAAAGATTATCAATCTATTTTTCAAAACCTTATGAATAAGAGCAACAGAATACTCTTTGAAAAGAAAATACCCATAGGCACATGTGCTTCTACTGTTCTACAGTTAAGTAGAGATACATGGGTTAACTCTGCATTTTGACTCTGAAAAGTCTTCATAAACCACAGGCAGCAGCTTATAAAAGACACAGTTTGGCCATACTGCCATTGCTATGGGTACAGTGGAAGCTAATAAAGCAGAAAATAAGAAAGAGGTGAAAATAACAGTGGAAAACAATAGGGGAAGTTTCTGGCACTTGCATTGCTAAAGCACTGAAAACTAGGTTTTTAAATTTATTATTTATAGTGTGGAATTGATTCAATAAAAACTGAAATAAAAGGTTGGACCACTCCAAATACTAACAATTACAGAAACTAGCAAATCCATTGGCTCTATTCATACTCCAGGTAACAAAACTCTAGAATTAAGCATTACATATATGGTCGTTAACTTGTTTCACACTTCAACCCATCACCTCCAGAATATTGTGCGTGTGAGAAAATAAAATGAAGATCAACTTCACAATGCATAGAGAACTGAAAAAACCCACAAAACCAAACCAACCAAACCAGAACAACCCCAACCCAGTAACACACACACTTGCAACAAGTCTCTGAAAACTGCAACCAAAACCTGAGTAAAGTGAGCAGAGAAGAGTACTCTGCAGAAGGCTGTATAGGACTATATCAAACCTCAGTATCACATTGATACTGTTAGCATTATTATAGTCTTCCTTGCATCTACTGTGGAAAACCAAAATGAGAGGTAGGCCTTGCTGACTTCCCACAAAGAAGTGGATTAAATAAAAGTTCTCTTAATACCTGCACTTTTATCTTTGACAATATTAGCAACAAATGGAATGGAAAAAGCCAAGTCCTGATCAAATTACATCCTGCTGACTTTCATGGAAAAAAGGTACTAGGAAGGGTGAAGAAGGTACAAGACACCGTACTGACTTTGGCATTGAACAAGGCCTCCCACAAGCCATGCCTGGGAAAAAGAACAGGTATCTTCATTTTAAATCTGAGAAATACAGTGATTTGATGTAACTGAATGCAACAATCAGTTGCAGATCCAATTAGCAACATCTGATTAATGTCCATGCCCTAGTAATGCAAATGCTTCTCACAAGCGAGATCAGATGAAGAGAGTTTAAGAATACAGACTGTGTTTTATCTTGCTTTGATATGAAATTTTATCCCTTTAAAAAAGTAATTCTTGAACAAACCTTCACTTTTATATATAGTTTATATATTTTGTAAATATGAAGTATATAAATTATATATTAAATATACACATACACATATATATTTCACTTTGAAAGATCAATTTCTGAATCAAAAGGACCAGAAGACACAGGTTATTTTCTGAGCAGACTCTGTGGAATCAGTACACTTGCATAAGTCACCAGTAATATCTTACTATCTTCCTCTTTCAACTTATTACTAGAGTACAATCTATCAATACAATCACCTAATTTCCATAAAAACTAGAGGACCAAGCCAGATTTATTTCAAACTTGGCTATTTGTGCATTGCAAATGTAACTACCTAAATATGTAGAGAGCATCTATAAAATCTCATTCTACAGCTAAAAAAAATAAAAAAGTACTGAAGACCATAAGTACTCAGGTTTAAAATATATTAAAATATGTATGTATAAATACACAGACAAACACACATTTTAAAAAAATCATAGACAAGTTGCTGCAATATTTCTCAGAAGTAAATGTTGCATTATCAACAGACAAAAAGCACCTTTGTACATCCAACATGGTGACATAATGAAAATCACAAGGGATTTATATTGTTATACCACAAATATTATACACTAGAAGATACATTTTAAGCATGTATTAGAACAAGGTCATGCCCCAAAGTCTTCAAATAGCTGTCTCAGCTTGTTATAGAACATCACCACTTTAACAGTGCTCATAGTGAGTACCTTTGCTCATAGCAAATTCTTTGCTCCCAGCAGTATATCTTTTAAGTAATGAACTATACCAAGCAGCACACATACATCATACTTGAATTTCACACCTAAAACCTCTCTATTGAATCTTGCCAGGCAAGATTCTGTGGAAACCATACAACCTCACGGTAACTTCACTGCACAAAGCTTGATATATTTTTATATATGATACATTGCACACTTACTATATTTAACAGTGGGCCCCATGAGCGTGCCAGTATTGCATAGCTTAACGTCACAGCGTCACAAAAGCTCATAATACAATTTATACCCAACTTATTCTAACATATACTTTTTCTGCAGTGGAAAAGGAGGCTATATCTCCAGAGAGAAGCAGGGATTTGCAAAAGTTACAAGGTGGAGTTTCAGAACCTTAATTTCTTGTTTTCATTGCAGCTGACCTTTAAAGACAATTCCTTGTCAACTTTTGTCACACTTGAAAGATACATAATTTTGAGTCCTTTTGATTAATATGTTAAATGGTTTAAACACCATTTTATTAATTTCCTTACGGCCATGAAACTCTCTTTGCTGCAACATGATGATAACATTTCAAGTTCTGTGGATTTTCTTTCTAGCCCCAGGAATGTGGAAGAACAATGGAGGGAAAAAGAGGGGCAGCAAAAGAGTACTTAAGCAACAAACATTCTTCAGAATCATTGATCCAATAAAATGTAACAGCTGCTAAAGGATGTAACTTGCACTATATTTTATCATTTTTCTTCAATGTAATGAGCACTCTGGTTTCAGCATTTTTACAATATTTAATTATCCTTCCATATAGATTTGCTGCTATCAAAATGGGATTTTTTTTTTTCTGCAGAGCCTTTGAGTGAAGTTAATTCATTTTGATGGAAGTTTAAAAGAATATTTATATCAAACACTCTGTATGAAGAGTCTTCAGAACAATAAAACAGCTTGGTTTTATTACATGTAACTTTCACAGAATACTGCAGGAAAAAAGGTGTTTGTCTTCTTCAGTAACTCACCTGCCTGTATTCATCTCACATGAAATTAGCAGGAAATGAGGATAAACCTTAGCTTTTTTGCAAGATTTAGTGCCAATTACTCTATTCTGTCTGAGTTTACTATGTGGAAACGTACCCTAAAAGAGACAAAAATGCCAAGAACAAAATTCCTTAATAAATATCATGGGACATTTCAGAAAGTGAAATATTTAATACATTGCAGGGATTATTTTTTAAAAATTTACTAGTTTAGTTCCCTATTAACATTTCAGTTCAGAATAGGAACCTGCTTTAGAAGGGAATTTCCCAATGATCCCATTTCACTGTGCTTCGGTTCATATCACAGAGTGGTTTCAAAACCTGTATCAAAACCAAGTTCTGTTTCATCCTGTCACTTACAACCCCTCAAAATCACTGTGTCTTTTCCTCTGTCTCTTGTCTCAAGTTAATTCTTTTATAGCTTGTTTCCTTTACCAGCAGCAAAAGAATTGCAGCGATCAAGACTCGGGACTGCCCTAGAAATATTCACAGCAGGGGGTCCAGAATAACTTCTAATTCCAGAAAGCTACATAACACTAATAGTTCAGGTGACCCATTTTTCAGTAGCATAATCTCAAAGGATACAAAATTAATCTGTCACTTCTAGAAGAATGATCTCAATTTTAAAGACATTTCTTTTATTACATTCAACTTTTTCTAATTTATTAATTTATTTTAACGAAGGAGGACCAGAGGGAACGAGAAAAAATAAAATCATTGCAAATACTGGTCTACTACCAAAACACGGTGTTTTTAAAAAATGTATTATTTCAAAAAGAAAAGCTGTTTTTCATCTGCGTGTCAGAATACCCACCCTCTAATCCTCAAATGTATAGTCTGATGAGAAAGGCTTAGCATTTTCTACACAGGCTCTACACATCTCATCCTACACAGCATATCCTAGAGATGGTGTGTGATGGCCCATAATATTCTGAACACAGTCAATCTGTACCAAATGAAATGATCCCTTCTCTGCTCATCTGCAGCCACCACAGCCCCTCATGGGCTAGGAAAGGTGAAGAAAAGATTACTTGAAGCACATAGTCAGCAATACAATTTGCCCTACTTTGCCTTGTTTAGTCCCAAAGAGCAAATCAAAGATGATGATGTGACAATAATACTGCAACAAAACCAAGGCAGATGGCAAGATTTAGAGTTACAGGAAGGCTTGAAGGGAATGGAGAAAAGATAATAGGAAGTAATTTATCCTTCAGTTGGGCAAAATTTACAATTATTTCAGTAAGCTTCTGATTCAGGAAAGCCTTTAATCAAGTTTCTTCAAGTGCCTACAAGTTATGCTGAACCAAGTGTTCCATCCCTGCAGTGAGGAAGATACCCTTCAATCACAGGGTAAGATACAAAAGGAATTAATGTCATGTAAACTCTTTGTATGTAAAAATTGGTAAAACTCGTAACGGTTTTACAGCCCCTATGATTTCACAGCATTGCTGTCTTTCATAGATTTATAAGATGCTCAGCCTTTCATCTGTGAACCTGAAGAAGTTTCTTCCTGTATGCCAAAAAATAACACCATCAGAACCAATGTGCTTCTACAATATAGGGAAGAGATTATCCCTACAAAACTTCCTGACAGGCACCTGCTTCGGTAAATGTTTTTTGAACTACTCTAACCAGGTCATTTCAGTCTAGTGCAGTCCTTCTCCCATTCTGTTTTAAGGCCACCATGGCTACAAAGATGATTAGGGGCCTAGAACACTTCTCTTATGAGGAAAGGCTGAGGGACTTGGGTCTTTTTAAGCTGGAGAACAGAAGACTGAGAGGGGGATCTCACCAACACCTAGAAATACTTAAAGGGTGGGTGTCAAAAGGATGAGGCCATTCTTTTTTCAGTGGTTCCCAGTGACAGGACAAGAAGTTACAGGCACAAATTTGGACATAGAAAGTTCCATCTAAACATGAGGAGAAATTTCTTTACTTTGAGTGTTGCAGAACACTGGAACAGGCTGCCCAGAGAGGTGGTGGAGTCTCCGTCCCTGGAGACATTAAAAACCCACCTGGAAATGTTTCCATGCAACCTGCTCTAGGTGGACCTGCTTTGGCAGGGGGGACTAGATGATCGCCAGAGGTCCCTTCCAATCCCATATCATTCTGCGTTTCTTTAATATGATGTGAAGACAGCACATCAGAATGAGTGTATCACTGTAGGAGAAGAAATTATATCCAGCATGGACCTCTTTGGAGAGTGATGCTGATCAGTACAGCAAAGGCACTGAATCAGAATTCACCACTGTAACATCCTGGTGCATAGTGTCCCAGGGAAGAAAACAGCAGCATGGCACAGCCCCAAGGAGAGAGCAGCTGGAAGCTCCTGAAGCAGAAAGGCAGAGCCTACTGAGAAGCTGCTTTGTTGGATGTGAAAAAGTGGTGCTTAAGGACTCTTCCCCACCTCTACTAAGAAAGGGTCTCCCCTCCTTTCTTAACCATGTAGATCTTATGTAGCAGCTCAAATTCCCCAAATGCATGGGCATATGTAGTTACTGCACCAACAGTTGAAAAATCCAAACTTCTCCAAAATTGGATTAAAACTAACCAAATCTTTAAATCGGTGTTATGACCTGCCATGGTACATATGATGTGATATATCAAGGTTTGGCTCTGATGGAAGCAGGACTCTGCTGTGGTGTGCAGAAGAGGATTCCCTAGGTAGGAAGGCAACACTTTGAACTGCCTGGAGCTCTCCAGCTCACCCACTGACAAGCACAGACTGCAATACAAGGTATTACTGCACAGAAAGTGCGTGTGCCCTGGCCTGGATTAAATAATCAGAGCACAGACTGCCAACTATGGGGTATGTGCTAAATCACCCTCACATTAAACAGAAAAAGTGGGAAGGAAAATCTCCACTGAAACCCATGAAAAGTCTTCCTGCCATTTGGTCATTCATGCTGAAGGAAGAGTTGAGCTCCAGATATTTATGTTTGATATTTTATTTTATAAAGCTGATCTTTAATTAGTGTAATAGACTAGCCACAGTGAGGGATGCTGGAAGGACTAGTACAGTGTCCCTGTCCAAAATATGCTCATATCAAAGAAAGAACAGATGGCTTAATAAAAGAAACTATTATGCAGCACAAGGACTTTCCGCAATATTATAATGATTCTCTTTACTATTGGAATTACTAATTTCCCTGGGATGTTTGTGATCAAACCTAGTTAAAAAGTTGGCTAGGCTAAGCACTCATTCCCAACAAAAATGTTGCATCGTCTTTTTACTCAACTGATTCAAAGCCTACTGCAAGAATAAAGTCTGGCGACAATGTTCTAAAAAACTCTTCCAATTTAATATCATAGCTTTGATATCACAGTAGAGAAAGTAAGGTGGCTATATTCACTAGTAACAGATGGAGAACACGGTCTTACAGTAAATTGCTTGTGGGTGATCCCTTTAAAGGATTACTTGAGAACAGAGAAAACAGTTATTTCTAAAGGCATAAGTCCTGAAAAATCATAGTATTTGGTTCACCAATGAGACCTCAATTCACATGTTTAACAGTTTCAGGTCTTTATTACCACTTTACCATTTATGATTAAAGTAGCACTGCCAAGGATTTAGATGCTCAAAATGAAATTTTATATTAACTTTCATACAGAGATGAAAATATTTCACTATGAAACAATGACTTTTTAAACCATTAACTTTCCTTCTTATCATCTTCCATTTCATTCTTCAAATCTGACTGAAAAATCTGAGTAATGATCTAGGAACTCTGTTGTGTCTGATTCAGAAATAAGTGAAGTATATTCTCACACTATTATGAGACCTGAACAATGACATCATACACATAGTAACACCCAAATCCAACTGGAAGCCTAAGAAAATCTTGAGGTGTCTGTCCTGTAAGCTCCCTGGCAGCTCCTGCTTGCTGCATGAACCTGGCAAGACCATCTCTCAAATGTTTCCATTGAAGCTTTCGGTTGATCCCATATTTACCTGGCTTTTAACAGTATAAAATTATATTAGCAACTCCTAGGTGTCCATTTCATTTTTCAATCAATAAGGTTCTCTAAAAAAGCAGACTGAAACAAAGAAAAAAAAAGCAGGATATCTTCTTTCTCATAAATCTCTATTTCCAAATGTATCCAATGGCACACAATATTAACTGTACTCTTGTTTCCACTTTCCCAGCTGCTGAGATTTTGCTCAGGAATTAAAAGATCCCATGAAGACACAAAGAATCATCGTATATCGCTCACAGCTAAATCTAAAAATGACCATATTTGCAGCAGTTGTAATTAAATACATTCCAGTAGACTGATGCTGTAAACTACTTGGTATCTTTTTTCATCTGGAATATCTGTGTATGCCTACAACTGTTATATTACTGTGTGCTGCCTATTAAAATAAGAATTAACCTGTGGGAATGTGCTGTAGGGTGAAGGAGTCTGAAACTGCAAACCTTGCCTTGTCTTGTAAAGGGATGAAATGGAGACCAAAGAGATGCTTTAGGGGAAAAAAAAAAACCACCCGAAACCCAACAAAAAACAACCAGAAATGGGGGAAAAATAAAAAAATCATCATATTAATTGGGGACATAAATAATTCCGTCTTGAAATTTCACCTCTGCTTGATTCAGACGAGAATCTTTGAACTTAGTCTCCTGCACTCCAAGTGAAATCTCCAGAACAAGAAAGTCTCATGAATTTAAGCTCCCTGCCTGCCCACACCACTTACTCATCCACGTGCTATCCTTCATTTGCCCTTTTGTCACCAGGAAGGAGAACTGAAGATTGAAGAAACTTCTCCACTGAAAGTAGAAAACTGACATTAAATTTGTATAGAATGAATCTGCATGTTTCAATGGAAATACTAACCTACAGCTACCGAATAATTAGATACAGATGGATTAGACTTTGAACTCATCCCATTGTCTGGAAAACTCTGAAGAATTCAATAAACTATATTGATTTGATTCTATATCAACTATATCAAACAAAATCTGACTGATAAGGAAGCTACAGGCTACTTTCTCCGTCTTATTCAAAGTACAGAGAGCTCCTGCTCTCGCATTTGCTGACAAAAAGCCTCTATTTCCAATGATTTTTTTTATTGTTCTCACATGTAAAAATTCTAAATACAGAATGTACATCTTGATCTATTCTCAATTTATATATATATGTACTGAATTTCAATACCCAGGCTTATACCCAGACTATTTGCTCTAAACTGTTTCTAACAGAAAGGCAGGACAGGATAATTTAAAAAAAAATAAAAATTAAGGTTACTGTCCATTTCACTCACATCTAGCATTTGGTAAACAACTGGTAAAATGTCTTGAGAACATAAATTAGTTAAATCAAAGATAAAAAATAATAATAACAGAAAAAACAGAATATAATAGAACTGTTGGGGAACATTTCTGAATAGGAAAAGCACAAACAGTGAAGATTAAGGATAAATACAGCAGAACTTTCGCATAACAAACACAATTACTTGTACTGAGCCTGCTTTCCAGGCATTCAGAAGAAAAGATAATTCAAATTTTGCCTTTTTATTTTTTTTTTATTTTGCCAATTTCTAAATCCTCTTTTATGTACTTCCAGAACACATCTGTGCTGCACTTCCTTTGTAAATGCAACAGATTAGACCGCAAATTGCAAGCATCATATAGAACACAGAAGAACATCCAAGCCTATTAAATCAAGAAAATAGGAGAATACATGGATACATTAAAAAATATTGCTAAATACTTCAATTTTCAATTAATGGTATGGTCTATACATTCATTTTTCTAAGGAAGATGAGAAAATGCTGTATCAACAAAAAAGATTTGCCTTTCTGTATTACTTTTTTGGCACATAACCACATAAGAAAACCATGGTAAATCTAGTGACTCGGTCTTCCTACGAAATAAAGACCCTTCTCAAATCAGCAGTCGTCTACAAACTCAGGAGAAAAAAAATGGTTTCCAAGTGAGTTAAGAGCAGAAATGTTAGCAGCTAAAAATAGCATAAGGGAAACTGAATTCTGAGACCTCAAGTGGGCTTCTGGGAAGACAGTTTTCTTTTTCTTTCTATTCCATTTTCTTTCTAGTTTTACAGATAAAAGAAGTCTTAATATAAGATGCTAAACCTCAGATTTACAACCCTCATGAGACACTGTAAATATTGTCATCTAATCTGTGTTTAAGACAAAACCCTAGGAAATGGCAAAATTACAGAAAAGGATGAGCCATTAGGAGAAACTGAACAAAAATAGAAATAACTACAGAAGGACTCTGAGGTCAAAATACAACTTGTGGCTCACTGAATGTAATTTTACAGACCCAGTGTAAAGAAGCTCTACTGGTAGTTACACTATAATGCTAAAGAATATGTGGCTTTTCCACCTGGCGGTGTTGCACAGGAGTTGTTGGATTATATCTCAACAAAAATGAAAGCCATAAACAGTCATTTGGAAGACAGTGGCTGCAATGGCTGGATTCGCTTGAACTATCAAATAACCATCATCCATTATCACAGAATGCCATCGGGTGCAGCTCCTTAGAAATTACCACAAACATTAAAAAACTTGAATTATGTAACAAGGTATCAGCTACAGACTAACTGGAACACAAGAAAGTCTAGAAATATCCAACAGAATGGAAAAATCTCTCATAGAGGCATTTAAGACTATGCAAGCTCATAAGCTATAGGAGGCAGATGTAAAAATATTGCCCTATATCAACATATGCTTTTTCATCAGTACAATGTAGAAGAATAAGAAGTGCCTTCTGCAGTAAATTAAATCTTTGAAATGTAGGGTTTTTTTTTTTTTACTATTTTCTAACTTACTTTGCCATAGGCACCCTATAAAGACATGGCCTCTTTTTACTGCAAGTATTTCAGCTAATGTTATGACAATTCAGCAATGCTCATTTTTACTTAAGATTGCAGACAGAGACAGAAAGCATGAAAATAAAATTCACTATAGTGGACAACAGTAAATGGATTAATTCTACATTATAACATCTGTGAACTTCATAACTAAATGTTGTCTTTAGTAAAGGTAGATTTCTGCCTAAATAATGATGTTCAAATCAGTCTGGTAAAACTGCATTTCTTTTGGTAATCACAGTCATTACAATTCTTGAACTACATTTGATAACATCCTATTTACTTTCCTTTGAACACAGAGCAAATCACACTTGAAACTCGAGATCATTTTAAAGTACAAGTCCAATACAATCTGCCACAGGTGGTCTACCCTACCCAACCCTGGTTATCTCCTTTGGAATCACTTTCAAATCGTCAATTTAATCCTCCATATCCAAGCTAGACTTTTGCTTTGTTTTTTAATTCCTGAAGTGCAATTATCAGATATCTTCCTACCCAGACTCTTTCCCTGAGATTTTATTCACAAACTGAATGCATGTATTGCATGTCTTTCTATTAATGCTCCTCCAGTCTCCAAAGCCCATGCAAACCAGAAAGTGGTATTTCCCACTAGGCATCAAATTCTAGTTCCTTTGAAGTCACTAAGAAAAGTCCTTAAAGACTTCAGTGCAAGCATTAGTGTTTATCTTTCACTCTCATGTGACCCTGCTCTGTTGTCACCAAGAAGAATAAAGCCACCTTAGAATTATGACGAGTCTGGTAGTCTGCCTAAAACATTTCTTATAGACAAGCTTGGTAAAAAGCAGACAAATACATCAGTACAGTCCCTTACAATACCATCTGGTTCACAGCACCCCTTCTCTCATCAAAAGCACTCCATAGTATTTCTCTGCTTTTATTGCATGTAGAAACTAGGGAGCTCAGGCTCTTCTAGAAAACTAACCTCTGTCACCAAGGCTCAGACACTCCAAGGGTAAGTGAAAATGAAAGTCCCACAGCACCACCAGTACAGCAGCATGGCAGATGTCTTGCTAAATGAAATCGATACTCCTACGAATGCCATCCATCAGAAATACAAAAAGAAAGGAACAAAAAGATGACACCTGAAGGCTCTTATTACTGAAAGCACACTAACAGAAAGTAAAATGCCAGCTAAACAGGCACAGTACAGGATACTTCAATTAAAGAGAATTTTCTTCAAAATTGTTCTTAGGCTTTAATGATCAAATGAAGATAAGACAGAATCTGGATAATGTTCTTATTTAACCTACTATAAAACTGGTTTCAGTAAAAATTGCTAATCAACCATAACAGAATTTATGATGCAGAATTATAATCTTAGTAAAAGAGAGCCCAAAAGAGAATAAAGCTTATGTGTCCAGGTTAATGAGATTTGAAAAAAATAAAAATAAGAGATGCGTTACTACAATGGAACAAGACCCTATTATGCACCATAATTAGATGTCAGTACACGTTTTGTCAGTTTACATGCTAATTTTAATTTCTAGGGAAAATTGTTTTATATGTTTGGACATCTAAATTGATGCTATACAGCTTAACAGTACACTGTCACGAGTAGCAGATCGGAAAATTAACCTCTTTTGACAAGCTACTATTTAGAATGCAACCACAAGTGAACCAGGTTTGGATACAGTTGCAGCGTGGATGGAGAGGGCATTTAGCAGCTTGTCTGGCATATGAACAGAAGCATGTACAGCTTAGGACAACTCATTAAACATCTCAGCAAAGTTCCAGTCACTTCAGTGACCCTCTTGACTTACTTCATGGACTTTGAATGAATAGAGTTCAGCAAAGTCAAGTGACTGCAACTGTCAGTGTCCTTGTAGAATCAAACTCCACAAGCACAACAGGCTCAAATCAGGATAATTTGGTGTTGCTGCTGGTAACAGTGTACTATTTAAGAAGGAAACATCCATTCAAATATCCCCAAATACTACAGTCACCCCTATTAATTAAAGTAAGCATACCAACTGACAAAATACTACTGACATCCAATTATTTTGCAAAAGATCATGTCCCACTGCACCAATACTTTATAGCTTGAGTGCTTAGAGAATTCATTCTTATTTGTAGAGAACAAAGAGATCCATCCCGTAAGACAGAATGTCTTTTTGCTTTCTGTGCCCTTTGAGGATGAGGATATAAGAAAAAGCTGCAGGAAATTGAAGAGTATTATTCAAGGCTTCAATTACTCTTTTTAAGATCTATTTAGGAGGAGGAAAAATGTCCTGCTCCCCTCTTGGCTCTTACTCCCTGTTAACTTTATGTTGTTTTAAACTGAGTATTCCAATCCAATGTCCATGTTTTGCATATAATTAACTGCCTACAGATAACTGTGGTTCAGTGTTCCTGATATTATAAAACATTGATAATGCTGATTTGCAGCATCACATCATAAAAAGGTAGTCTGAGAGGATGGCTGAGTGGCATTTTAATTTCATACAACAAAGAAAATTCTAGGATGCCACTGGAGGAAATTTAAATAGAAGAAAACTACTCCCAGACATGGAAAAATGGTACAGTACTGAATTAATTCACACAACACAGATATAAGCTTACAAGAAACTTGGATTTAGTTTTAAGCAAGTACATAACAAACATTTTAAAAAACAGTTTTTCAATTTATGCTCTATCAAAAATATGTAAGTATGGGCATCAAAGGCTCTTTAATGCTGGAGACATTACACATTGTTCATTAGAACTTTGAAAAGACATCAGAATGAGAAACTAGTTTATTCTGGTTAATGAAAAATATACTTGATAAGCTATTGATAAAATGCTTCTCTCAAAACATTATGTCATTCATTAAGAAAAACACTATTGTGATAGGCTAAATTCCATGAAAATTCAGGGTCTCTTTCAGTGTTCACTAAAAATTATTTTAAGACACAAGCCTTAAAGAGATGCCCAAATATCCCAACCATAAACCCTTCATAACAAAGATATTAATAAAATAACTTCAGAGGGTAAACCATAGAATCACAGAAACCCTCACAAGTTAGTAATACTGGACTGCTGACCTTATTTTTCTGCCCAAGAGCGACCACACTGACACATTTTTAAGAGGCCCCTTCCTCCAGGAGCAGTCTGCTAGCTAAAGCAATCTCTTTCTGTAACACAATGCAAAGCTAATGTCTTGTCTGATATTGGCTGTAGACCCAGAGACTTTCCAGTTGGCAGTCCTCTGGGCTCCAATCATTACTGGAACCACCATGATCCTACGGTTTCCAACTACGCATTCTCAGCAGTTTGTGAAAAATCAGAAAACAATAGCAGCCATACAAAAAACTCCACTCTCAACGTCAGCTCAGATGATGTAGCAACAGAAGAACTTCCCTAGGCTACGTGCCACAACAGCCAGCGGCTATGGTTATCAGGGCATCATTTTGGCCCTCCAAAAAATCCCGGGTCAAATGCTGGCAAGCAGGGAGGGAGGATACAGCCTCCACAGCTTCCAGAGACTTTAGGAGGACTCTTGGTGGTGACTGTTTCAACTCAGTGTTTTCAAGCTCTGCTTGCACCAACAGCAAAATTGTATCTTTACTATTTATTGCTATAGGTCTGAAGAATCAGGATCATTACGGAAAAACAAGCTGGATTCCATCTCCAAATAACCAGGAGCTGTCAGTTAAGTTTCAGTTCCAAAAAAGTTCTATTGGCAACAGTGCACAAACCAGAATGAACACAGCTTGATTTACATATCAGGCTGAGCTCACAGCATTGACTAAACAACAATAACAAGAAATCCTGAAATGCTTTACTTGTAAATTAAACAAGTGTACCCTAGAAGCACTCACCTGCAACAAACACGAAATGCTATAATGTTGCACACTCAGTTACAGGTTATTTTATCTTTCATCTTAAAAAATAATACACATTTCCCATATGGAATATGCAGAACTCAAAAGCAGACAACTGGTCTACAGTGGTGATGGCTTTTGTATTCTAATTTGATCCATGTAAGAAAACAGCTCAAGTCAAGCAAAAAGAGTTAATCATCCTTTTACACAATAAAAGAATCTCCATTATGTTATTCAATAGTAAATCTCAGAAAAAGGTAATTTATAGTAGATTCCGAAAATTGGCGATGGCACATGCCTCAGAATGTTGTTTTGTTTCTGAACCTAACTGGAAGTCAGAGGAGAAAAACAAATCCAAAAGTACAATTTTAAGAATTTAAGAAAAAGATAGAAGATATAACAACAAAACAGAATAACTTTTCAGTTCACATGGATCAGTTTCTGGCTTAATATGAACCCTAAACTTTTTCAAGCTTGTATTTTAATGAACTGATGTATGTACAGATATATTCCTAAAGTATACATTAGACCATACTCTTTCTCATGCAGCTACTCTTTAAGAAAAACAGTTTCAGAAGTAAAAAATAAGACCACCGGTCTATGCAGGAGTCTAAGAATACCCAAAAGTAAATTCCATCAATTCAGCTGTGGAGGCAGTAACTTCAGTTAGAAGAGCAATAAAAAACATCTCAACAGCAACAATATTTCACGGCAATTATCTGTGTTGCCTGATCAAGAAGCAGGAATTATATTTCATCCAAATGCTGTAACTTTGAGGGATTTGACCTTATTTAGGAGGAGCAAGTGAGTTTTCCTCTCTCTCTCCTGAGCAATCACAATGAGAAGTCTTCCATTTGTCCCTGCAGAGAATGACTGTATTTCTTATATTTCAATAAGTTTTCCAAGGCACAGCTGTATTGCTTTGGTATTGCAATCTTAGCTGTTCAGAAGGCTCCGAGATCTGGAGAGATTTCTCCTCTCTTTTGCATCTTAGACCTAAAGCATTAACACTCCTATCCTAGCAGATTCATCTAATGCTACAGCTGCTCCTTTTAAATTAACTGTGATTCTGTAGTGTGGGTAGCAGAATGTTTTTAAAAAGCTATAACAAAAATTGTCTCTGCATATAACAACATAAGGGAAAACTACTTTCATCACTTTGGGACACTTTCTTCTGTATCATTATGAGACACATATTATTATGTTAATGTTTTGCACTGAAGCTCTAATCCACCTATGATCTCTAAAGAGATACTGAAAGGAATAAACAATTAACTACCAGCGAAAAACATTAAGGTATGAGGCAAAAATGAGAAACTCTAGGAAGACATTCTCAAAAAAATTTAACAAATCCATTCATACTGGTTGAAGAAGCAGAAACGAGAGGTTTTTCTCTCATCTCCCATAAAAGAGAACTTGCTCCATTTAGAAACATATTATTGGAAGAAGATGAAAAAACACCCGAGAGCATTAAATGTTAATGTTTCTGTTTCGTGTTTTATAAAATATCTCACCATTTCACCACTGATTAGACCAGTAAAGACACCATAGCAGTAACATAAAGCTCTGAATGAAGATACCATAGTTATTAATTAAGGGTTTGGGAGATTATGAGATTTTCAGTCCCCATCAAGCTCTTCAAACAACAACAAGAAAAGAAATCACAACTTGATTGTGATTTATTTTGCATTTTTCTCCACATTCCTAACAGGGACAAATATTTAAGATTATTCTTAGCAGCCTAATCTAGAACTGGAATTGAGTTCACTGAAACACAGAAAGAAACATTCATGTTTTTAGATTGTACGATAGCATTTCAAAAAGTCACATAGGAGAAAAAACTTTACAGACTCACTTGCAGTTTGTTGGTTGGATTAGACTTAAAAAAAAACCACGCTAGAACACTTGCCATGACTGGGGTAATAGATAGTTTCAAACGACTGTATACAATGTATATGAAAAATACTTAATTTTGACACCAGCTGTTTTAAACTCCACTGAAATAGAGGGTACATGATTATGAGTTGCTTAATTGAATAAAGACTGGTTTATAGTAGCAAAAGAAATGGCAAATAATTATGTTCATTTAATTCACTTGGGATTCAGCTTGTTTTCTGCTTCCTTGATATTAATGAGAAGAAATCCAATTTGTTCTACACGGCAAGATATGTAATTTAGATGCTTATTAATGCACAGTTCTGGTAGCAGCTCTCTGAGAAATGTTGTCTTTAAAATGTTTGTTTTGTAAGTCAAGGAAGCTATAAGTGTAACAAAACAACACGTTTTGCATCAAAGTAGAACAAAATTGAAAAAAAAAGTTGTTTCTCACTGAGTGGGAAGACTTGTAGACTTCATCATAACTTGGAGAGAGCTTTGGTAATGGCATGGTTTTTATAATGTACACATCAATACAATATTTTTTAAAATTTATTAAGCTTAAGAAACATGACCAAAAAAGCCATCTTATAATCTGTAAACTTTCATAACATTAGACACACTGGACACACAAAACCACAACCTCCTTGGAAAAAATGTAACTACTGTTATTTTTTTTTGTTTGTTTCTAATTATTTAAAAACTATTTAGTCTGTTCTAAGCAGGACAATCCTTCATGACACTGCCTGCATTCTTGCCACGCAAAGAATACTTCTCATCACTTCTAAATTTTTTTGCTGCATGAGTAGAATAGTGCTGCAAGCACTCTAAAGGTTAGCTGCAGTATCGGTTTAAATACAGGTGGAAAAAAGCATTATCAAATAGTGTCTTGAAATTAAGCAAATGGCAAACAACTACTATTGCAGGTCCAACTTGTGACGTACCCAGTATAAAACAGAGAAGAGAACAGCATGACACAAAAGTTCCTATGATCACATATCGTATACAGCTTCTGACCTGAAGGTAACTGAGTCCGAGAAATCAGGAGTAGATTTTTTAGGCAAAGGTCACAGCTTCACTTTTTTATTGCTAACATTGAGAGGAAAGGGAAGATGCATTGTGGAATAAGGGAGGGGAAAAAAAAAAAAGAAAAGGAGCCGATTCTTTTAGATACACTCAAATAATATGTGAGCTGACATCACCAAATCCACAGATGTGAGAAAATCAGCATGGTATGAAGTAATTATTCTTATCTGCTAAGCAATGGTAGATATGACAAGAAGCTTTATTTCCGCCATAATCACATCTGTTCAAAGTAAATGTAAAACAGGACTGCTATTTAATAGAAAATTCTGACTTGGGAGGGGTGCCCAAATGCAAACATGAAGGGCAAGTCAGTGAAGAACTAAGTCCTTTTACTGTAACTTCCATTTCAGCTAAGCCTAACAAATTGATCTGGATACAGTGAGAACTAAGAAAAGCTTCACAATCCTATTTGATTTGGCTCTGTGACCTCCCTAGCAGAACTACATCTGCAAAGAGAGACATTGGCCTGTCTCTGTGGCTGCACCACTAACATTTCCAGAGTGTGGTCCACAGAACTGAAAGGCAGGAGGCACAATGATGCAAGTGCTAACTTGATACAGAGATGAACACTGACCTCATTAATCCATGCAGACCATTCATTTGGGAATAGTTCAAAGCAAATACATTAAACATATTACCACCACTTTAACTCTGCCATTCTGTGGGACAAAAAGAAATGACAAATTTTCCTGCAGTGTGAAACACTATTCTTGCATCAGTTCTTTTCATGATGAAGTTGTTTCCCCTTATTCTTCTCAATTAACTTCCATAGACGTGAGTGCATACATAGCATGAGTTTCAGTAAGAACAGATTACTAGAGCTTTGTACATTGCCAGCAAGAAGAATATTCCCAGTGTCATTATAATCATATGTTCAGTATCTATTCCAACAAATTTTCTGTTCTAAACAAGTGGGCAGGCAGGCACATAGATGGCATCAGTTTCCACATGATCTTTGTGCTGGACAACGAGTAGTTTCCTTCTAGTCTCAGTTTTAACATATTTGCAAAATACATATACACTGTCAGAATTACTTGATGTCAGTATATTTTTAGCCGGGGGAGGGCAGGTATCTCAGTGAGGTTGTATTTGAGTAATGTGTATCACAAGATGAGTCTGTCTGTCTCCCCAAGAGTTTTTGTTTTCAAAGCTGATAGGAAAGAATAATGATTATTAGGAATTTTTTTTTTCTTTACACTCTTCAGAGTCGGTGCTTGCCTTTTATTTCATTTTTCTGATTGTGCCAAAACTTCCCATTTTTCATACTACAGAAGAAATTTTTGAATGAGCATTAGCAGCTCTTTCCATACTATGCTGCCAGTTGGGATCTCCGCTAAGGCTTCAGGAAGCCACTGGGAGATGTCAAGAAATGTGATACCATCATCAAGAATATTAATAAAATTTTATTATAGATTTGAACTCGATTGCCCTAGTCCTTCGATAAGACTGAGAAACCATTTAGCTTCCACTATGAGTACATACTGAATATTGAAATTATTTAATAGCCACAAATTTAATTCCTTTGTAGCAAGCTCAACTACCATATCTGTCAGGTTTTTGAGCTCGATTGCAAATGTCACATTACTCAGTTTCAGATACATCAGAGCCTATACCTTTCCTAAGCTTATATAAGTACTGAATGGCTTTGGAGTTATCACATAGTTAGCTGTGAACTTTTCAAACGTCGTGATTTAGCTGTCATAACCTAAATGAGCAATATTTTGGAGCAAATGTATGCAAAAAAAAAATTAACTGGTCATGCAAGTGAAGCATTGCACAAGAAAACAGATATTAAAGCTATAGCTACCTAAACTAAGCATGAGACTTTAAGCTGTTCCGGGGTTTTCTTGCAGTTGCTGTTGTTTTCTGGGTTTCTTTCAATTTTCCCCATCAACATGCAAGTAAAGTCTCTCATTTTGACAAAGTGAAATTATTATTATTTCTTACTATTTTTTAGGTTGTTCCCATGGATATTTTAATGGAAGACCTTTATTGCACAGATAGGGAACAGTTTACATATATTTACATTTTCTGTCCATTTGTTTTTCTGGTGCCATATGGGATATGGATATCACTGTTAATTGCATTCCTTTTAATAGCATATTTTATGTAATTGGAGTGCTATTATATATTATACGAGATTTTGATTCACATTCAGTTCATTACCTTTTAAAGGCTGCATACTCTGGTCAGTTGTGCACTGCATTTTGTGGAGTTTACATACGCAAGGAGAGTCGCATGTTACTTGCAGTAGAGTGGAACCCTGTTATCTATGCCTCCAATTAAATTCACTCTGCTATGCTTCTGAATGCAGCCTGCATCCAACAAACATCCACAGAGGTTGCTTACTCTGTTTGGAAGTCATGCCAGGCCTCAAATGCTAACCTCACTAGGTCTTTGCTTGGGAAGGACGAGTTTATATTCCAGTAGGCATCTTTTGAGACAGAGAGGGTTCTCCGAACACGTGCCTGACCTGATCTATCTGGTTTGACTCAGTACTAGCTGACCTAGAAGTTCTCCTGTTTGGTCCCACACCAGTGGGATCAAAATCATGGCTAGTTTGCTTAGTCCAGAAAATTTCAAATTAGCATGGGACAGTTTGTTGCAGGAGTAAATCAAGCTCAGTAGTTTATATTAGTATCAGCAAAACCAGATCTTCACTTTCCTTGACCTCCTGTACAATGGACAGCTCTCATGCTTTGAGGAGGGCATCCTTGAAGATCAACCAGATGTCCTGGCTCTCCTTACCCTTTAAGGGCAGCATCCCATCCTCTGCAGAGACTACTTGCCATTGAATCTCCCTGACTTTTAGGAGAAAAACCTCTATGTATTGCTCTGGAATCACAGTTTTTTAAATAACCTGATTAAAGAGTCTAATTTTCAATGCAAGCCGTAGTCACTGGACAAAAGGGTGGGGGGAAGGAGGCAGGAAATAATCCCAAAATTCTTCCCCAAAAAATCAACGCGTTCTCAATCGAAGTGTCTCATTAAACAGGTATATGTTAAGTTATACATATATGCTCCTTAAGACTGAATGCACAGAACACTCACATCAGACTGACAAGCTGGTGTATTTCTGGAAACTGAAACACACCACCTTGTTTTTAATGAATGCTAGAAACTTTAAAATTTTGTTTATCAAATTCCATTCTATTCCAACCATTTGTCTGCTCTGCTAGCTGCTAATTAGCTGCAAGTCAGTAACTGACGTTTCTGTAAACAATATTTGGATTTCAGCTATAAAGCAATGAAAATTCGTTTCCACTGTCACACTTTACAAATTCTTCCAATTAGCTGCCTTTTGTCCTGATTTATTCCTGTGGGATGAATACTTACAGTCCTGAACTTTATTTGTTGCTGCATGTATATGACCAGGATTATTTTCCAAAAGCCTATTTATATTTTCCTTTTATAAATCATATCTAATCTATTTCCACTACCCAGGTTGCCCTTATAATGCTAAGTGATTAGTATCTTGAACACTGTTTTGTAATAAAACTTAATTAGGAATAATTAGAAGGTAAAAAAATAAACGTGTATCTAGTTAGATGTCTAAAGCCATTTTGCTTGGATGAGTGACTGTCTACAAATGTCTCTGTCTTTAAAGATCCAGTATAAAGCCTCAGCAAAAATAAAATATACACAGTATATTTTAAAACTGAAATATGATTCAACTTTAAGCCACAGTCCAAAACAGTGAAAGCAGAAGTAAAAGCAGTTTCACCTTTTTTTAACATGCAAAAATCTGGAGTCCTGAAAGTGAACATTTATAAACTGGTAACAGAAAAGTCACTTTTTGGCTTTAGATTTCCTAGATCCATTTTTTTCACTCATAATATGTTTTGCAATGACACATGAAATACAAGATAATTTGAAAAATACCTTTACCTGTAAACGTAAACATACTGGACCTGTTTCCTTCTAGTATATTATATAAGCTTTATGCATCTACTTTATGCATCTAGCTAGTGTTTGTGGGCTTTAGTTATGGGTCCTTCTGAGAAGGGCATATCTTTTTATGCAATAGAAGATAGGATTCACTGAAGGGAATCCTATAGCAAGCATATCATAAGCATTGCTTTGCAGCAGAAATAATTATACAAGAACAGTAGAAAAGACTGGAGAAGCAAATTCTAGGCTACTTTATTGGGCATTATTTTTGCTCTTGGATAACTGTATCAGACTGCATTCCGATGCTAAGTATTTTAAATATTGCCTTGAAGCATGCACAGTTGAACTATACCCCAAGAAACTTACATGTACATGATACTTGTGTAGATAGAAAATTGTAGCAATATCCATATTTGATCAAGAAAAGAACAGAAGCACACATCAGGTGGAACTGACATAGGGTCCAGATTTTGCTACTATATTTGCACACTGATCTCGAATGGGACAGCAGAAGTGTTCACAGACGTAGGAGAAAAAATGGCAACAACGAACTCAGGTTTCCCTTGGATAAATTATACATTATGAGATGCTTCAAAACTAAGTGAAATACGTGAAATGAAAATGAGCAGAATACAAGACTACATTCTTCAAAGAAGAATGGGAAGGTTCACTGGGTGGAAGTTAGCTGTGAGCCCTGTAACTCAGGTTTCTGACAAGAAACGATGACTAACATGCATCCAGTGCCTCACAAAGTTATGATGAACACCTAAAAGGGCTATGAAGCTGCTGGGTATTTCAGATACTCTACTGAGTTCTTCTCAACATACACCCACTCTAATATGTAATTGCACTGCATTAGTGCCATTAGAATTGTGGTAGATGAAAGAAGGGGAAAACATAAATTTGAAAATTAATAATGAGACATGAAGAAATCTGGATAAACTAGGCACCTGGTCAATCAGCAACCATATGAAATTTAACAAGAGCAAGTGCTCAATTCTCCACATGGTATGGGTTAATCCTGATTATATGTATAGACTGGGGGACGAGAGGCTGGAGAGCAGCCCCAAGGAAAGAGACCTATTGAACATGAATCAAGTGTGCCCTGGCAGTGAAAAGGGCCACCTGTGTCCTGGGGTACCTCAAGCACAACATAGCTGGTTGGTCAAGGGAGCAATTGTCCCACTCCATACTGCACTGGTGCAGCCCCACCTCAAGCACTGTGTGTAGTTTTGTGTGCCTCAATACAAAAGGACATCAAACCATCAGAGTGTGTCCAGAGGAGGCTGACCAAGATGGTGAAAGATCCTGAGGGCAAGACTTAACAAGGAGTGGCCGAGGTTGCTTGGTTTGTTCATCTTGGAGAAGAGAAGAGAAGGCTGAGGGTGACCTCATCGCAGTCTACAGCTTCCCAAGGCGGGCAGCGGTGGGGCAGGTGCTGATCCCCTTTCTCTGGTGATCAGAGATAGGACACGAGGAAATGGAATGAAGCTATGTTGAGGCAAGTTCAGATTGGACATTAGGAAAAGGCTCTTCACCAAGAGGGTGATTGGTCACTGGAACAGGCTCCCTGGGGAAGCGATCACAGCACCAAGCCTGTCAGAGTTCAAGGCACATCTCACCCTAGGATCTCAACAAGCTTTGCTAATACAAAATAATTGCATTTTGTGATATGCATGTGTGTTGGGAAATAAAGGTTGTAATTCACCTACAGTGGGAATAGTCAGCTCTAGGCTAAGGACTGGCAGGGAGAAAGAAGGCAAATGCAACCCAAACCGAAGCAGCAGATACTGTGCTTTGTGAAAAATGCACTCTAGCAACCAAAAATGCTTAGAATTTATGCCTTATCCAGTAGGTATCTCTCTGTCTTTAGCACACTTCTAATACCCTTATGGATTACTGCATCAGAACTATTTGACATTAAGAAATAATTGTTCTTTCCTTAGAGACTGTCAAGCACAAAAAAGAAAAGCTGCACTTCTTAGAAGGTGGTGATCAAGAAACTAAAAAAAAGTAAACAAACTTCTGATTTGCAACATTTCTCATTTCCTGGATTTTAAAGCACATGAAAATGTAGGCAGGACTGAATGGTGCAGCAATTCAGGGCAGGGGGAAGGCAGGCACAGGGAGTGTGTTGCATTATTGGAAGTATTCTACTCCTGATAATACTCTAAACCTCCAAAATGTCAACAAACAATAAGAAATTAACTTTTCCCCCACTAGTTTTGTGATTGAGGAATTCCTCCTTTTCATGAATTACACCACCAATCTATTTCTAATGGTATCTTCATCTTCCTGAAAGCTATTTCACCCCTTTTAGGTACTCCACCAAAATATTCAGGTAACTGTCCCCATTCTAGTCTTGTCAACAAGCCTCAGAAGACGGCAATTCCTCATTCTGAAAAGTCAATATGGGTTAAGGACTATAGATACACTTCTCCACAAGATTAGCCTACACAGCAACAAAAGTTTAATTTCCCATGCTTCTTAAGGTACAGAGAACTGAAGTGTGTGGAAGATAAGCAGACAAAAAAAATGGTTTAGGCTAACCTGAAACCTTACATTTGTCTTCATATACACTCTCCATCTGTCTTTGAAGAAATGAACATTATCTTCAGTACTTCTACATTCATTCTTCTACTACTGAGCCACAAGTTATTATAGCAACTCAATTTCCAGCTAGATACACAAAATGCAATGAACTATGCTTCTAAAATGAAAAATGTATGAAGTGGCTGAGGTGGAAGACACAAAGGAATTTTTATTTTGTGCTAACTAGTTTCTTCTTTTAAAGGCCTGTTTTGAGATTCCGTCCAACTTCAAATGTACTATGCAGCATAGAAATACAACTGGAAATGTCCCTAAACAAATTTTCACCACTTGGCCATCCACCTTGCCAATAATGCCTTTAAAATATAAATCATGCTACAACCAACATTATTTCCTCTAGGGTAAAGGTCTTTTTCTTCTTCAAGACATTATCTCATACAGCTCAGCAAGGTCTAATTTATCTCAGTCATCTTTTTAGGTTAAATCTCGAGTTAGTAAAAAGTGCCTTCTGATCAGTGCCTTAGATTACTCATATTATTAGAGACAGTGCCGGAAACAAGATTCTTGGCATTCAAGTTATGACTTGTTTAGGAAATTGATATTGGCATTTTCTGCATCATTTGCTTTTTCTCAAGTGAATTACTTTCCTGTCTTTGGTTCCCCTAAAGAAATTTCAACCTTATGGGAGAATAAAACCAATTAAAAAACCTGGCAAATTTAACTTCAGGCAGAGAGTTTGGGTTTCCTGTTAGAATTAACGTACCTATTGATCTGTTAAAATGATAAACTGACAGTTGCAGTCCATCAAGAAAATAGTAAGGTGTTTGAAGTCAAACACTAATTTATCCTTTAAGGGTGAGCATAATGTTTCTTACATCTATAGGTTAACCTGGCAGTTTTCCAAGATCAGATGGATGAGAATAAACAGGAATTAGGCCCTATGAAATACACAGGGAAACAAAGGGTCATATGATTTTTTTTTTTTTCTTTACATAGACAGAACCCCTGTATATTGCCAAAAGGTGTTCACTCTTTTCAGGGACATATTTTAAGCTATCTAGCAACAGGAGGTTGTTTTTTTCTTGGCCCATGTTAGTTAACAGAGCTTATTTTAAGTAGTCTTAACCTTGCAGTGTACCTGTGAATATTTGTCCTCTTCCCCAATCTTCCCTGACTGCAGATGCTATTATTACACAAGTTGGGGAAAAAAAGGTCCACTTTAGATTTTCAATATCAAAGACAAACCAAATCAATTTTAATTTCTCAAAAGATGAAACTGCTGATGCAGAAGGTCATTAAATACTGTCTGCTCTTCAGTGACGCTGGAGCTCAGAATAAAGAATCTTAAAAAAACATCTGAGACTGTGAAGATGAAGAGAAAGGAAGACTTTGTGTTGGGGAGAGGGCACTGTAAATATTAACAAACAGCATGTGCTCTTTGTTTGTTAATCACGTTGCCAAATATATCCAGTGAATAGCCAGGTGCTACCACAGTGATGTCAATTCTTCAATAATGTAAGAATTTATGACCAAAAACTCCCAAGTAGAATTAGTCTTTTCTATCAGCTGTCCTCAATAGTACCTCAGCAAAATTTTAATTTTTTATATATATATATAAACCCCAAACTGATATTTATGTTTCAACCAATTCAGTCATCAGTTTCCTTTTTCTAGCAATTATAACAAAAGCATATACAAAATTAGTAAAATTTAAGTAGGTTATTACAACTAGAAGAAAGGAAGGCACTGTGAAGACAAAACCACAGAAACAATGTTAAACAGAAGAGGATGGAATTTGAAATTGGCATCTGTGATTCAGGTCCAACATTGGACCACAATCTGCAAAGATGGTATATAGCAATTTGCACATTTATTCTTTCTGGAATCCTCTGGACAGTATTATTAACATAGCTGCCACTCCCACAGTCTCCTTGGATTCTTCATAACACCCTTGAACTTTTATGGTCCTTATCAAAACAGCTGGTGTGACTAGAGTACATATTCATCTCAATTTGAAGTCAGAAAGACCTAAAATATCAGTTTGGTTTACCTTCCTTCCTTTGTCCTTTTTCTATTTTATCTCTTTCCTTCTATCCTTTATTTGCCTTTTGTTTAGCATGTGTCAGGTTTATCCAGACAAGACCATATTTCACAACACTGCTCTAAGCCTGTGACCAATGAAGTAGTCAAGAGCATTGACCTAAAGATGTTAATTCAAGTTTGTCAGGTCACAGAATGTCTCTGTGAGCTGAGCCCATGTTTCTCCAGCAGTAGTACTACAGTAAAAGTCTACATGAAAAAAAAAAGAGGATTATTTTATTTTATTTTATTGTTGTTTGCTTCTCCCCTTGCCTGCATTTATCTTGTTTCCTCATAAAAGAAGTAGGCTTCACTCCAGTAATAGTTCCAGTCCTTCTCAAATGACTGTCTCTATTAACTCTCCCTCACCCAAACATCCGTTCAAGGAACCGTTGCTACCATCTCAAAATGTATCAAGCTGGTGGTTGTTACAAACTGCTATTCCTTCTTTCTCTGTATCTTTAGAATTAATTTAAAATACCTGCAATCATGTACTAGCCTTGGGATTAAAATGGCAAAAAAACCTGTACATTTGAAACTGCAAACCATGCTTAGCTGGTTAGTGTCACAAGCAGGCTACCTGCAACTCTCTGCATCTGTAATTTGTGTTTGGTGTTACTTCCTTCAAAACAACCCTCTTTCTCTAACGCAGAACCGTGTAAATTAATTTTCAACATCTGCACATTTCAACTAGGTAACCTATTTTATTTTTCTAAACTCATGATATTCACAGCCTTAAACCGGAAATGGATACTCATTAGTCATTACACACATTCACTTTCAAAAAAGTGCACAGAAATTGGTGTGTAAATGCCTTGAAAGTGAATGAACTGATTCTCAGATGTGGAACTAATAATAAGAGGGTATTACCCACACTGCAGTTGTTAACACTGCTGTAATTAGGATTTTAACAATCAGAGTTACTATCTAAATTTCAATAGTCATCTTTTTACAGTTACGTTAATTAGGAGAACATTATAAGGTAAGCAGTACCATATGCTTTCAATGCATAATTATTTTTTGAAGTTGTCTTTCCTTCAGTATAATACACAATGTTGAAAGTAGCCTTTCTAAAACAATCTGTATACTATCAACCTCATGTAACATTTAAAGTCTTAAAATCCAAACAGTTTTCACATGTCCAGTATTTAATCAGAGTATATTTCTGAAAAGGCATCCTACAGGATTTCTTAGTTTTCTTGAATGAGTCATACAGCAGAGTGGTACTTGCACGCCTGGTCTTCCAGCTATATTCTTTAAAGAAACAATTAAGCTAGTTGTACAAGTCCTCTAGGCCACCCTCTACATAAAACATCCCTCTTTTTTGTAAAAAGTAGAATTAGATGTGCCTTTTTGAAAGTTATCTATGGTATGAAACCAAAGCCTGTCTAGATCCCTTGAATAACAGCCATGCCTTTGAGCATAATGACAACCCTCCAATTTGGTTTCATCTGCTAACTCCATGTGAGTGCACTCACTGACCTCCACCAGGTTACTGCTACGGATGTTAAAGAGGACAGGTCCCAGGAGAGACACTGGCATTACTCCACATGGTACTTTATCCAGACAGAACAGAATGAATTGGCCACTGCAGTCTGGGCCTGCCTATACCCACCTATTTGTCCATCCATGGAGACTGCAACACACTAATCTGGGTACAAGCGTATTGCGAGAAATAGTACTGAACACATTGCTAAATTCAAGGTAAATGACATCCACTGCTCTCCCCTCGTCCACAAATTAGGTTATTTTACCATAGCAGTTAATCAGGTTGGTGAGGCATGATTTACTCTTGATAAACCCATGCTGGCAGTTCCCAATTACCATTTCTCCTTCAAGTGCCCAGAAATGTTGTTCCAAGAGGACTCATTCTATGATTCTCCTTGGGACAGAAGTTACACTGAGTTACCTTCTGTTACCTTCAGACATCAGTGACACAAGCACTTAGACCACACCTTGACTAGGAGATCATTTAATATTCTATAGCTGAATATGGCCCATCCAGCTCTGAAAGCAGATTCAGAACTCACACAGGCTGAAGTGCAACCCTGACTTCGCTGCAATTTTTCAGCTGCGAGTGCTCCAGCTATTTGTGAACTACTGAGACTCTCTACTGCACTAAGTAACAGCACATCTCTATTACATGCTCGTTATATTAAACATTTTTGTTAGCCATTAAATGAAAAAAAATTGATGCTTCTAACTATATTTCAATCAGGGTGACAAATATTTTAAAATAATAAATTTACTGCATTATGATAAAGTCATTCCGAAAATGCAAATCTGTCATCCAAGACAATTAGGAAACAACATTTCTCTTATTCTAACTACATATGCATATTTTGCATAAAAAGTCACGTGAAGATCAACTGTCATTCTACAATATTAAAATCTGTCAAATGACAGCATCATCTGTCATCAACTGCTGGGTATAACAGAAATAGAGTCCCTGGAATACAATGCTTTAGCAGGATAAATTACTCCCATTTTGGAAATAAATGTCTCAGCTTCACCTCAAAGTTTATTTCCTATGAATGCCAAGGGAATGCTGAGACATTCATCTAGCAGTGGGAGGACATTATCCTGTTGCAACGTTCTATTCTGACATTCTCTCTTAAATCATCCAAAGCCTATTATCAACTTCCCTGATCTAATTTCCAGAAATCTTACACCCACAGCTTAAAGATATGCTTCCATGGATATAACACTGTGACTTCTAAAGATCATATGGGAAATTTCCAACATGAGAAGAAAAACCCAGAAGTTATGCTTTCTGCATTATTTTGGAAAAAAAAAAAACATGTTTCATCTTGCAAGAAGGCACAGCTTCATCTTGCAAGATGGACGCTGAGTACACCGAGATGAATTCTAGAAGACACAAGATAGAGCCTTTTAGAGAACGTATTACCTTGAAAATGAAAGCTTCCCTGTTTCATGGCCTTCTGTCCTTACCCAGTGTCAAATGTATGAGGAAAAACAGGTCACACATTTAGTTTTTAATGTTTGATTCAATTAAGGGCCAAATTTTCATCAGTTTGGTAAATTTGCTTTTTGAAGGCTAGTAACTGTGCCTACTTTAACGTCATGAACATAAAAAACCAGGTATTTTTTTTAATGCTGCAGCATTATTTCAACTCAGAAAACGATTCTGTGAACACATAATGATGCTCCAATCTCCAGACATACGAGCAAGAAGACAAGTCTTTGGTAGCAGCAAGCATCTAGCTGAATGCTTTCCTCTGATAAAAATATAACTAAGCACAGGATGTTGAAAGTATGCTCGGTCTGTACAATAACATCACCTATTTCATCCTCAAAAAAGGCCACTGACCTTCCCTTTCATTTCTATCACTTTCAGATTCTGAGAACTTGACCCAAACATTCTTCTAACCCCATCTATTCAGACTGTCTCCAGGTTCAGGCTCAAATTGACAAAATTGAAGGAAAAAAGTATCTTTAATCCATCAGATACTCCAAAAAAAGATATGATGTATCTCCTATAGGGAAGAGTGTCAATTCTGTTGTAGGGTTTATTATTAAATTGTAATAGAAATATTTAAAAGTGAATGGTTTTTGGCACACAAAGGAGATGGCAACATATATCTAAGTAAAAAACAATCTAAGCTTTCTCAGTTGAAAAATGTGATTGTTAAAGCACTCTATGATAGAATTACATCCCCAGTAATATTATTATAACTAAGGTTTAACAAACATTCAAAGGTAGTTTGTACATAACTGGAGTCTCAGCTTCAAGATGCTTTCAATCATTTAATATCAAATAATTTCATAAATTTGGAATATGGTCAATCTGGAATTAATTCCCAATTAAAAATAAAGTAATAATGTGAATTTCATATTCACGTATGGCAGGGGAGGAAAAACAGGAAAACCAGAATAAAACCAGGAAACATGTTGCCATTGAAATCAATATCAAGATTTAGACCTGACCGAAAAATATTTTGACTGTATGCATTCAGAATACAGCAGTTCAACAGAATCCTTTTTTAAGTTAGTATAAAACTTGGAACCATTCCCAGGGATGCCAGTTCTTCAGCGGAACATGCTAAATGTGCATGCAGGAAAACATTTATATCCCTCTTTCCGCATTTAGCAGGGTGAGGGGAGTCCTCAAAAACTATAGCTTGCCAAAACCAACAAAACTTCATCCAAAGTTTTGACATTATCAAAAAGGACAAAAAAAAATCCTAGAAGCAAAGAGATGTGCCAATGCATGAAAAGCCATCATCAAACTGATTTTCTAAGTACTAGAAGACAATCAAATTGGGTGGAAGAGGCCACATTTTTGCTCCATGGACTGAAATATGCAGCATCTATGCCACTAGAAAATCATTAAAATGATACTAACATTTTAAAAACTGTTCTTCTGCACAAACAACCTTTTATAAGCTTTTTACAATACAAACTATTGATTTTTTTCCTAAGATTTCTATTTGGTTTATACATAAACTCAACACTTATAGTACTAACATTCGGTTCAACAGTGTTTACCAATAAAAGTAAGACTATTGTTGCAAAATTCAGCACTGAATAAGTGCAGCAAAAGTCTGAATTTTATTTGTGTTTATATGACAGATTCCTATGACAGCAAAAACTAACAAAGTAAGGATGTTCTGTTGTGGTTTCATCATAAAACACAGAGACACAAACCTTTGTGAAACTAGAAAGGATTGAACACCACTGATTTCGTACCACTCCCAGTATGTTCAGACTCAGTTATACCCAATAAAGGGATGTGAATGTATAGTTTTCCTTGTGGAACTTTGTCCCAGGACTTCAAAACAGAAAGTATTGTCTGTATCAGATACCTGAAGCATATACAGGGTACATAAAAACGTAGAGGTACACACAGAAGTACTAGGGTTGGAAATAGGTACTTCATGACCCCCTATTTTGTTTATCCCTTACCCTAAAACCAAGCAAAAATCCCAAAGGTGACATATGTAACCGCATTCCCTTCTGCTGCTCTGGGAAGCAGCTAGCACACAACTCATGGCATACCACCATGTTAAGTATTTATATAAACTTTTGCTAGTAATTCAATGAATGCAAATTGTTCCAAGTATGCTTTGTAAATCCTTCCTCCTAATTTTAAAACACTGCATAGCAGTACTATGAATTATATGGGCAATTTTGTACTATAGCTCTAGGAGAACATGTTTGTATAATTCTGTTCAGATCAATAAGGCTTGAATAAAAACTAAACCCATAAAGAGCCTTCAGGAAACCTATTTTTATTATTAAGGAACTGCTTTTGCACCTAATTTAAACATACAATACACAAACCATTACATTTCTAGGACTCTTGTTATATATTTTACATTTGTAACGGCTCTTACAAGTACAAAATTAAGCATCGGTTATCCATTCTTTGGAAAATAACCTAAACTGTTTGACTAAGATATATAATTTTCCTATACACATTTATTTTCTTTTTAATGAAGTATTTTCTGAAGTGCTATAGGAGCACCTTAATTTTCATGTCCAACATTTACTGTCTGTGAGACTAATAATAAAGCATTAAAATCAATTATATTAAAGATGTATAGATAAATAATACCTCTTACACTGTCTCCTTGATGTTAGCACTGTATTTTTAGCAGAGAAGTACATTAAAAGGGGCAGGTTACAACTGAAATAATTAAAATTAATAATTTCAATCATTCACTTATGTATTCCAATAGGACTCTGTAAAACACACTTATGTACAGCAGAACTAAATCTAAAGCTCCACTCTGTGTTGAACTTCCTATTTTTCAAGGTGAGCGTTTTTTCTTAAAGTAGTGCTGCTGTTAATTTACAGAACAGGATGCAGAGAAGGATACTCACCACGTAAATGAAAAAAGTATTTGCCGCTACACCTGTTGTGCTCAACTCCTCCACAACTCCAGAGACTACAATAATGATTACAGTTTATTGCACATTATAAAAATAACATTTCCCATAGCACGTTTTAAAAATTTGGCAACTTGCTACATTTTATTGCTTTTTCTCTTCCTCCCTCTTCACGAAAATTTGACTTTTTATTCTTCCCTACCTCAAATTATGAATTTGCTTATACCAATCTGAATATCTGTTATATCAATCTAAAAATCCATTTTCCTTGCACTTCCATTTATCAAGTTCTATCTCACATTTCACTCAGTGGCTTCTTCAGTATAGAAAATTTGCTATAGTTTTTGCTGCTTGTGAACAGTTTTTGCTGCTCCCATTCTTCTCATTCAAATATTCTGTCCGCACTGACTCCAAACTACTCACAGAGAAGCAAACCCTCTGTCCTTCTTTTGGCTATAATTGACTTGATAAGCAAGATGTTGTGCTGCTTGCATATACTAAGGTTTCTTAGAGGAAGACTTTGGTCTTCATTTTTAATATGCATCTCTCTAGGTAAAGCTAGGTAAATCTCTCTAATTGCTAACTGACAAAATGCAAATATTTTCAATCAATTTTCCTTCACCAACCTTATTGCTGCCATGACTGTGCTAATGGTGTTTGGGTTCTTCTCCTAGTTCTCCTCTAGCACATCTCGCAACCTCTAACACAGATGGGATTTTTCCAGGCAACAACAGCAAAGCGAAGCCAAGGTGATTTCTGCCTGGTTCATTCATGCTGACAAAAGTTTCTCATGCACACTTTGTTCATTTTACCGGAGAAAACTTATGCTGCAGGCAAATCAAAGCATTATTTAGGGGAGCTTGCTTAGCCCACACCAGAGTCGGGGAATACCAGGTCCCCAGCTTTAAAAGAATGGATGAGTCTGTGTAACAGGATGGTGAGCATTTGGGGATACAGCACCTCTCAGGCAACAAACACTAACTATCCTTTCTTCTGCAGTAACACAACAACATGCCCAACTCTCCCACACTCCTGCTCCTGACACCTCCTATTTTCTTGGAAGAAGGAATCTCACTCCTCATCAGAAAGGCTGCAAAATCCAATTTTGTGAAATTTTTGAAGGATCCTGGAATGGGTCTAACTTTAGTCACACTACATCTTGAAAAATAAATAAGCTACTGTGGTACTGCCCAGCTGCAGACTCTAAAGGGAAACATTGCACCAGAGATACTCAATTTACCATGTAAACTTTTCTGTTCAACACCATGGACTGTTCAGAGTACATAGCTGAGCATGACGGTTATATTTATCCTGCATAAGCCTCAACACAAATAGACTATCTGATTTCAGCAGTAAAAACAAGATTGAAAGAAATAGTCAAAAGGAATGTTGGAGTGCAGAGTAGCAAGAGCTTGCTCTTCTGAAGTTATCAGTTTTCATTACTGAAGTACAGTGATGAGAAATACAGAAGACAAAATGTCAGATGTAAACCAAGAACCCCAAGCCGTAGGTCTGGGAACATAAATTGCTCAACTAAAGCAGCAAATGCTTCAGTTAGAACAGAGAAAAGTCTTAAATTTCTACTTCTTCAATTTAATAGACATCAAATGCTTGCATTTACACACACTTAGCACTGCAGGTGGTGATTATTATTGAGAAAAAAACCTAAACAAAACACATTCAAGTGTTCAGACAGTGAAATATATTTCACAGAATCACAGAATTGTTTGGGTTGGAAGGGAGCTGCAAAGGTCATCTCATCCAAGCCCCATAAAAAACATATCCCTGAACTTTGGTTAAGCATTGATCAAAAAGTTTAGTTTTACACATACACACGTTTGCATATATATTTGCCAGCTTTGAATTTGGTTGGTGAACAAAAACACAAACCAGGTCGCAGTCTAACAGTGTTGTTGATCAAGTTCTTCACAAACAAACAATTGCAGTATCCCATGAATCCAACACATACAATCACTATAAGCACAAGAATTATCACAGAGCACTCCAGGGTACGTTCTCATTTAGTGCAAGGTAATTCTTTCAACATTAATATTGTTACATATTATTTGCATCACAAGATCACCAAAATTAAGGCCATGTGAAACTACAAAGATAATTCCTCTAGGTGGGTGTAAGAGCCAAATATTCCAGCATTCATAAGAGGCTCATAGTTTACCATCTCAGTGTGGAAACTCCAGTCATCTAGCACCCTACATATGCTTCTGTTGTTGCATAAATCGATGTACTAAACGGGCTGCAAATTACATTAAAAATTTTATGATCAATTTAAACAGTTCTCTCTCCTCCTCCAATTAAAGATGAAAACATTTAAAATCCACTACACAACTCTTCTCCTTAAAGTATGTTCATCCATAACCTAGGGCTGGCAAGATGAAGAAAAGCTTGCAGAAAGTGCAAAGTTATGACACAGTTCTCTTTGAAGCAATTCAAAGGTTCAGATATAGCAATTCATCCATTTTAAAAACAGCTTTAGGAAAATGAAGCAAAAGTAAGTAAGAAAAAAATCAGCCCATGAAACTTTTAAGATTAAGCTTTCTCATAACCTACAAAACATTACTATTATACAGTTGTGATTTTTTTTGAATAACCACTCCTTCCACCAACCTAAACAAACACAGGCTAAGGATTATTTCTCAAAAAAAACCCAAACTGACACACATGAAATTACTGATTTAAAAACAACAAGAAAAATAAATTCCCCTCACTTTTATGCTTTGATTCCCTTTGGACTTAACATATTACTACTGACTACTTTCTCATCCTCTAAGGAGGATAGCCTTCTCTTGTCCTTAAAACAACTGTGTAATAATTACAGTCAATTAAAGCTCCCAGAAACACAACAGTAGTTCTCCTCACACATTTTTAGTGCTGCTAAGATAAGGTAGTAGATCTGGTTTTGTCCTGCATTTTAATGAGAAACAATCTAGTAAAACAGCACAATAAAAGACAGGTTCAGGGGAAATGTTGAGTACAAATATCCATCCTCTGCTTTACCTTCACACAAAGGTAACAGCTCAGGGTCTTCAGCTGAAGGGTCCCCACATAGAGGCATGAGCCACATGGCAGCTGACCTGCTTCTTGCCCCCCAGCTCCAACTCCCCAGCATACTCACAGCCTGGCTGAACAGAAGCATCAGCTGGCACAAGTATTAATAGCACAAAACACTCAACTCCGGGTCAGTGCAGGGTGCCTCATTGCATTGCCTCCCAACAGCAAACAGAACCAATGAGCCCCCAGTAGCTGGCACTCACCCCACACTCAGAGTCTTGGTGCTGCTCTTCCCCTCTCCCCAAACTCTCCTTCTAC
>JAHREE010000043.1:579883-596782 GCA_033628505.1 Tringa tobata
GATCATAAAAGGATAGATATATCTTTTTTCATTTATTCTTCCATGGTGCTGGCCCTTTTGCACACAAAATGCTATTTTGTTACTGGTGCTTTAGCACAGAACACATTCTGCAGTGCTTTCACAACAAATTCCTCACAGCATTCACCAGATTGAATTTTTCAATACAGTTACAAGCCCTTATGCAAGCAGACTGACGGGATCCCCAAATATGTATCTAAGCTTATCTGTAAGCAATAAAGGCGTGTTTGCAGGAAAGAATCTTTAGTGCTTAAAACAATACCTACACACATGCACACCCCATTCTTATTGTGGTAGTCTGGATGCAGCCAGGAGAAAATCAGGAAAGATTATTTTTTTCCCCCATCTCTAAAAAATACTTGCTCTCACTATACAAATCTGTTGGTTTTATAGAGAGAGCAATTTTATACATATATAATGTCTGCCTCTCACCACAGTTCTACCTTTAATGACGTTTTAAAGAAAGGTGGGTAAATTCTTACCTTTGCATTCATTGTGTACAGCAGCTCAATGAATTTTTTAGTTTAAATAGTTTAAATACAAAGTGAAGGAAAGACCGCTAAAATATACATGGTGTCCTTCATATAACAAGTAAAGCAGTACAGAAAGGGAGCTGTTTTCAACAAATTGCCTAAAGAGCAGACAGTTCTGGCACATATGAAGGAACATACCTCAGTCTCTGATGGCACTTAATTTGCTTTTGCTTACTGCTAACCAGATTTCACAGGAATGATTTATCCCACACTCAGAAATGTTCTATTGCGGATAATAACATGCCTTTTGGATGTATGCTAAGACATCTGAAATCACTGGAATACCTCTTATTTACAGATATGCCTTCCTCACAATTCCTTATGCAAAGGCCAGGCATCTCTCCCCTTTTCACTTTTGCAACTGCATTAATTCAGACATGGAATAGCTGATAAGATTATGTTAGTAATCTCTTTAAAACGTTATTTATTACATTTATTACAGATATTTGGTGTTCAGAGTTTAAGGCAAGATGAAAAGCTTCCCTCCTAGAAATGTCTGATGACTCAACTGTTTATATCCACACACCCCCAAAAAACCCACACCCAAACCAAAACACTCCAAAAACCCCAGGCACCAGAGATAAAGATCAGTGAGACTGACACAAAAAACCGCAGGCACACCAGTAACTGACTCCTTGGCACAGGCTTTCAAATACAAGAGCGCTCAAGCAGAACATGATTGTTTAACCTTGCCATCTAACATTAAAAGTTAGACAATTCTTTGTTGACAATCCTTATTTCCATGTGTTCTAGAAGATACAGAATACTCCAATTCTTAGCTGGAATAAATAATTGCTCCTACTCTTTCTATATTTCCCTGGCCTCTTGGCAGCATTACAGTATGTTGAGTATCATGAGACATCATGCTCTCCTTCACATAGACAGCCTTGAGATTTGATTCTCTGAAGCACATTTGCATCTGGGGGATAAGCCAGAGTGGCTGTGGCAGGTTTTATGATCTGACAGGAACATCCAGTCTATGAGATCGCCAATATGATTTGACAGAAATTGATCAATCTTCAGCTGTTAATACAGTACTTCTGTGACTAGATCTCTCTCCTTCAGTCCAACACTGAATCAGGTTTGTAACCCTACCTTGGTCTAACAAATATGAGCTTAAACACACTCCCAATTAAAGTGGCAAAAAGCTAATAAGAGAAAATACTGATTTTATTTTAACCCTTGCTCCAACTCATTTAGTGAGGAATAATGCTGTGCTGAACACATCCCAAACTTTGCCTTTCTAAGTTCTACGGGTCTAAATTAATGTACTGGGAACTGTGGCAACTATACAGTATAGATCAGACTACACAAATACATTTAATTCATTTAGAATTTTTCACAATGTTTTGCTTAAGGGCTATCTCCCTTCTCCTATGTTCTGTAGAGAAAAGAAAACACAGGTCTCATAGGGGACTATACGAAACAGGATTCTGCTGTATCTAGCTAAAGATTCCTCCCTTTCCCTGCACTGACAATTCAAAATAAACATTGTCATTACTTTAATTTAGTTTAACAACAAACTCATAACTGCAAAAGAAACGGAAGAAAAAACGTGCTTCTAATCCGTTTCCAAAAGAGATAGCAGAGCTGCTCAAAGGTCACTTCAAAAAGTCCAGCTAAACTTTTGTAGCATTCGCTAAATTTGCATTTACTCTTACAACTAGATATAGGAACTTTTCAGTTTGACACCTTTTCAACATGGTGTTGGTAGAAACATCATTGTAAAGACAAAGACTGAAATTTTCAAAGCTATACCAGAACCTGGACTGCATTTTTTAAAAGCTGTTGTCCCTCAGGATCAAAACTCTTTCTGGAAGTCAGCAGGAGTTGTAATGCATTTAGACACATCTGGCTATCTTACTACTCATTCAAATTAAAAGAGTGAAATTTCATTTAAACCGATAAGACTCTGTAATATTAAGCTTAAGTTATGGCTAAGACAACTTTTTTTTTTTTCCACATAAAGTTTCTCGATTTTACTCTGGTCAGTTTACAAATTGTGCCAAGAAGCATAACCTAAGATGGCAGAAACACTAAAAACCTTCAGGACCCTATTTATATTGAGTTATTTGAATTTTTAAATTATTCAGTAAGTGCAATACATATTTATATTATTATTTCTACTAAAAAGTTTCAGGAACTGAGAGCAGATATCTGTACTTTTTATGACACTAATATGCATTTCAGTTCTGCCTGTCTGCACACAATTAATTCAAACAAGACTACTAGAAGATACAAACACCAATCAAAACAATAACAGTGATAAAGTCGTATCTTAAATACAGGGAGATCAACCATAATTTCACTGCCTATTTGGGCAGTAAAATGGTCTCTTCCCAGGCCTTTACGTTGATAAAGGCAAATATAAAACTACTAGAGAGCTGTCTAGAGGGAAAGTACAGAACAAGGGGGAAAAGATGGTTGGAAATTGGTCTCTTTAGGAGTTGTAAGAAAATGCTACACAAAACAAGAGATGCTGTTTGAAGGCACTGGAGTCAAAAGATGTACTTTAGATAAGCCTGGATATGTAAACTTTTTGTTACCTGTTGCTTCTGCTTGGTCAATTATGTTTTATTTTGAAATTAATAAATTGCATCAATTATATTTTATTTTGAAAAAGCTGGGGTTTAAGGTGTTTTGAATGCTTGCCACAGGGTCCAAGGAGGGCTTAGTGATTGATGCTGGGATTTCCTGTGTTGTTACCTGGGAAACAGTGATACAGCCTAGAAACCATGACTTGTTCTTGCGGTGGATCTTAGAAGAAAGGTAGTATAGCCAAAACTAGAGGAAATAAATTTAAGTCCTCTAAATCCACAATTCTTAAAATATACTGCCATTTGTCAATGAGAGAGATGTAGGACCATGTGGACAGTGTTCTGTAATACAGTATTTTTATTCTTTATGTTAGAAGACTGTTTACACGTGAAAAAAGGGAGGGGTCACTATTACCAGATTTTATAAAACCCTTTATCATTTGATCTCCTTGTTATTCTAGTCAAGCACCTACTTTTTTTTTTTTTTTTGTACTTCAGCCCATTTCATATAGTATGTTTCAAGCATGTTCACTGGGATATGGGACCTGTTAGAAAACAGTGAATAGCTTATCCTAAAAACCCGTTCCATATGAAAAATTAAGCAAGTACAAGTGCCAGTTTAAAGCTGCTTCACAAAACCTCCAGCTTCTCCACTTGTACCGTTAGTGAAACTAACAACTACATAAAAACAAAAGAGAATTTAGATTCAATGCAAGCCGTAATTCATGGTATACCTGAAGACAGTCTAGCAGCCTAAAAACTTGTCAGAGTATTAATACATCTTAAATGCTGGAGTTTCTACAACATTTTTCATTATTCTTCTTTACTTTTAACTAATGCCCTCTTGGAAATATGTCAGCCTGAACAAGAGTATAGCATTGTAATAATAAGATCTATCTCAATAAAAACAAACAAACCCCCTTCACTTTATATCAAATAAAATATGGAACATTGTGGCTTTCACAACTCTACTTAGAATGGTACCAATATTTTATCTTATCCCTCTATGATTTTCATTTCACCATTGTATTGCGTCTATTTTCTGCTTGATTTTTCCTCCTATTTAAATGTATTTTCTGTTTTATTTTTCTGTTAAGTCTATAATTTACAATCTTTCATTCCAGAAGCACAATTTCTTTGCCTTTTTCTATTCTTTTCTGGCAGCTCTAGTATTAGAAATAATAAGAAAATGGGAAGGAGTGTAATGACAACAGCAGGCAGAAGATTTATCATGAAGATTTTAAGTGGATAGGCCAAGTCAAAACCTGTAAGAAAATGCACAACACGATCTCTGTGTTATCATTTTAGTGAGCTCCAAATGTTACATTAGAAAAATTATGACAGGTGATAATTGACAGTATTAATATGATGATAAAGATAACTGGAAATAGGATGACAGTATCCTTAAAGGTTACAAAATGTATAGCTGGGATTCCCACAGAAAATAACCTGGTCTATTTGAGACCTCACAGTCAACATGACAGAAATTACTGTAACAACCTTCACTAAAAAACAGAGGGTCCTACATCTGGCATTTTGGGAACAAACAATAGAATTCACTCCAAGTTAGTGAATTGCCAGTCAGTAATAGGTTATGACTGTTCAGCTGGAAGGACTACGTAGCCCAAGTCTCCCAAAAATATGTCCTGCTCCATTTCGGCCTTTAAGGCTCAAGTTTTCTTTTTTTTTTTTTTTTTTTTTCCACTCTATTCTCTGCATTACATGCAAAATAGGACAGGAAAAACATATAGGTTAGACTTAAGTGTAAAGCCTCTTACTCTGACAAACCATACAAAGAACTGCTAGCAGCAGTCTTTCTGAAAGATTTTCCTGAGAGGGGAGAACTCTTAATGCTTCAAAGAGAGCTGAACCAGCCAATATCTCCAAGTCTTCTGCAGTGAGCTTTAAGTGGGAAATGGGAAACTTTTATCCTTGAATATCATATTGCAGATGTTCACCCCACCCCCCAATTTTCTGGTAATTCCTAGTAAAGGATTTGCCATTTTGTACACCTAGCTAAATGAACACTGAACATGTATGTGAGCAGCTGGAGAATTTTTTCAGTAGCTTCAATTCATAAAGATAATTCTGTTTCCACAAGAAGAAGAAATAGGGCATCCATGCAGAGTTATTGCAATGTACATGAAAGACGCCACATTCTGCTTCTTCATTTCTCTGAAGCACAAGCTAATAGCTCTAACAAAGAAATTAGATTGTGTAGAGGAACATCTCACAGGCTTGAAAGCACCAGGTTAATAAGTCTAGCTCATCTCTAACACCAGACTACTGCCAGATTCAGAGCTTTATCCACTGTGAGATTTATCAGAGCCCTGGGAAAAGAACTGGGGAAGCGTTTATCCTCCTTCTGCAGCACTGAACAATATTTTGCTAAGGTCACACAGCAGTCTTTCACCTAAACAACAAGCTGCCAATGCAGAAGCCCTAAAAGCTGTTAGCCCTGCCATCTCTCTTCATGGCACACAAGTGGATAGCTACCAGAGGACTGCAATGTTTAATTTACTACCATCATCCTCAACATAAGTACACGAATGTGACATAAATGATCTAACAGAACCTCCAACGTTAATTTTTTTCGTGAAGCCTTGAAAACCAGACTGGTCCTAGACCATCAATCAGAAGGGCCAGCCTGCAAAATCAGGCAACTGAATGGAGTACAGGCCACTGACAGCTGTGCTTACGTTCAGCCTCCAGTTTGCAGAGCCAAGTAGCTTGAGCCACTTATGGGATCACTGCTTTTAGGGGCAAAAAGGAGTATGAAACAGTCCTTTCCTTTATTTATTGGACTGTTGGTTCACTCCAATCTAGACCCAGATTGCATCCCAATCTGTTAACAGTGTGTTCAATTAGAGGACTAGGCTTCATCTTCAATCTCTATATTGTGGTATAAATGGACTTCTGAGCTCATGAAAACTGTACATGAACGAACTCTATGCAATATTTTTTCAAAAAGAAAGGAAAGAACTAGTTAAGAGTGGTCTGAAAACAGAACAGATAGGGGTAGTTATATGATAACTAACTTAATTTTCAGCTACCTTAAAAATAATTAACATAAAATTGAACATATAACCCACAAAAATAAGTGATGCAACTTATTTCTGGGACTTTAAAATGTCCCTGCTCAATAAAGACAGGCTGATATGCCTCATTTCTCTAAAGCACAGTAGTTCATCCTTTTTGCTGCTTTAATTTCAAATACTGTTATTTTGAAATAGCTCACTACCGAGCTTAATGTAAAGTCATAAAGTCATAAAGTCTGGGAATATGGCGGAAACATCAATGTTCTCACTTTCATTTTTATTAACTTTTGAATTTTAGATGAATTAAATACTTGTTATATTAATTTAATAATCTCATAAAAAGGAATTTAATTGTTTATTTCAAAGTAATTAAAATCCACTGAACTCATCTGCTGCCACATCTGCAAGGCTTCAAGAGTTCGTAAAGGCAGCTGACAGTCCTTGTAAACATTAGCTGTTCCTAATAAGGCCATATTCAGCTCTATTTCACTGAATTAAGGAGCATGAGATAACTTTAATGATAAAAGTTAAAATTTAAAGAAAAACTATAATGCCAGCATTTTCTCTACCAGTGGTCTCTCTCACTTGTTTCTGTTCTTACAGTGTGCCAAGCAAATTAAGAAGGATCCTTACATTCAAGAGACGTGATATTAAAATATGTGGCTTAGCAGAAATGAAGAAAGTACTAAAAAATTCAGTTGCAAACTTAAAAAATAGATTAGAGGGAATTAGCTTTCAATAGTTGTTATGATATGGCATTCTAATGATTAAATTAATATTAGATAAACAGAATATATAACAATCACAATCTCTGCCATTTATTCTTTAAAAAGATTTTTTAAAAAATGCGTATTCATTGATCAAGCAGCTTTGATGAAAAAGGAACACCTAAATCAAGCACTAGGGCTGGCTGCATAGCATCGAATACTTAGTTGTGGCAATATAGTAAAATATGTCTGTATGGAAAAGCTTACATTAATTTCTCTACAGAAAGGTCATTAAGAGAAACGGAAATCTGAGAGAATACATGCAACTGCTATAATACTTTTGTGATGTGTGGGTTTGTTGTGCATTTGTTCTAATGTTTGCTAGGGCTAATCACCATCTTGCCATGACTGGCCTGCATTCATATAGAAGTCCTATTATTTATTCATTAATCAGCGATGAGAAGAACACAAATAAAAAGACAAACCTATTCTTAGGAGTACAAACTAGAAGGCAAACTAAACTTAATTTATTGGAATAAAAAAAAATCTATAAAAAACAATTATGTCAGTTTTTAAATACTAAAGACTCTCTACATTCTTCATGTGTTGTGAATCTTACACACTTAATGGTTTTGAAGCACTTATCATCAGGGAGCTAGTAGTCATCAGAATCTCATTACTCAACCAGTCAGAATCCTGATTGCTATCATCCAACAATTTACTAAATCAGATATGAACATTTAGTGAACCACTATCACATAAGTGGGAGCCCTCGGGGAAACTACCCTTGCTATTTACTATATACAGAAGAAATTTTGTGGGTCTTTTTTTCCCCATACAAAATATGCAAAGGTTTCTGAGCCAGGAGTCTATAATGCATTATAATTTATAAGCAATTGGGTTGGTTAGCAGCTGCCAGAAAGATTAGACAGTTACATAATCATAAGGAAAATCTAATCAACTCCCCAAATAGTATCAATTAATTTCAGGAAGACCTCAGAAAAATTGTAAAGGATTGAAAAAAAAAAAAGTATCTAAATAACAATAAGCAAAATATAAAGGATAGTTTTAAGTCTATTCAAAAGCAATTATTTAGAAAATTACAGTTAAGAGGCAACTGTATGTTTGAATAAGGCACACCTATAAAAGTCATTCTAACAAAGCTTTAGGACATGATATTTAGATACAGCAAATAAAAAGGTCAGAAAACAGCCATAGTATCCTGAATGGATTCCGAATCTGGATCGGATTCTGGTCTGAAGCTGAAAGTTTCTGCCCCAGGGAGTGGTTTACAGGGCTTTCTCAGTGCACCAAGGGAGGAGTATTTCCTGCTGTCCTTAATATGCTGGCTTACACTCAGTTCTGGCTTTAAAAAAACTCATAGAATCATAGAACGGTCCAGGCCAGAAGGGACCTCCAAAGGTCACCTAGTCCAACATCCCCACAGTCAGCAGGGACACCCCTAACTAGACAAGGTGGCCCAGGGCCTTGTCGAGCCTCACCTTGAATATCTCCAGGGAAGGGGCCTCAACCACCTCCCTGGGCAACCTGTTCCAGTGCTCCACCACCCTCATAGTAAAGAACTTTTTCCCAATATCCAACCTAAATCTGCCCTTTCCCAACTTAAAGCTGTTGCCCCTCATTCCTGTCACTGCAGGCCTTTGTAAACAGACTCTCCCCAGCCTTCCCGTAGGCCCCCCTCAGGTACTAGAAGGCCGCTAGTAGGTGTCCCCGGAGCCTCCTCTTCTCCAGGCTGAACAACCCCAGCTCCCTCAGCCTGTCCTCATAGCAGAGGTGCTCCAACCCCCGGATCATTTTAGTGGCCCTCCTCTGGACCCGCTCCATCAGGTCCATGTCCTTCCTATATTGAGGGCTCCAGACCTGCACCCAGTACTCCAGGTGAGGTCTCACCAGAGCAAAGTGGCAGAATCACCTCTCTGGATCTGCTAGCAACACTTCTTTTGATGCATCCCAGGATGCGATTGGTTTTCTACCATACTGTATTAATTACTCCAGAACTATTTTCCTATATAGTGCTGCATCCAGCCAGCCCTTATTCAGCAGCCTCCCAGTGTAATTCTCCTCCTCCATCAGCCATCACCACTTACATGTGCTGGGTCTTAGGACAATATATGCCTACAGTAAATGCAAAATATAATTTAGAAAGTTATTTCAATCAAATGCAGTTATGCAAATGCCATTCTCTGAAGTCAAGATAAATATAAGAATATAGCCATATCCTAATTGCCATCTGAAGGACAACATCCTTGTTACAAATCCTATAGTCTATGGTCTTAATACTCTCCATCTTAGAATATGAAATCTAGCTATTTGCAAGTCTGGCAGGATCTGTTTGAACCTTTCTCTGTTACTCACCAAGTCTCAGGACATATGCAGAAGAAATTAGTCTCTTCTACTTGGAGTAGAGAGATTTTCTGAAACACACAGAAACTTAGCTTGTGCCTAGAACAAAATCACAGCCTTTGACAACTACCAGTTTTCAAAGAAGCTGACTGAAAAGCAAACTGATACTGTGACAAAGATCAAGATTATTATGGCCTAGAAACGTGGCTGGACATTTCTTGCATCTCCCTGTTGACTGACTTATTTGCTGAAAAATTCAGCTTCTCAGATCAGAACTTGTCATCAAATGACAGACACTTTGAGGACCAGGGCAAGAGATGCCTATATTCCAGTCCCTGCTCAAATTACGAGAGAAAAACTATGAGAGTAACCAGAAATTCAGGTAGCCATATGAATGCCCTAATATCAGGCTGAGTTCTTTCACGCTGGTATCAGCAGAAATTCTTGCATTTACATAGAGTACTATTTTTAACTGCACAAAAAGAAAAAAAAAACACACACACTGATGTTTTCTGTGATTTTTTTTGCAATCACACTTTGCAGAATAAATCTCAATCATGAACTGCCTTTTCAACCTGAAGTGCTGACAGCCAATGCCATAACCCAGTGCCACCTTTGGTACTCTACCTCTCCAAAAAAACACATCCTAAACAACATATGGAGACCCAGTGGACCAGCAGCAAATACAACACCTTTCAAATAGGATACTGAGATGCTCCCACAACTGAAAGGCCTAAAATAAAGACTTTTAAAGATTCTGACACTTCAAAAATCAGCCCAGTGAAGCTGAGGTGCTCAGTTACACAGGGCACTAAGAGCATGCCACTCCAATGCCTTGTACTGCCAGAAGTCTCTCTCTGAATACTGATAAATTCAAGAGCTTCCTCATCTTTAAAGTCCTCATAGACTTAACTGTCTGTAACTGAGAAAGACCCAAAGCTAACCCAAAAAAGCTATGTCTGAGTCAAGAGAAAGGAATTTTGCATACCTGGGTTTTCCCCTTGCAGACAGAACACAAAAAAATGCAACAGCCATAGTTCTAATATCAGGGAATTAATTGTAAGATGCCTGTAAGTACAAGAATTACTTTTGGAAAACTAGAGAAACCTTAATGTTCAAGGTGTGTACTGTGTTACTGACTATTATGCTGATTAAGAAAAGAGATTTTAGGTTGCAAAGAAAAAGACTGACATAGCTTTTTTCCTTATTTACATTTCTATTTGATTAAAGTATTCCAGGCAGTTTGCCTTCAAAACACAGGCTCTTCAGAAAGACAGAAAAACAGCTCATCTTACAGAATGACAAAGCAGGACAAACACAGCAAACAAAACAATACATAGTTACATTAGAACTAGACTGTACAGGTTTTAGGAAGCAATTATCTAAAAATCACACCAAAGAACACCAGTGCAGATGGAGACATGTATGACATTTTATAAACAGACATTTAATGAAGTAAATGATGTAAAAATATCTTTTTTAACTAATTTGAAAATTTCTTAAACAGAAGAACGGTATCTATCTTAAGGACAATTAATTAGATGCTGAAATATCCAAACAGCCTTTTCTTAACGCTTTACATTTTATGCTGTGTGGTGCCTGGGAAACTGGATGCAAAACTAAGAGAAGGCTGTAGCATTTAATTTTTTCTTTTCCATTTCTTGTGATAGACTGACTACAGTTTTCCATGGAAAAGTGCTTGTTAAAACAGTGTGACTTCAAATTGCTATTTCTGTTCTTGTCATGGAAATTGCATTACTCAAGACCACACAGGAGACATCCTGACATATACTTTTAACCCTTTAACATAATGAATTTCAAATCCTTCATAAAGTAATCAGAAACAGACTAGAAAGTGTCTGAAGACATTATTTACTTCAGCTGTACCCCATAGCAAATATATTCCTAACACAAACCTTTTTCAACATCTACTTAAAAACTTCCAATAACAGAAATGCCACAATTCCCTAAGCCATCTAGCCCTGTAGTTAATCATCTTTAATACATCAGATGTTTTTGTAAAATAAAAATAGTAATAGATGAGAAGTTCCCCTGCTGTAATTTCAAAATACTACTCTTCATCTTAGTCCCAGTAAGCAGAGATGTGTATTCCTACCTTCCTCTTATCAACCCTCTCACGTATTCGAAGATTCCCTCGTCCAATCTCTTATTTAAGAGATTAAATAACCCATATTCTTTCTAAGATCAGATTTCTTGGCATGTCTACCCATGCCTTTTGTTCTCTGGATTCTTCATTTAAACAGGATCTTTATGATGAAACCTAAACCCACTATGTTTTATACAATGATGGTAATAAAGGTCATATTTAATATCTCACAATTCCATTCAAACCTGACAGAAACTTTACACTAGAATTACTTCATTGCAATTTACAAACAGAAATCATCACATTTGTTTAATGTGTACTTTTTTTTCCTTTACTGCTGCCTTAATGTTTTGATGTGATACACAGTTGGCATTGTTACAGTTACTCATTGCACATGCTCACTCTTTTGTCTCTAGCTATACCTATCATACTGGTACTAAAAGACATCCTAAGAAAGACAGGAATACAATCAGAGGAAGGGCCCATTCGACTCAGTGTCTTCCTCTAGTTATAACTATAGGTATAACTATAACTATATAGCTATAGCTGTAACTATAACTATAGTTAGAACTATAAGTAGCAGGTCCTAGGGTGAAGCAAATAAGAACAGGGAATGAACAGAAAAGGGGAAAAAAAATAGTGGTAGTTCTTCCCAGTTTACAGCAATCTGCTGCTTAGGGACTTTCTGCGCCAAATGTATTAATCCTGAAAAGAATTTAAACAGTGGCAAGCTATTATTTTTTTTTTCTATCATTATTATTATTTTCCTATTAATTCTCCACTTTTCATTGGCTTTTTTGATCACTGACACTGCCATGGAACACTCTCAAACAGCTTTTATAGATGGTAACACAGTGACATTGGATCCAAACGTGTCTTCAAGTTTCTGATTAGAATCAGTGCTCCACCTCAGAGCTGCTCACTTACCAGAAATCATGTAATTTTAAAATGTCTCTCTTACTCTGATGGAGAACAGCCAGAGCATTCAAAAGGAAAAAAAGAACATTTTTGACAGTGACAGTTGCATAATAAAATACACTATGAAGGAATACTGGCTATCGGCACAGAAAGGCATTTCAAAAACCCTTCTATTTTTGCTCTGTTTTTGCTGTTACAAGTGGCAAGATTTCTGTTGCTTTGAACAGCGAAAAAAAAAAGGGCCAGGGGGAGGTTAGTGAAAGATACCTTTTCATAACACTTCAACACTTTTTGTAGAACAGAACTGTTTATTTGCATCACCCATGGAAGATTTTCAAAAGATTCATCAAATGGTCACCTCTAACTCCTGGAGCATGACTGTTTTGCTGTACAGGGCTGTTCCTAACCAAAAAAGGGATTTCAAAAGACATGTTTTAAAAGCTGTATCTCAACTCAATAGATACCTATTTAAATATGGAAGTTTCTAATCAAACTTCCTAAGTATGACTGCTTCTGGCATTTAGTTTAGTCATTACACTAGTCAGTATGATTCCTTAACTCAACTAGATATAGGAAAGAATTGTCTGTCATCGAAAATATAAAAAATACAGAATTATTCTAGAAATGATCCAATTAATAACTGAATATACTAAACTATGCACACTACATTAAAAAGATTCAAGCAATGCTAGCAAAATATAGTTGATATGGCACTCCAGAGATGCCTTGAAGATGCAAAATCTATTGATCTAGGTCACTATGCTTGTCCTCATGCAGGTGAATTCAACTGCAAACCATACCAATGCTGGACTGCCTCTCACCTAGTGATAACAATGACTTGTAGTGTCTTATTAAAGTCTGAATTTACACTGCCTTGTAGATATGAAATCATACTATGTGGGTTAATAGGGTAAGCTTATTATGTTGACACTTTTGGGGAGAAGAGTGAGGCAGGGAATGGAAAGGTTAAATAGACTGGTTTGCTTTAACAAAACCAAACAAAAGTTTCCTTAATTATTTGGACAGCATTTATAAGTCTGTCTGCTGCTTTTTGTGAGTGTCAAATATCTTATAAACCTAAATTTCTCAATATTTGATGATTAGATATAGAGTCTGATTAGATATAGAGTCTGATTAGATATAATTTTGGGATCTCAAGTGCAAGAAGCATAAAACTATTTCAGCCTTTAATTCCTAATAAGAATAATATGCTGGGTTATTTTGGTGTTTTCAGTGGGTTCTGAGTCCCGGAAGGTAGGCAAATCATAAGGGGTTTATGAAACACCATGAGGTTGGCAGACAGTAGTACCACTAAGATCTGTCTCTGAATAAGAAAACTATCCAAAAGGAATTCACTTGTGCATCTTCAGCATGCTTTGCTTCCTTTTTTTGCTACCATCACACATTATTTTAGAAGCTTTGTATCCATTAAATCAAAACTTTCCCCTGTTAGCCTGGTTAAGTAAGCCCTGTGCTCCTATTCCCTTTAACAGAGACCACTCAAAGGACAAGTCCTTTATTACAGATTACCTACTCTTCTCCACCCTGTAGAAACAAGTAATGAATACAGGAACTTTACTAAAAAAAAAAAAAACAAAAAACAAAAAACCAACTATGTTTTGAAGTTAGTTTAGATAAATGTGGCTATGAAGAACTACCCCCCCAGCAAAAAAAAAAAAAAAAAAAAAAAAACAAACCAATGCCTAAAGACTTTTATTTTAAATATAAATTCAAACATCTTTACTATGTTACTTGAAAAGTACAGGTTGGTGTCTGAAAATTTTTGTTTTGACATTGTTTTCTCATAGCGTTAAGTAGTTAAAATTCATACAGTATGCCCTTATGTTTGATAAAACACATATCAAATAGCATAATAGTGTGTATATATATAGTATACATACTGTATATAGTATAATATATAATAAAGTATATATAGAAAAATAGCTGCGAAAAAATAACAGGCATATCAAGAAGTCAGGAATCCCTGTGTTTACACACATATGGAAAGGTATAATAGCTGTAAAATTCAACTACCATAAGTAGTCTTTTCATGCTTTATCTCCTTTGGGAAAATTATTTGAAGAAAGTAAAAAGTGCAAAGACTTGATCCTACAAGCCAAATCACATTTGAAATCAGAGTTGATTTTCAATCATATGTAAGTTAAACAACAGTTCTATAGCAAGAATAAGAAATGTTATTGCCATGATCCATCATGTTCTGTACACTCCTCTCACTGCCATTTCCAGAAATTAACGACTGATGGAATCAAGAATGCTTCATTGGTCATATTTGTTTAAAGAGATAAGAGATTTCCCTGATTACAGGTAAGACAGTCTTATCTAATTTGTTTTCTTCGGATATGTTGGCATTTCAGGCTAGTGTTAAGGAAGAGATGCAAGATTATGTAGAACTTTTGCCATTTCTAGCCAGCATTTTGTTCTATGAACAATTCATTACACTTAAAGAACTAATTGTGTGAAGATGTATTCGTCAAGGAGAATACCACCCTACAGTGGTGGCAATCCTCTCACCTGTTTTTGACTTCATTACTTCCTCACTCCCACAACTTCATTTCAGAGATAAATTTAAAGGACAAATTTTAGGCATTGCTGTTTACCCATAACTCAAGCAGCTGAGCAATTCCTAATTTATGTAGTTGCTGAAACAACATTTACTCTTAAAGAACTTTATAACTATGTGAAGGAAGCGGATTTTATGTTCCAACAATAACAACGTACCATTTTTCCAGATTTGTAACTGTTTTTCTTATTCCATCCATTTGTTACCAGCAACACAATCTTTTGCAGTCAGCATATTTTTGGTTGAACTGCAACATTAACACTTATTTTAATTCAAACATTTCATATATTTACACAAGAAAACAATTACAAAAGCAAACCCTTTATTTAATATGAAAGGGAAAATTGATTTTGGTATGGGTGTAGAAAAGTTCCTTGACTAAAACTATTTTTATTAGGTATGCTACAAATTCAACAATAATAGGTCAAAACCTGCAGCTTTCCAGCTAAATGCAGTAACCAAAATATTATTTTGATATTACTAGAGTGTAATATTTTATTTGTATTATTTCTTAAACAACTTTATTTTGTATCAAGAAGCACAATTTATAACGCTTATTACTTTTTCACATCTCATCCATATGCTTTGTGTACAAATACTCAATGATATTGATTATTTAATGAAAGCATTTATGTGAATGTTCAGAAATGTCATAAAGAGTTAAGGACTTAAACTATACTTCATTTCATGAGGATGAATGTATTTATTTGTAAATCCATGTGCATCACTTTGCATATTCAATAAGTAGAGCTAAAATTATGAACCAATAAAGACAATAAAAATGCTGTCAAATTTATAACAAGAATGAATAGATACACTTAAACACTAATAATTTCTGCAAATGTTTTAAGCAAATAGGTATATGAAGAGCTAACACTGAGAACACTTACAGAATCAAGTTCATAAAAGCGGAACTCATTTAATTCTCTGTATGCCTGAGAAGATCAAGGTAAGATTATATAAAGGTACAAAGTTTGTTGGCTGTGTGAACATGTCACTTAAAAATAAGAAGAAAATCCTAAACTACAGATGTGCATATAAACAGTACCACCTCTGCAAAATGGTTCTTTGGTATGTTTCAAGTAATTAGTAACCTCACCTTACCAAACCCCTGAAAGGTCTCTGAGTATGGAAGAGATCTAAGTATAAAAATGAAGAAATTGGCATCTTAGGCTTTGATATTTTTTAATTCCAGCAAACTGATTCCAATCTGTTCTGAACATTTATTTATATAACTATATCAATATTTAAAAAAATAGCAAAATCAGCCTACAACAAAGTTCAGATAGGAGATGTCTGTAGTTTCAACTCAGATACCAAAAGAAAAAAAAATGTTAGAGCAAAACTCTGGATGTTTAAAGCTTCTACTCTGCTTTCAGGTTTTCATTATTTTTATACACTATTAATTTATTTCTAGCAGCACTGAATATCTTAAGGATATTCACATCCTCCTCCTTATTTAAACTGAAAATGCTTGATCATACTGAACTTTGATTAATGCTTTTCAGCCTTTAGGCTGCTGACTGTTATTTTCGTATTTTGGCAGCTTGATAAATATTACCATTTACATTTAAGGAAAATAATTAACTAAATTCTTTTTTCTCCTCTGTGAAAGTAATTTTGTTCATATGCTTGCTCCCCCCAAATCCTAGCCATAAATGAAAACATCCCCTGTATCAAAAAGATTAGGCGCTATAAATTGTAAAATTAAATATTTAGACATCTTAGTAGAATGGAATGTTAACTGTGTCATCTAATATGTGGAAGTATCTATTAAAAATACATTTGATAGTAGATATTTTGTCCTAACACAAAAAAGGTGAGAAACAAAAATTCTTAGAATATTTCCAAATTGAAAAGCATGCATAATTCAGGACTCAAATTGAATTTTAATCTTTTTATAACGTTTGGGGAAATAGATTATGCTTTTGAAAACTCAGGGAGATAAAGAACGTTACAAACAAAAACATTGCTTTTATGTTCAGTCAGAAATGATAAAATAGCTAATAGAAATCAGCTCTTTGAATCAGTGATAGGAATAGGAAGCACCCTGAACATTACAGATTCACATCCAATTTTACAGAATTGTTCAAGGA
>JAHREE010000043.1:601441-751333 GCA_033628505.1 Tringa tobata
ATGGCCCTAACACTGAGCCCTGAGGGACACCACTTGTGACCGGCCGCCAGCTGGGTTTCTTTGTCTTAATCATAAATTTTAACAGAGGAACAAGGTGGGGGGGAATAAAGAAGCAGTATTAAGAGCTGAAGAAGGCAATGCTACTTTCCCTCACCAAAGCTGCCATTCTGTAGGCAGATATTCTGTTATTAGCCTCTTTTGTTTGCACATATGTACACATTCCATTGCATGGACTGCTGCACCTTACATTTTCCTGTTTTGCTCTGCTACTTTTGCTCAACACAGTGTAGACAAGAAATGTCTTGTCTCACTTATAATAATGAGTAGTAATCAAACTGGGCGCTTAAGTGACTGCTCAAATCTGTGTCAGAGGAAAGAATTAAATTTTGATTTCCCAAGTCCTTTGGGCTCTATTTCCTTTAAAGAAGAATTACATACATACCCTGGGTCAAAGAGGAAATTACAAGAATTCATAATGCTTACATAAGAACAAGATAAAATGAGCGTATGAGTAAACTGTCTGACACGTGAGTTGTGAGGTAGAAAAACAAGTCAACAGATCACAGCCTTAGTCAATTCAAGTTTTTGTTGACAACTAATGAAAGAGAGAGAAGGCTCTTCTCTTTCACTCCTTTTCTAAGTTGTTTCCATTGTTGTCAGCAAAACAGCATGTAATGGCTTAAGTGCAGAACACTAAAATATTAATTCCTATGCCCTAGTTCTGTGCTCCATGCACCCTCCTGAAGTGTGGTAAGTTACTTATTTTGGTTGCCTGATAAAAAATTGATCGATTCTGATCAGTGCAAACCTTTTAAAAAGCCTATTTTTACTCAAGTGTAAACTTAAAAGCCAGCACAACAAAGCAGCTTTGGTGCATTCAAGAAGCAGAAAAGCACAGTGCAATATCACAAATTAAAAAGTTTTCAATAAATGACACAATGATAGCAGTTCACTCTTTCAATGCAAAAGAGTAGCAAGTCTGAAAATTTCGCATAAGATGAAGTGTAACTCTGAATAAATATTATGACTATAGCATTCACAAAACTACCGGAGACATTCACGTGTTTCCTTTTGTATATTCAGGCTTCTGTTTCACAGAGTTTACATACTAATTTATCAACCTCAAAAATTAATTACAAGTTAAGATCAGTTCAGTTAATTTCCGCACCTTAAATTATTTTGCATTAGTTTTGGGAATAACAATGACTCAGATTTCACTTTTATGTTCAGAGATGAACCTTCATTCTTAAATCTGCTTTCACTTCTCTTTTGATGCTTGGATTTTTGCATCTTTATCTTAGGAATCAAGTTCAAAACCTCACATTTTCATAATAAAAACATGCCAAAATAATTTAATAAAAAGTTGTTAGTTATTTATGGATTAGGCTTGCAATGTAAAGAGAATTCGGTATCTTCTATGATTAAGAGTCACTCTCGAGGCTGAGCATAAGAACGAACTTCATCTTCTGTAGAGCAATTTCAAAAAATGGCTTAGGAAATTGTAGGTGTTTTTAAACAAAGTAGGTGTAATTCAGTCTCTTATTTTGGATCACAGACTAATTCATACAGAAATTGCACTGTGCCTGAATTATTAGTGATAATTCACATCAAGTTAAATTAGAATGAAAACTTTACTACAACCTTAGTTTCATCACAGCAGTCAGCATTGACCTTTTAGAAAATAACTGTTAAAAGCCCCAAAATGTACACAGCCTATGGCTCCAGATGCTTCACCTCGTTATCTAATGCCTTTGACTTAGTGTTATTTCAAACCTTAGCAAACCACGTTGTGAGTTAAATACATCAAAAGAATTAAAACATCACCACTTTATAAGATAGTCTATGGCTTTCTGGCATAGTAAGAGTTTTTTCACAACCTTTAAATAAATTTTCAGTTACTAATTAGTTTTTTTACTCTAAAAATTCTTTTGCTGTTGTGAGAAATTAAGTCTTTTTTGATTTTTCAATTCTTAGAAAGTTAGGCCACCACCTCTACATCTGCATAGTTACAGCGTTAATAGAGGCACACATGAAGTGTTCATCCCTGGGCCATTTATTCCCTCTCTTCTGCGAAGATATCATGATACTGAAATAAGAACTTAAGAATACATCAGCACAAGTGGGTGTATTTCTACATCTAATTCTCCTAAACAAAGTCACAGGCAAGAAAAATTCTAACCAAGGTAACTTTTACCTGTATGTCAGGCCAAGCAAGCAAACAGATTACACAGAACTCTAGGAGAAAGTCCTAATATTTCTGCTGTGCTTTCATATGCAGTATAAAAGCACACATTCCAGTAACCAGTAGGCAGTGTCCTTCTACTTAAATCTCGCAGATTGATACATAAGTCTACACAGTTTTAAGCACATCAGTTCAGGGGCCCCATACCCAAAAGCCTTTGGCGTCACCCCTAGAGGGACCGGACCAAGATAAATAATGTATTTTGTAAAGCTGACAGATGGCAACAGCTGGGCCAAATTTGATTCAAAGAGACACCTTTTAATCAAAAATTTTATACAAAGCTTATGGAGCTTTTGCATTGCATACGATTTCCATTGCCTTTCACGATGCTGATCCTAGTATGCAGTTCCCATACACCAGCCAGTTTCCACAAATAAGGACAGCACTGGGCTAGCATAAATGGGCAAACATCTATGAAAGTCAACAGAGAAGCATAATTTTCCCTTTTGGCCTAAGTCTACTTTTAGTGAGACACTGCAGGAGTGAAGCATTGAGAGAAAAGGCCATACAGAAATACAGACCCTCAGTTCCAGTGAAGTTGCCAGTTGGGACGTAAAACCTTTGTTGTCCTAAAGAGGCCTAGTCAAAAAGCATCTAGAAGTTGATGTTAAATTACTATCATCCTTTCAATTCTAGCATGCTTATTAATTATAATGTTATATTTAATTTACTTTCTGTACTCTGGATTCCACATCAAATGTAATATTAGCTCTTCCTGTCTTCATTCATAACTTTTTTCATTAGCACACCTGGAATATCTCCAAGGCAAGCATCTCAGTATGGAGCTGAAGTCATGTCAGAAATATCCATTAAATCTGTCGCATGTACTAACAAATCAATCAAGTACCAATGCACCTTTCAAAAATATTTTAGCAGTTGATTAAAAAGGGATCCACCTGACTTAAAAACATGAACAAAACACACAAGACCTGAAATACTGTGGTTATTAGTTATATCCAGTACTGCAGAATGACGGTTACTTTAATTTCTTTGAATATAACAGGAATAAGTTAATTTTATACATTTCAATTACATTTGAATTAAATTAATTAAATAATTTTCAAATTAATGAATTAAATTTTAATTAAAATATAGTTTTATTATGGAGAGTAATTTCTATAATAGGCTGGTAATCGCTCGCATTTATTAATCCAAAATATCTTTCCTGTTGTTTTAAAACTAATACGAAAAGGCAAGCAAATTATAGTACATTGAGATTTTTAAAAATCAGGAAAAAAATCAGAAATTAAAAAATTCAATTCCCTCACATTTTCGAAGGTAATATAAATCTGTTTTGCAGTAGTTCTATCACGATATTTATTACACACCAATAAACTCAAGTCATATTCAATCAAGTAAATAAAACTAATCACTTTACAGAACTAGTTATTTTTCTCTCAGTCTTTGTATTATTTTCTAATCCTGGAATACGAGCTAATGCTAAAACTGAAGGACACTGACCTGTGATGTGAATTACTTTATTACAGAAGTAGTGTAATACAAGTGTTTGTGTGTATACAAAATGCATACACAGGTTGATTTTGTCCAAAGGATGCTATTATACCACAGAAGCTTTATAAATAGTGTGCACCATAAATGTTCATAACACACCTACTTATATTTTATCTATTCACACCTTCATGGGTTTCCAGTAAGAACAGACTGCCACAAGTTCAGTGTCATGGAAGGGCATGAAAAAACAAACCGATTTATAATCCATTAAACTGAAAATAGATGGGGGATGGAGGGGGAGAAATAAAGACAAGAATTGGAGAGCGAGCGAGAGCATGCAACTACCCAAATAAAAAGATTAGGGCACCAAAAAGACGACTGAAGCTGCATAGATGGTATTGGTTGGAGATTTCACATCATTTAACCACACCAGCATGTCCTCCTAAATTAAACTCAGCTGAGCCAATTAGTTGGGCAGCTCTAGCATTTGACATCACAGCAGGTGCAGATGATAATGAGGGCTCTATAGCACCATTGAGGTGGCAAAGTGTGTAATACTGCAAGAGACTAACACAAATTACATGTTTAGTTTTTCCAAAAAATTCTGAAGTTTGCTACGTTTTTGTTTGGCTCTTCCCTCATGATGGAGGCAACAAAACCCCCCAAAAGCTGAAATTGTCTCCACTGGGAGCAGAATTAGCACAATATAGAGCACTTCACAAAAACTTCCTGCCATGTACTCAATAAGCAATTTCCTGCCTTAAAGATGTCTGTGACATGAGTGCAGGGTATCATTCCTGAGTCAACCTCCTACTTCCAGTTTACAATAAATTCTTCTGGTTTAACAAAGCTGTAGGTTATGTTGTTGCTCATACAGTAATATCGCAGCGGAAAGGTTACCATGCTTACTTTGAATGCATAATTATTCCTCACTCTTAATATAAAATAATAAGAATCATGATGTACAGAAAAATTCTGTGGATGTTTCCTTCTAACTTGTACACTCTTCACACAAAGCATTTTTATCTCTATTTGACTTGCAGAAGAACAGAATATATAGCTACTGACTCGAAGCAGGAAAAAAATACATTTGTGCTTAACATTTGTGTCTATCCCTGCTTAATTAAGCATTTCCAAGGCATTTTTAAAACCCTGTTTGACATTTATAAATGTTTATTACAATCTAATAAATGTTCCATGCATGTTAACTATATAAAATATAGATAGAACTACAAGAAAAAAACCAAACACTTACAAGCTACGTATACCAAGTATTGCTACCCAGAATTAACTGTAACCCTACCATCTTTCATTTCTCTCAAATGGCACAGCATTAATGCTATGTTTTACTTGCTCAGAATAGCAACAATGACACATAATACAGAAATATACAAGTCACTAAGTGGATAAGTAGCTTTATTCTAGATTTCTGTCCCCTACAGGACAAATAGGGACATTTGCACATTACAATGACCCAAGTATTGGCACAAAATAAACTGTAAATAAAAATCTCCATCTAGTTTCCTTGAAGATCAAACAAGAAGAGAGCTGAGGACTATGATCAGTGAACTAGTCTTACAATAGAACAGAATAAGTACATTATTGCAAAAAGAATTTAAGAGCTACAGACTTAAGCAAGGAACCTAGAAAGTTGCAGGAACATCTGATGACTTGATAGTATGGCAACAATCTATCTATTACATGAGAATTCCCACATCAATGTCAATTGTGAATAATGAACAATTTTCTCCTGTAGCTTAAAGTGTTCCAAAAGCAATTTAATTTTAAATGCATTAATTTTTTAATTTTACAAATAATCCAGATAATTTTTACCTCAATCTTCTTACTTCTCCACGCAAATTATCTTACCAATTTCATGCAGTTAGATAGCAGTAGCTAGTTCATTAAAACCTGTAATCTTCACTCAAATAAATTCCCAATGTCTCCATAACCAAAGCATATCTTTTCTCAATCCAGTCCAGTTTGCTTCTAAAAACAGTGATGAGCATTCAGAACATTACTTTTTAGGTAGCTCATCACAGAAGCTGTCAAGAGCCTGCCTTCACCACCCAGTCTATGGAGCATTCCCAAAACCCCATTGCCCAAGGACTAGTTAAGTTCTAGTGCATGAACTGTCCTCTCTACATTGCCTTTCAGTCTGAGAAACAAGAGTCATCCTGACGTCAGAGAACATTTAAAATAATACGAAGACTTGATCCATTTAATACAGAAGCATCAGGCTTCATATATACATGGAGCGGTTGTTTCCAAATCACTGAACAAAATTTCTATGTGCTAGTCTAGTGTCACTGACAAAGCACCCAATCAGTGAAGACACTGAGAAATTCTCCAGATATCTGGAATAAGGTTAGGTATTTCTAACTGTGCAGTTCTTTTGGTTTGGGTTTGTTTTTCCAGTTAAAAATACATTAGATTTGGTACTAAATTAATATTCGTAGCCAGCATACGGTTTTATATCCTTTTGAAACTTTGACACAATTCACTCAGAAAGTTATCTTAAGTGTTACAGTGTAATTTTACTTGTACAATTTCAGATGGCATTTTTAACCAGTAACCCAGACCAATAGGCACTTAGATGACTTTTGGTTGTCTCTGCAATACAAGTATGAAACCTTTTGAAAGAAAGGCTTGTACTATTTAACATATGACCAAGAGAAAAAAAAAAAAAGGAGTTTCTCATCTTTCTTCAGAGTAGTGCACCATTATGCATATAAATCTAAGCATTTATTTTCAGGTATTTTATATAATAATTGTACAGCTGTAATTAATGGGTTGTTATACTTTCTGTGTCTCCATTAGTTCAATAGCATTGTTATTGAAGTTCGCTCATCCCTCTCCCTAATTTTTCAGATTAAACTGATAATGAAATGAGTAATAGTGACAGCTTGGCATAAAAATATCACTCACCATGAGCCAACAAAATCTACTCGGATCTGTGCAACTTCTCTTTTTTAAACATCCATATATTTGTAAACACAGTAATAGAAAAAAATACCTCAAAAAACCTAGATTGGTCATATAATAAGAGGGGCTTATGGTAGGTCAAAGGAAAAATAAAGTAATTTTTTGACAATTTTTGAAAATATTTAACTTAAAATTCCTGACTGCAAACAGTTGTAAAATGTGCAGAACACAGTAAATAATATGCTCAGCAAAAAATGCAATTTTAGATTAGCCAACACTGTTCACGTAGTTTTTCAAACCTGGTAAGTAGTTCTGGACTAGAAGGTTCTACACCTTTGGTTTGTTTATAGCTTAAACTTTAAATGAGAGTAAATAAAAAAGTTATAAAAGTCAATTTGTAAGAATGAAATTTCAGTATAACACAGTGAGCATAATTATATCAAGTAAAATATTTTCTTCAATCCATGTACCCAAAACTGTAAGACTCAATTCCGTAAAGAAAAGAGCAGGTATAAAACTAGTCTGAACAATTCTGGGAACTAGATTCTTATGATTTTTTCCTACTGCTTTTAATTGCAAGAGACAAAAAGGCAACAAAACAAGTTATGGTCCCAGCAGTAAGATTATCAAGCTTGTTTGGAGTTCTTTTGTTGGTTTTTGGGCTGTTTAGGGGGGGTTTTTTGTTTGTTATTCGGTTGTTTGGTTTTTTTAACTTCTGCTCTTCTGTCACTTAATATTCTGTAATAGCTGAAAATCAAAGGAATATAAAAAAGCTAGAAGGGACAGTATGTGCAGTAATGGTCAATTATATCTGGTAATAAGATTCTTTTAAAAAGCTGTTTAAAATTAAAAGTAAATTAATATATTGCAATTAACGTGAAGCAGACAGATGTCCAACAGCATGAGAAGTTTGAATCCCTACTAACTATTCTCTTTCACAACCCTCTTCTCCAAAAATTTATTCAAAACAACAATTAACCAGAAAATGAAGTTAAACTGCAAGACGAAGACCCCAAATGAATCGAAGGCAGAAAATACAGCTTCTTCTTAAAGTAGTATTCAACTATTTAAAGATTGCATTTTAAATATTCTAGCATGTCTAACTCTATTAATTGCACATATCATAAGCTGACATATGAAAAAATACTAAGAGAGGTCTGATATTAGTGTCTACTTATTTTTGATATACACTCTAAAAAAATACTGAGAGAATGACAAATAAAAAAGTACTTACTTGATATATGCTGTCAAAGTTCACAGGGGACATGTGGCCTTTCATGAATATTATGTGATTACAGTCAACACAGAACTGCTATACAAGATAATACAATCTGGATATGAACCGCTGCCAAGGTGTTCACTCAATACAATCTGGACATTCTGCCATGAGAGCAAACTGTAAGAGCCAGTCTGCTGTCAACTCTCTTCAATGTACTTTCTTCTGAATTTTGCATGAACACAAGACACATAAAGAGCATTTACAGCTGAGCAGTCATATAAAGTTAAATAATTTGCATTAGGAACTTTTATTTATAGCTAATGTTTTGTAGGCCTTCATTTTTGTGTGTATCCTATACAGCCAGTTAAGAGTGAAAAGAATAGTTCACATAAAAAGCTAAGGCTCCTTTTAAAAAGTGATTTACTTTGAAATAAAAGTATCACTTCAATGCAAAAAGAAAGGCTTACACTAAACAGTGAAGCCTGTTCTCCTCTCTGAGTTAAGAATAAATAGTCAGATAAAGAACATTGCTAGCTGACTTCAGCTAGGCCACTGCTATTGAGATCCTCTGTTTTCTTTCACTTATCAAGTGGCATTGACATTGCCAACACAGGCATCCTCTTCAATTCCATAGAAAGCAAGTACGCTATGTTACTGATACAGCGTTACAACAATTCTCATGTATGCTCTCAACAACTCCCTCTTTAGCAATTTAATTCCTGAAAGAAACATCCAAACATCATAAAATCACAGGACAATTCAGGCTGAAGGGCACCTCAGTAGTTCTCTGGGCCAGTGTCCTGCTCAAAGCCAGGGCAGCTGTGAACTCAGGTTACTCGGGGTTCTATCCAGTTGGGTCTTGAAAACCTCTAATGAAGAAGGTGGCTCTGTCTCTCTAATCTTCCTCATCCAGTCTTTGTGCCGGTGAAAAAGTTCTGCCTTATGTGCAGTTTGAACTCCTCTTATTTCAGTTCCTATCTGCTGTCCCCTCCTTTTAGGTGTCACCAGGCCCTATTGCTTTGTTCCCACCAAATTCTCCCTCTTCTCCAGGCTGAACAAGCCCAGTTCCCTCAGCTTCTCCTCATGGGAAAATGCTGCAGCCCCCTGACCAGTCTCACTATGATGACATTTATATAAAAGCAGGCACATGTGGATTAATTCTGTGGATTAATATTTAAGTTCTGTTTTGCAAATTATGGCTAAACTGATTACTATAACCAGAGTTGACTTTCATTTTGTCTCCATTCCTTAAATTTCATGTTGTACTAAATTTGCACAATGCAGTTACAGAATTTGTTTCATTCAGGAGAGATGGGATAAACAGAAGAGTCTACAAAGAAACAAAGCCTAAAAATTCAAATATAGTAAAAGAAAAAAGAAAATCTCACCTCAAGAGTCTAGTTATTTAGTACATTTTACCTTCAAAGGCCAATTACATGAATGAAATGGGTACATATTTTGTGTAGCAGAATACCTGATGAGAGAAGAATTTATTTTGTTTTCTAAACCAACTTGAAGCGTCTTTTATACAGACACAGTAAATGCAACACCACAAAAAGTAAGATATGCTAATCATTTAGAGGAAAAAAGGCAACTTACACCTTCCGTCAAGTTCCTTCTCATGCCCTATCTAGGAAGAGTAAAGGTGACTGTGTAACAGCTGAAATAAGGATCCTGACAACTGGACATATCGGATGTATTGGACTATGCCTGATATTTTCACATGCTGTAACTGCATCAAAGCCATCCACCCTTTCTGGATTAGCAGTTATCTGAAAATGTAGGCAATTAATTGTTTTAAGTCCCTTGAAGCCTGCTATAACAAGACGCCAGCAGAATGAAAAACGTAGATGTTATATTAGCACTGTTGTTCTCCATGTGTCTCCTTAGAAAATCCAATGAATTCTTTCAATATTTCTCTCAACTTCTTCTTCCTCCCTCACTGTACCACAGTGGGATCATTCACAACATCCCAGTAACATTTCTCTATGCATGTAACACAAGAAAATACTTGAATACTTGGTCCTTTATATCATTTATTGTGTTATCATAAATAATTAGATATTTTATCTCTCAATATTAAATCTATAGTGGCCAAGAACAAATATAGATCTATTCAATGACAAGCATATCTAGATTATTCCATATTTTTAGTAAAAAACAGGTCACACTTAATTTCTTCTTCACAAAACAGAACCCCAAGACTAAACACCCAAGAAATTGTTTTTGGTTGTTTTTTTTTTTAATTTTAAGAAATAACAACCTTAACATACCTACACAATGCATCGTGTACAGTGATCAACTGTTTCATAAGAACACCTTTTCCCCCCTCTTTTCCCAATTCCACTATTTGCTTTCTCTTCATGTTTCGTCTCCAACCCTGCAACGCCTCAGTAATGTATCTGCCTTACTGGTTGGGAGCTGACAGGCATAGAGATAGAGCTTAACCAAACTGATCTGTATCTCTAGCAGGATTGTTAGCTCAGGTTCAACATTGACACTAATCCAATTGCACGGGTTGCGTCTACCCTAACCATACTACATACATATATCAAAAAATTACGGAACAGTAAAGAGTGACAGCTGAGAAAAACAAATCCTCCTTGTGCTTGGTATTGCACAAGGAGACAGTGTTCAGTGCTGTATAGTCATTGAGATAAAAGCACTTAGGAGATCTTCTTTTTTTATAGTCTAAACACACATAAAATAGGACAGTGGAGGAAACCCTAGGTCAAGAGAACAAATTGGTTTGATCTATTTCACACAGCTAGAAGCAGAAGAATTGAGTAGAAAATCAATGCCCTAAACCACCTGTCCAGATTTTGAATTCTTTATATTCTCCTTCCCCCTCCTGCTTCAGAAAAGTAGTATCACATGCATTTTTTAGGCTGCTCTAGCAAGCAAAGGGAGCAACAGCACTTACAGGCTATTGAGTTTATTCTAGTCCAGAAAAATAACATTTTTTCAGCCAGTTTAAAATAGCAGGTTTAAAGCAAAGTGGGGTTTCTCAACTATTCTCTCTATAAGAGAACTGTTGACCAATAAGCAAAAAGAACTGTAAAGATTAAATAATGACCTATTTAGGCTGTTCTTTTAAAATGCTGTTAATATTTAGAACCCATTTCAAGCAAATGACATGGCCTTACACTAAATCAAGTAGTTCCATTCTGAGAAATACAATTTAACATGACATTTTCCCAACTAATTTAGCCTATTGATTTTAATTTTAAAGCAAACTGGAATCCTGTAGTGCCAAGTTTGTTGCAGTAAAATTCTAAGTGGTGAAAATTCCAAGTCCACTTGCTATGTCATGGTTTTATAAATTATATTTTTAAGTGTCCATAAATAACAGTTCATATCTTTACAAATGATTTTTTTTAAAATTCACCACCCTACACCTAAGAACGTGACAATATAGGAACACACACAAAGGAGGAAATATTTATGTGAAAGAAAGAGACGTAACTGAATTAATGGAGAGACCATGGAAGGAATGAAAGTGTGAGGAGAGATATTAGAGTGGAAGTTGTTTTATTCCTTCACTTGGGTCTTCACCCTATTTCTTTCAGCCCTCCCTCTGACAGTCCTTTATGTTATTATAGTACTGGAAGCAAAGATGGCCACAGATTTTGAATGCCCAGGTTGACATACCTTTGAAAGCAAATACTTCTTGAATACCAAATAATGACGAGAAACAAACAGGGCTATCGTTCTAGGTTTTTTCAATCTCTTCACTGTGCAGCTTCATACCTTTGAGTTATGCTTGCATAGATCACATAATTCAGTTTATATCAATAAATGTTTAAAAATGCTTATTTGTACCTAACATTGTACGAACTTAAGCGATCAGGATATTCACTGCAAGCATGACAAAGAGGTCTAACTACAGGAGGGTCTTCTTATGTGTTTGACCTGCTTACACATATTTAGCAAGCACTACTTTTAAGAAATTATGACACTGTTCAATCCCAAGGCAGCCCTCAATGCATCACTCACACCACTAACAGAATCATCCCTCTTCCTTTTTGTCTTAAAACAGAGAATACAGAGGCAAATATTTACCTGAATTACACATGCTGCAAATCAGTATGAGACTGCTACTACCAAATAGCGACTCTGTCCTTAAATAAAATTGTAAATTTGCTGAAGAATCTGTTATGTGAATTTGGGACCATACTTAGATCACAAAAGTCCCATTTTAAAATGCTTCAAATCACTTAATATCATAGAAGGGAAACTACTACGTACTTCCTACAATATTGTCCTTCCTATAACATTCAGAATTTAAACTCATAGCTGAGGAAGAATCACTGATTTTAGAGAACTATTGATGTGTGTAGAAACCGTGCTTAACTACATAGCAAAAATTACATCGCAAAAGCCAGTTACAGTCTTAATTCGCTCCAAAATGTTCCCTTTCAGAAAAAAAAAAAGTTAAAATAGTACCTCAACAAATTACTTTCTTCAGCTTTTAAAATATTTTGTTGACAGTAAAAAAAGTAATGGACACAGTTCATTGATATAAATTATTTCATATTTTAACTGCAGATACGTTGTTCACAGCATAAAATATACATTAATATCACTGGATAATAGCATTTCCTGATGTTATTCTATGCAGCTATGTCCTTACGTGATGGCCAGTCAGCACATGAGACAAATTATTACAGTAATACTGACTTTAATTCTACTGATTCAAGATTTACTATCTCTTAGAAATGTCTCTAACAAGGTGCTTATTAGCAATGCTTCACATATGCTAAATTACCTTCACCGGAGTTTGTTGAGATACAGCACAAAAATTTTTATCAATTAAGAATTGTTGGTGCATCAAAAACATCTCTCAATGCTTTCATTTCACTTTCTAATAATCACAAAATTATTTTTTTATAAATAGACAAGTAATATTTAGAACAAGTTTTAAAATTCCATAACTGAATCATTAGCAAAAGCATTAAGAAAAAAAATTATTATTTCTGGATGGATACATAGCTTTGCAAGTAGAAGTAAAATTCATTGTTCACTTTCAATGATCACTGAAGAAAAATAACCCTGCATTAAAATTCAGGACCAATTCTTATAAGAAGTAAAATATTTCTGACGTCAAATACCAACAGTATAATTTCAAAGAATAAAATGGGGAAGCATGGACTGTCTTTTTTCTGAATTTCCTATGAGTTTTGCTTAATATAGTTAGATTTGGTTAAGAAAGAGAATTTATCATTTCTTCATTATTTCATTTTGTTTCATTGTTTTTTTTCATTTGATTCTGAATTCAGTTCAAATGAAACAGTTGTTTTCCAGAATTGACAATACCTTTATAACGCATTTCTGTCTTTCACAACAGTTAGGATCTTACAGGTGGAGCTGAAGGTTTTTAGTAGACCAGCAGGAAGGTCCAAGAAAACTATGTTTCCCCTGTCATAGATCAGGCTGGCGGATAACAATCATTCCTACAATGCATTGCATTTTAAGTTGGCAAAGACCTTTGCTACACTGAGTAAAATAATTCTATATACTAATGTTAGCTTTTTTCTTGTAGAAAGCTTTGTCTTACTGGATTATCTAGCTACCACCAGCCCTAGTTCTGATGATAACAATATTAGGAAATTTTTACAGTTTGTATTTTTTATTAAATGTAAAAGTACTCATATGGCAAGGCTTCATTAGTTTCAAAGGCGTGTGACAAAATCTTCACATACAGTCAGAGCAGACAGCAATTTGGAGACCTGCAGGCCTAGCAATTCCAGTACTTCCCATTTCAGTTTATCTCTAGCGTCTGAACAGCACAGAAGGTTAACAACGGACACTATTTTCCTAGCAACTTCAGTTATAGCCTATTTCAATGAAACAGTTTTTTAATCACATAGTCCTTTAGTATACTTCAGCATCATCAAATGCCATAAAATGTCTGACCTCATGTTTATATTTGCATACCCACAGTAATATCCTGCCCTAATTTTCCAAAGATCAAGTCTTATTTATAAAGAAAACTATTCAAAACAGTTCCAACTAATTTAACATCAATATTTTCCATAGTAAGTCTAAAAGCTCAAGTGAATATCACCAAACCATAATTAGTTGGTTACTTCACTGGCTTCTTTCTGGCTTTTAGGAATTTAGCACATTTAGGTGTAACAAAGTTTATCTCAACGTTCTCATTTGTTACTATTTGTGTCTGCCAGAAGCAACTAACATTCGATCTCCATGCGTTAAAGTCTAATTTTCCTCCTAAACACTTATTCCTGCAATGACCGACCACTCAGCAGCTACTAAAAACTCTATTAGAACAGTCTGAATTCTTTAATCTTTAGTCTTCTTTCGAGACATTAATGTGGCCTACTTTTATTTTACTGCTGTCAAACTGACTCAGAAAGGCAGTAAAACTTAACTGGCAACAACTTCAAGAAGAAAACACCTCCCAACACCTCATCTCTGAACTTCAGGGACTAACCAACAGAGGTCACTGTCAGAGTGATTTTTTTGGTGCATTCTTAATCTGAAGCCTGAGCATTTATCACTAACTTTACTGGATGACAAGCACTAACCCTTAGGTCAAAACCAGCATCTCTGGAATTGACTGTGCTATTGCCAATCTTCTATTCTACCTTAGGTTATCATCACCTTGAAGATTTTTTTTTTTTTTGCCTTTATAGTCTACAGTCTTAACTAATTAAATTACATTAATACATCCAAGCATCAAAAAAAGGAGTTTTAAAAAAAGCCAGCAGGTGATTTGTTATAAACAACTGCAATACTCAACTTTACTTACTGTTCAGATTTGAACATGCATCATTTTCAGAGTGAAATATTTAACATCAATAAATTCTGGGCATTGTAAACTGACAGAATGTTTTAAGTCTACCTGAGTTAAAAATAACAGTATTCAGAGTAACAATTTGAAAAATAATTTCCATATTTTTAATGTTGTACCAAAATGATTGTTTCTGTTATTATTGCCACTGCTTATCAATAAAAACAAACAAACAAGAAGGCTAGACAGCCTCACAGTTTGAAGCAGAGAAATGGGATTTTGTGTTCAGCCCCTGGGTGTAAGTAGACTGACAACTACAGGATTTGCTGTGGTGCAGCTGAGAATACACACTCCTCTGAACTGCAAAAATAACAAACATGATTTGGGAGAGGTTTTTGATGCAGCTTGTAGTTCAGTGAATATTTAGACACCCTTCTTGTCTGGTTTTATTGTCTCCTTATCCTTTACAGTGGTCTTAGCCCAGCCAAATTATAGTCAGAGATTGGGACTCCATCTGCAAAGTAAATATAATTTGCAACTGCTACTGAGATACAGAGCACTTTCTGCGTGGATTCAGAAAGACACACATCTGACCCTTTTAAAAAAGGCTATCTGTAAATCCATCAAGATCATAAAAGCAGCTTAAGACTTAATGGGCGCAACTCACTGTGGTAAAATTATCCAGCCTAACCTTGGTGCCACACATTGCACTCAAATCAAGTGTGTCAGCCTAATAATGGTGACACAGGGAAGAGTTAAGCTCTTCACTTTCAAGGTGAAAAGGGCATTCATCACATCATTGTTCTGAAAGCTACCTCCTATTTCTCTGCTTCAGGTCTGTATCAGTAACACAATGGACAGCTGAAGTCCCCTCTCATCCCATGCTGTTTAAGATGCTCACAGTGCTTTTAAGGAGTAATATAAAAGGCTGTTGCTGCAAAAAAAGGAATGGGAATAATCTGCTCTGCCCAGTCATGGTGGATAGGACAAAAACTAATGGGCTAAAACTGCAGTACAGAAAGTTCAGGTTAAGCATCATGAAAAACAGTAAGTATGGTGAAGCATGGAATATATTACCCAGGGTAGCTACTGCATCTCTGTCACCAAAGATTTTTAAGATTAGGACAGAAAACTATTTATCAGGAATGACATAGGTATAATGGGTCCTGCCTAAGGCAGGAGGATGTACTGGAGATATGCTGAAGTTCCTCTCAGATCTATTTTTGCACAATACTGCTGACGAAATGCAGTTGCTGTTATTAAAATGCAGACAGGTGTCCTTTCCAAATAGCCTTCCAAAATCCTACAGCATTGTGTGAGGATTTCTTGCTATCACAGAAACAGAACATGTCAAATTGATTCAGTTGATCTCACCATGTTTCTAGCCAAACCACTCCTAAGACTGAAAGTCAAATCCTTGAAGTGGTTTCCAGCCTCATAACCAATGTGTAATAGCTGCTTGCTGTATGTATGTAAAATACTGTTGTATGGCCGACCCTGCAGGTTGGTGCAAGTCTAATTAAAGTTACCTTTGTTCTTTTGGGTGGGTTTTAGTATACTTTTTAAAGGAGAGATTCCTTCAATGGATTTCCCTAAATTAGATAATAGGCAAGGCCATACTGCACCTACACAATTCTGTTTTAAGAAAAGGATGGAAAGGTGAACCTATTCCTACAGGACATGAGTTTCTTCATAGCTTTTGCAGTTTTGGTGTTTTTTTTCCTGTGACACCCTGGAAAAGTCTCCAGGCTACTGTGACGAGCCTAGATATTTTAAAGATCAGTTGCATTTTAACACCAATGTTTGAAAATCCCTTTCAGATCAGGACTTGAAAAACCGAAGTCTGGAAAACTACTCGTGATTTCTGTTGCAATAGTATTTTCAAGATTTCCTACAAAACAAGAAAACGTACTTGCACAAAAAAAAAGAGAAAGTGAATATGTTCATACCATGATAATTTTAAGAACCATGATTTTACATCTACTCCAATCATTGCACAATTCACAATAAATTGATAAGATAAAGAGACACCAAAATCATTGCAATAAAAAAAAAAAAAAAAAAGAGTTCTGAAATTCTTCATGCTCCAGTTATGAAATCGGCTGATCATATTTGACAGCCAGCATTTTCACAGGCGCATTTAGTCCTGTTAGTTTCCTGTTAGTCCTCCCTGGAAACACAGACTGTTGAGAGGGAAACTGCACAGAAAATTCCTTTTTTTCCTGTCATCACCCTTCATTTTAAACATTAGACAGAGGCGAGAAAAAAAAAAAAGTGCAGATTATAGTAATTTCCTCTTGTCCCCACTCCATGAATAGCGATTTGACATGCACCATAATGCCTGTACTACTAGAAGAGGTTGAGAAGACAGTTTATAAAAGACTAACTTTAGCAGCCATAGAGAGGAGAGGAGAGAAGGCACAGGCATTAGGCAACAACATTAAAGTTTCCAGAAGAGAGAACAAAAATACCGCTTAGAGTTGGTCTTTACCACAATTAACATTTAAACTAAAAAATGAGAACATGAGAATGGGTATAACAAAAAAAAACCCAAAGCACTGGGAGCAGAAAAGAAACATCAATGAGTATCAAATGTGTCTTAATAGCTTACTTCTGCTTTTGTATGTAGCGATAGAGTAGTTATTAGGTGAAAGATTATTTGCTCAGGTGAAAAATATGAAATATATAAATTATCTGTGCACCAGGGCAATTGACAGGAGCAAGGTGATCTATCTGTACATTGCTCAAAGCACCCCTGATAATACATAGCTAAGAACTGGAAAACCTACGTGACTTCCAGGGTCCTCTTGCTGAACTCGAAGCTTTTACAGCAAGTGGTACCAACAGCCCTGCCCCGTTCCTTTAAGCCAGGGCTGTACAGCAGACCTGTGCTTTCCTGCATGGAAAGAACAGTGCAATCTCATTGTCTGCTGGTATCTGCTATTAGTAGTGCAGGTCTTGTCATCATTATAATCCTAGAGACCACAATGCTAGCCTATCTACAGATATCCCAGACTTCAACACTAACTTTGTTTTATAAAGCATAATGCAGACAATTTTGAGACCAAAAAACCTCAGTGAGGTTTACAGTCTCCAGTGCATGGCCCCAGCACACTCATTTCGACGTGACAATGTCTGGCAGGACACTATTGCACCTCCTTTCTGAAGCTCTCCTTGCCTTGGCTATAAGCATAAGGACTACTCACCCTTACTTCTACAAATTTAGCATGGTTCCAAAAGGACTACACTCTCACTAGCAAGATACAGAAATAAATATGGAATAAGTAGGTATAAATTAGTAAATAAATGTATGAAATACATTTTACTTATAAAAGATGAACATTCTTAAGCCATACAATCTTTTTAACAACTGCATCTTTTTAGGGTCTTCAGAACATATATCAAGCCTTAATAGTCCCCCTTTTCTTCAAAAAATATTTTTAATAAAACAGGGAATTTAAGAGAAAACTTTCTTGACATGCAGAAGTACTATTTTCAGCTTAAGGAAGTCATAATATATCAGAATAAGTGTCTTGAAAAACAGACTTAATGCAAGTAAAAACTTCTATATAACATACATCTATCATACAGCAATCTGAGCAAAAATCTTCAAACCCTCCATTAAATTTTCTGTCCAAGTCTTGACAGTTATGAAGTGCTAAAACAGTAACATAAAATTTTAGCAACTTTAAATATTTGTGCCATAATTTGTCCATAGCCAGGCTTGGGCCAGGGAGCAGAAAAGAAAGAGAGAAAGCAGAGGCAGTTATTACTAAACAAATTTAACTACATATTATTACTTTAGGCAATTGTAACGATTCCTTTCTATAAAAGCAAATTCAAATTTAATTATACAATTCTTGTGTTCATTTAAAAGTATGTTGATAGTGGAAGCTGCACTATGCTGTTTATAATCACTTTTACTTCACAACAAATTAAGCAGACACAGTCATTGCAAAAGACACCTCATTTGAAGGTCTGGAGGCCAATGGTCAAGTCCCAAGCACTCGGATACAGCCTCTAAATATGTCCTTCAGATTACATTATCTCTGCACCTTAAATTAATTCCTTACAAGTGCTAATAACTTCATACCACAAACCATAAACTCAAATGCTGCTGTTAATGTATGTTCCTACCTGCAAAGGGAACGGGTGCATCTTTGTCCAAAGCAACAAGGGGAGGATCCAAAATGACAGTGTCATTGTTTTCAGTTATGATTCCATGGTATGATGTCTCAATCCAGGGCTTGTGTTTGTTCACTAGAAAAGAAATAGTATGCCTAATTAGTTTGATTTGTATTTTACACCCATTTAGCTCATTTTATCTTTAAAGAGAAATTATTTATCGTACATCCAATATTATTATTATTACTCAAAAAGCCACTGATACATATAAATATACCAAAGTATTTTATAAACATTCAAATATTAAACCAAAGTGATTCGCATATTGTACCGCAATTCATTGATAAGAAAACCAACACTTACAGACATCCCTCCAATTAAGACACCAAAATAAAGAACCAATTTTCAAAATATTTTTAATGCATTCCCAACTGTCAGACATAATTAGGATCAAACACTTTGGAAGGAATTGCTTTCAGTTGCAAAACTGATGGAAGAGAAAAGGGCGTCCAGAGAAACACAGCTTTTGCCAGGATGCAGAGGCAAGCAGAAGGGCAGGTGAGAATATTGGACTCTCGGCAAACTTATCACTTTACATTTTTGGAAAAATATTTAAAAGTACTTCTGTGCATTGTAGCAAAAATATAAACTCCTACATTTTAATCACTTTGTTATTCACCACCTTGTTTCTGTTCAACCAGCTTTAGTTATGCTTAATGGGACACGAAGTTTTTCAGAAAAAGAACTGCCCTTCAAATAGAGCTATTGAACATTAGACTATCCAGTCTTGAATTACATAATAATTGGACAAAAAGACACTTTAAAAATAGGGGATACATCACATAACGTCAGCTTGTCTTACTCCTGAACCTTTTCAATGTGTGCCCCTCTCATCAACTATCTCCTGTTTATTGGACAGTATAAGGATGGATGCATTTTCCTTTTCCTTTTAATTGTCTAAGAGGCTTAGCTTTGCTATGCTTATAAATAGTATTTTGTTCCTGCAGCGAAGGATGCAGGATGTACCAGGGAAAGGTGAAATGGAAAATCGGGAACTCAAATCTCTTCATCTTGCAATGACTGCACAGCCAGGAGAGATTGGTTAGTTTATGTAATAGGATGAAGGCCAAAAGTCTTGTCAAATTTGAAAGATGAGAAATGATGGATGCGATTTCAGAGATTTGTATAGCATTTGGGATTCTGGTTTGCAGAACAGTTAAGGATTCTGTGTCTGTTATTTGAATATGTGAATTGCCTCAACATCCAGTCACATAAATATGCTCCGTTTGTACTCTGATTTGATTCTAAGGCTTTGATTGACATGTGCTGTACAGAACAAAATGTGATCTCTTGAAGGCAGATACAATTTAGCAATAATGAACTAGTAAGTAGGGATTTGCATGAAAAAGGAACTCCTTATGCAACTAAAAGTTCAAGTACCAAATCTAGCTTTTCCTTCCTCCTGGTTCTGTTAATTGTCTGAGCTCTCACCAAAACCAAACGAAACAAAAAATCCCACACAACCCTGAAAAACCCCAAACCAAAAAGCCAAAAGCCCCCAAGCCCCTTTTCCTCTTACAATAGATTCTACAGAATAGTTTTGATTACACTTTAAGAAATACTCTCAGTATTCAGTGACTGCAATTCTACAAGCCTTGTTGTTTTTCTATTAGTGTCCCATGAGCAATAACAACAGTCAAATGAGTGACAGCAACATAATTCCTAAAATTATGTTGGGGTGTGAAGAGGAGAAAGTACATTAGGAACAAGTTCTACAATTTAGCCCTAGACTTTAGAGACTGATATCGGGAAGAAGAAAGGAACAATAAAACAAAAGCAGAATACAATAAAAGGTCAAATTATTTCTAAGCTCATATGAGGTACATCTCCAAAGGAGAAATTATTATACAAGCTTTGAGTAACATACAATGTAGGACTTTTAAAAATACTGGAAATCATTCACACTTTTTGGGAGTGCAAGACAATTCTTTTGCATCAGCAGATCTATAACTTTGAAATATTTTCACATCATTAAAATTATCCACCCTTTAACACTGTTTTGGATGCTTTTTTTTTAAAATATGAAATGTATAACACTGAGATTACTAGCTGGTGTTCCGGTTGTGGGGGGGTTGTTTATATTGACTTTGTTAAAGGTGACTAAAATGTTAACACAGAAACTCTTACTGTATGCACATGCCACTACATAGGCTTTCATAAGATATTAGATTCTAAAAAAAGCACCTTCAAATATAACATGATTAATGAATACTTTACATTTCTTCCTCCAAGACAAAAGGGCAGCTACAAAATGTTAGACTAGTTCAAATCAGCATTTATCCATAGTTCAACATTCCTCTCATCAACCTCTGATATTTTCTTATCCCTAAACAGCATCTTGAAAAAAATAGAATTTTAAAAATTAATTCGGAAGAGTTCTGTGTCATTCTAGATACTGATTCAAATTTCAAGATATTTCAGAAGTACATATTTTTAAATACAAATTACATATTCTTTGTTATTTTATCCAATCCCTTATCTACTGTCCCTACTTCTATAATACTAACGTGTTGAAGTAAAAACATCATCTGTAACTCAGCCACTAATTCCTCTGCTTTAGAGCAGGACTTCAAAACATGACTCCCTCTAACTTAAGCAATAATTCATTTTACCCTCCATTTTCATAGCCCTGAGCTTAAAATAATTATTTTTATTACTGTAGAAAAATAAATTTAATATGTTCGAGATAGACTATCGTGCATTCAGATCCAAGTTGTATTCATGCTTAGGGGAATAATTTGTGTTTTAGAAAACATATAGAATATTGGCAGGTAATTACAGAAATCCCATGAATACAGTAGATTTAAGAGCTTTACCTTTCTGACAGATACTCAAAGCCATATCTGAAAAAAAAAAACAAAACACCCCACTTTTTTCAACTATAATTCATCAGAACCTTAAGAACTTAATGTAAATATATACTTATGCTTTTCGCTTCATTCCACATTTAGTTTAAAATGCCCCCCAAACTATGTTGAAGTTGCAGTATTTTCTCAGCTGTTTCCATCCAATCAGGTTTCCAAAGACACAGTAATGCCTCACTGCATTTATTTAAACACTGGAACAATTTTTTTTTACCATAGTGTCTACTTTAAGCTACATGAAACTTTACTTCTACATAGAAAGGAAAAATAAAACCCACAAACATGAAATTCACATTATTTAGGAAATCATGTAATTCCCATAATGTAAAGGTGCTTATTAGAATCTCTTGAAGATTAATGCAAATTTTTAGCATCTTTATAAACTTTAAAATAAGGTGGGAACTCTTGTTTTATCTTTAAAATGAAGAGGCACTAATAGTTAAAAAAATATGTTAATGTTTCTTAGCAGTGTTTACAATTAACAACATTCTATAGAAGCAAGTGATGGCCAAACTACATTTTTTGATTTGCATTTGCTCAAGATGATGGAAGGAATCTATGTGCTGGTTTGTATATGAATTTTCAGGAACTGTGAAAGCAGAGTGCTATAGAACAAGCTAAACTCAAAAAAGTGAACAGGCTGGATATTCAGCAGATAAGAAGTATACAGAAAACTCTTCTTCCTCTTAAGGTCTATTAAGTTGTAGCACAGACTAAAACTGAACAACCAAAAAAAAAGGGGTTTTGTTTTTTCCAAAAAAACTTTTCTGAAAGCATTTATTGTTTACCTTTTCCTTGCATTTCTCTAGCTGGGTAAAAGCTGAAGTCAGTACAATGCTTTCATGAATTCAAACCTATTTAATTAAGATGTGCAGATGAAATATACCTATGCTGTGGGATAGCTGTTTTGGTTTTGGTTTTTTTAAACTTGCTTCCCTTCCTATAATTAATTAGTCAGTCATATAAAATCATAATATAAATAATTTGTAGCATCTAGGATAAGGCAATTAATCTTGTTCTTTTATTACAGTTAGAGGTCAATTCAATTTGTATGCACCATTTACACGGGATTTTCATAGTCTGTCCCACCAAAGCTTATGATTACAAGCCTTCGGATGTAATTAAACCATCTTGCTAGAAAACTGCCACTCTGTGTTCCATCTGCAAATGCACTTGGCACAGAAAACAATGAAGTAGAACAAGGCAAAAGAAAAACAAACTCATTCTGTAAAGTCTACAGGATGTCTAATGCCCCCAGGAATGTTGTCCTGAAAGTCAGCTCAAGGACACGCCCCAACATTTAGCACAAGGAATGGCGAGAAAGGATGGAAGATGTTTAGAAACCCAAAAATATGCCAAACTCCTACATTCTACTTTGGTGCCTTTTCCCCATCCTCTGCAGAGTGCCCTGGGGTTTTACCCCTTCCAGATGGCATGCCCAAAACCCCACCCTGTCACCTGCCACCTGATACACAATAAGAACAGCAACCAACCCCTTACGCCAGACTCCCCTACAAGCTATGATGGTATCTGAACACTTTACACCTGCACCGAACGGCCCGCGGGAAGTTCTGCAACAGAGAACAAAATCACACACAAGATACATCGGCAGCAGCAGGAAAAGAAAATGTCAACCACCTCCCCCGGTCAAGCCCTTTGACAATCTACCAAAAAGCCCATTACTGTGAGTACAGCTATAGGTACACAAACTCTGTGTCTATTATGTTTATGTCATTAAAAGGCAACTGCCTGGTTTATCACATGGCAAGATATACACAGGGCTTTCTGAAGGCAATCATACTCTCTGTAAATTGTATCTTCCAAGTCTCAATGCCTGTGTACAGAGCAGCAATTTGTCAGTGCAGAAGTATTATTACAACTGGACCACAATATAGACAAAATATACGAGGACATCATCTTATGGCAAAAGACAACATGTTTTCTATAAGCCATTATAGACACTTGTTTGGAGTGGGGAGAGTGGGTGGAAAGCAGTATGTGTACGACGAATACTGTACAAACGTATTTCCAAAATTCAGATAGTTTCTGACTTAAAATACTTACAAAGTGTCACTGATTCAAAAATAACACAAAAGAACTATGAAAGGAAAAAAGTGAGTATTAGAAGCTGTAACTACCGACATTAGGGCAGAGTCACTATTGTCTAGCTGATTTAACTGCAGCTTTCTAAACTTTAGGAACTTAAAACTTGAGGAAGCAAATTATAAGGGTTAAGAATTGCTTTATGAATGCAAATGTTTTTCTTTTTTTTTTTTTTTCCCCCGAAAATAGCATAATGGATCTATTTTCCATTTAAATATACTGATAATATGTTCTCTCCTCTTTAGCTTAAAGAGGTTGTCGATTCCATTAAAATCAGCAGAACATTTAGGTTTTCATCTGCTAACTTCAATGAACTTCAGCTCAGCCTGTTGGAATCCTATCTTTCAAAGTGGCAAAGGCCTTCCTCTAAAAAACAGCCAAATTGAGGATACTTAGGAAGCCTTTTAAACATATGCATGAAATCCCATTAACTGCTGCAGAATATAAGAGACTGAACTTAATGCCTTACGCAGCCTACACTACAACTAACAAGTCCTTATCCTGTACAGCAAAGAAAAACACAGCTTCTAATGCCCTATTGGGAGGATACAGCATAACATAAAATTCCTAATGATGCAGATGATATATTGACATCTGCAATGCACAATCATTATGGCTGAAAAAATCCCCTCCAAAGGTCTGGATGCCTTTGGTTTGGCAGTTCAGTCCTCCTCTGCGGTGATACTTTGCTGGTTAAATACCACACAGCAAGATTTGTGGGGTGAGCAAGGGCCAGAATTTTAGCTAATTGTTTCAGGTACTTCAGAGAAGAAGGCTACTGAAAAAAACAGAATTTGTCCATTCTTAAAATCCAGTGGCCTTTTCTTTCCATAGTTTTAACAGCCCTAGGCTTTGGATCAAGACGTAGAAACATCATAGGGGAAGAAGGAGAGGTCAGAAGACGAAATTGATTCATAGATGTGGCTTGTGCCATGTCCACTCTTACATGATCAAGCTAGATGTTTTGAAAACTCACACCCTTAACAGAAATTTGCTAGACTCTCCAGTAACTCCAGTTACTGATAACTGGAGTATTTAATAGATTGCATTTTCAACAAGCAAGTCCTGTTCACATAGTTCATACACATGACTGTATTGTGCACGTGTAACCTTATAACAGACCTTAAATCCTCCAGGATATGACCAGAGATGCTAACCTAGATTTCCTGTATTGCCTGCTCCAGAATGGGCTGGGGCTAGAAACCAAAGATAGCAGCGAAAACTAAAATTTCATAGACCAGCAGCTAAGAACAAAGACTTTAGAAGATAGGCAAATCTGGGGGCTTAGGTCACTAAAGAAATGAGGATTAGAAGTTTAGTAAAGAATTTAAGTCTTCATCTGGAAGACAGAGAAAACAAGGACATGGATAAACGCATTTTGAGGGAAAAGAAATTAAGCTAGAAGTGGAAACTAAAAATGGCTGGGATGTAGGAGAAGTAAATAAATGTTTGCATTTTACAGGATTAAATCTTTCTCAGCATTAGGAAAAAACCACCATTGAGTGGTTCTATAAGCAGAAAATAAAATGCTACGTTCCACTACATACAAAAGAAACTGAAAACTCTCCTGAAACTTTCACATATAAAACACATTTTATAAGTTTTGTCAAACACAAATTGTAAAGAAAAAATTTTTTTCTTCTATCTCACACACTTCTCCATGTGGTGTCATTGTCTCTGTTACTGAAACACCAGCTGCTTTGATTCTGGGTTTACTTTTAGATAGATAACTTTAAATCATAATGCTTTATGTGTTTTTATATGACATAATAATGTGAAATTCCTGCTCCAATTAAGGCAATGTGAGTTTTGACAGTAAGTTCAGTTAAAGCAGAATTTATATGATTTATGTTGCGTGATTATGAGTTGCGAACTCTTTGGAGAACATTTTAACTAAAGAATACATTATAAGCAGTGCATCTCAGCAACATTAAATTACTCAGTGGAGTTCCTGCAGATAAGTTGGCACTGGTTTGATCATACTGCACAACGGCAACTTATTTTGCATGAAAGAAACTGCACAAAGAAGTCTTCTGTCATAAGCATATTTTCTGGCCCCCAAGAGAAGGCTTGTGAATAATGACAATTCCCAGTTGCAAAATCTGTTCTTACACATGAAAAGGGGGGGAAATTTGAGGTGGAGGTCTCCTTTGTTAGTAGGTCTTTCTTATTTCAATCTTATTTGACAAAATGCATCAAGTGCCTTATCTAACAGATTTGATAATATTAGGCAGTAACCTATTGGCTATTTCTAAAGTAACTGTATTTATTCTGACATGCTTAGAAGTTTCTGCAGCTATAAATATGCTTGATTCGCATGTAAAATTTTTTTTTTTCACTGGAAGAGAGATACTATTTTTTAACACTGACCAAATCAATATTAAACATTTAACAGGAACTTACTAAATGCTTTGGTTAACCCAAAGCTGTACTGTGCAGGAAAAACAGTCTAGCTGCAAATTTTATAAACCTCTACACACAATACTGATATGTAAAACTTTTAGCAGCATTTTCACTTTTGACCCTTATTTCTGCAAAGTACATTTTGAATTTACATATGCACGTATAAATAAACCTTTACACTGTGCCTCACTGTCATCTTTTAGCTAATGGACCACATAGTTGTCCTCTCTGTGGCTTAAACTGTCTCCAAGATTACAAGTTATTTTTATTAGTACAAAAGAGATTTCATCTCCTTAAGATGTCCAGTCCTTATAAATTTATGTATTGCTATTTGTCATAATAGACTACAAAGAACGCAAAACAACTTCTGAACTACCACAGTCTATATGCCTCAATGTTCAGAACAGGAAGTTGCTTGTATACTATATATAAAGGAAAAAAATTGGAATTAGATGATGGGTCTGTCCCACAAGTAGACATGGGAACTTCAATAGCACACATCTGATAATGTCCTTGTACATGAAAGTCTATAGAGTTGAAAATCTTGGGGAAAGTATCTAATAGCACAAAATGTTTTCATTCATGTCACAAGGGGAGAAAAACAAACATAAACAAACAAGGCTGCTGTTTTGAGTTGTACTCAAAAAACATTTATCTTGCTTACCAATGCTGACCTTTAATTCAACACAAATTTCTTATGAGAAGCCTCATTCTCATTTAAAACCACAAAAAAGCTTGAGATTCACAACATTTAACTCCTCTATCATTTCATTTAACTTTCTTGAATATTTAAGAACTTCATACTCATTATATGAAGCAGCCCCATTTGTACATGCTTTATCTTTTTTTGTTTGGACTGAAAGTTGTTCAGAATATGGATTTATTTTTCCATTATGAGAGTTTACAGCACACATTTTAAATAAACCTAACTCCAGTCCTTATTCATTAAAAAAAAAATAAAGGAGTATTTCTAAATTTATTTTTATTTTATTTAAATTTAATTTTAATTTTAAATTTAAAGGACTATGTCAAAGATTTTTGTCAGATGATACTATCTGAACAAGGATTCCAGCATAGCTGTTTCATGGACTGGACATCAATATCTTGTAAATAAACCAGGATATAAAGAAATGCTGAGGAACATACAGATCCCTAGTAAACATTTTTATCTAGATAGCGTGTTGCCATAGGAAACAACAACAGAAACTATGCAGAAAAGCAAGAGTAATCCCCTAACAGCACCAAAGATAGATGTCATTGAGGACTTAAAGATCTGCAGAATGCCCTGTTTAACTAAAGAACAAATTTACACGTATAATGCCCAAAATATTAAAACCAGAGAATTCCAATTGCTGGCATTTTTTCCTGTGAATGGTCTCAATTACGACTATCTAAAATTAATATTATAATTATTACAGAACACTAGACATTTTAACATTTGCTGAGCACATTTTTGAAGGCACTAGTTTTTCAACACTATCATTCAGGTTAGCAAGAGTTTTTCTTTGTAAATAGTAACTTAAGTTGAAGTTTTAAAAACAGAAATTAAAGTAACTTGGGTTTTATGCAATTATAACTCAAGAACATCAAAAATACTCTGAAGTTGATAATAGTATTTTGAAAAAGTTAAAACCACTATTAGATTATGAAGCTAAAATAAATGAAAAAAAACTTTTAAAAATGTAACCTTTATAAAATTTTAGGCCACGCTATTTTGATAGTGCAGTCTTGAGTGTTATCACAAAGTTAATCTCACTAGAATCCCATTTTCCTACACATAAGCCTACGCATTTGGAAATCTTGTAAAGTGAGCTAAATCCTAATGTCATGGATTTTTAAGCAGTAAGTAGTTTGGTTTTTTTTATATAGAACAAAGTATTGATGTTCATCTTTCTGTTATTTGTTCAAAATTACACATTTCCATACAGCAGGGCCTGAAGGACATTCCAGTAGAGAGAAGCTGATATCATAAAGAACAGGTATTGCTTCAAATTACCTGTCCTTTACTTAATCCAGAGAGACGGGGCCCCAGGCTATCTTGAAAGAGGGTAGTGATCTTTTTCTTCATTATGGCCACCACTCTTCCCAAATTAATCATGTTGGTTTTGAATTTTGCATTGTATTATCGAAAAGAGATGCTTTATGCCCTGGTCGAAACCCAGAAACTCTAATACTTTAAGAGAAGAGGGGAAAACAGGAAGAGTGCAAGAAACTGAAAGATACTGATAAATTCTAGACATGTTTATGTAAGAAAAGGATTGCGAAGCTAAAAGGTTAAAGGAAAGAAGTGACCATGCCCAGAAACATAGAGGCTGGGAGCATAAGAAAACTTCACAGTATGTATCCTCTGCATGTTTTGCATCATTTTTGGATTATGGTTAAACCATAAACGCACTGCATGTCAGATTCACTGTTATATTGCAAGTTGTACACATATAAGATAGTACACATCTGTTATACACAAATCACAGAGTTTCATGTTAGACAGAATATCCTGTCTAATTTTCATGGAGATTAAACAAGTAGGTGTGAAAATAACTATGAATAGTATAGGCAGAACAGCACTACAGAGAAACACAGAATAAAGTACATTTTCAAGTACCTCAATATTTTGTGCTCAGATATCTCTTAAATTGAAATGTACCTCAAAATAAATATATTAACTGAGCCTCTCTCCAGAATATGCCTTAAAATATTGACATGTATTACATGATCCCATACATTAATAAAAAAATGATTACATAACATTTAGTATCATGAATGTACAATGCAGATGGTAACTGGTGTTTTTTTGTCTGCCTCAAGCACAGGAGAAAGCAGGAATGTAATAAGTAACAGTAATAAGTTACACACAGGGAGGATAAAGATGACAAGGAAGTATCTTCTGGTTTGGTATCCCTGCAGTAGGGTTGTATCCATGTTATGGACTGTCTGTTTTCTCCTAAAGAACAAAAGGGGTTTGGGACTTCTTTTCACTGTTACACAGTGTCTGTTATGAGTTTGTGGTCCTTGACTGAAGCTTCTACGCCCTCCAAAACAAATAATAATCTGTCTCCCCTCAAAAAAATCAATAGGAATGTGGGTGTTCAAGAAATTCTAATAGTCAAGACCTATGTGTTTCAGCTATCTAAGACAGAAGAATGCATGTAATTACATGGGCTATATAATCAGTATATCAAGCACAAAGACACCCTGCTTTTCATAACAATATTGCATTTTTCAGCCATAATCTATCTATTCTTTATTTTTTTCTAGTTCAATTGTTTTCTTTTAACAGCTCGGTTTAGACACAGTAACTGCCTAAAATAAGTATTTTTTAAGCTTTGAGACTGTTTTTGATTATGAGCAGCCCTGGCTTAATAACACAATGTTTAATTTAATTGTCTTTTATGTTCCTCCTTATTATCAATGCAGCCTCTATTTTTTTCCCAAGGCAATTTTCTTTCTCTCAGTACTTTTTCCACAGATTTAAACCTAGAGTTATCACTCATCTTTACTTGAAGAGTTTATTCTTCCCTTAAAACTCTCTCACCTATCTCTTCTGCATTTTAACCTGAAAATGGCCTCTTATTTCCTTTCTCTTCTTCCCCCTCAACATCCTCGGTGTTTCCTAATTTTTAGATGATTTGAAACATACCAGTCTATTTACAATGCATACATTAGCAAATACTCCCTCCTCATATCCAGATATATGTACTTAAATAATACATTTTAAGTAGAGCTGGTGGTCCGAGTGAAAATGTGCCAGGGTTTGGCAGTATTAGGAATCGGAATTACCAAACCCCCTTCCAGTCAGAGCTGGACCATGACAGTGCAACAAATAACACATTCCTGTCCCCATAAGGCTCCAACCACAGTGCCAAGAGGCTTTTTAGATCTCAGCCTCTTTAGGAATGACAGCAATCTGTCAACTTCCACAATGATTTAAGACAGCTTTCCAGCAGTACTCCAAGTAACCTCCCTGTACAATTGGCCGTCTCACTTCAGCCTAATCATACAAAAGAACGAGGAAGAAGATATCCAAATACAGGAAAGAAATGTAGAGACACTTGAATGCATGACTTCAATATTTTCACTTCCCTCTGTTATTAAACATAACTGAAGCCAGCATTCTGGGCTCTACACAGTCTTTCAGATACAAATATACACGTTACTCAACAGTTTCTTTTTGGATTTTTCCTTCTTCAAAAATGATTCCTTTCTGTATTTCTACCCTACTCAGACAACGTCAAATTGCTTTTAGACTTGTGGCACACTGTACAAGGGACCTCACAGTACAGAAAAAACTATGCCAAGACTGACTGATCTTCCTCACTGTGTAAAACCACATGGTAAAATCTCCTCATTGTTAAAAACGACAGGTCAGCAACTGGGCCACAGATGGGAGATGACAATTCAGGTTCCTTTGCTCTGCTCTGAGCTGGCCAGCCACTAGGTCTGTTGACAGGACTAAAGCAAATAAAGGAAAAAAAAATCATAGAATCACTCTGGAGATCATCTAGTCCAACCCCCCCACCAAAGCGGGTCTATCCAGAGCAGGTTGCACAGGAACTTTTCCAGGCGGGTTTTGAATGTCTCCAAAGAAGTAGACTCCACCACCTCTCTGGGCAGCTTGTTCCAGTGCTCTACCACTCTCACAGTAAAGAAGTTCCTCCTCACGTTTTGGTGGAAGTTCTTATACACAAGTTTGTGCCCATTTCCTCTTGTCCTGTCACTGGGAACCACTGAAAAAAGACCAGCCCCGTCCTCCTGACACCCTCCCTTTAAGTATTTGTAAGCATTGATTAGATCCCCCCTCAGTCTTCTCCAGACTAAAAAGACCCAAGTCCCTCAGCCTCTCCTCGTAAGAGAGATGCTCCAGGCCCTTAATCATCTTTGTGACCCTTTGCTGTACCCTCTCCAGCAGTTCCCTGTTCTTCTTGAACTGGGGAGCCCAGAACTGGACACAGTACTCCAGAAGGGGTCCCCCCAGGGCAGAGTAGAGGGGCAGGATAACCTCCCTCGACCTGCTGGCCACATTCTTCTTCATGCACCCCAGGATGCCATTTGCCTTCTTGGCCACAGGGCACATTGCTGGCTCATAGTCATCCTATTGTCCACCAGGACTCCCAGGTCTTTTTCCTCACAGCTGCTCTCCAGCAGGTCAGCCCCCAACCTGTACTGGTGCTTGGGGTTATTTCTCCCCATATGCTGCACCCTACACTTGCCCTTGTTAAATTTCATTAGGTTTCCCTCTGCCCAACTCTCCAGCCTGTCCAGGTCTCACTGTATGGCGGCACAGCCTTCTGGGATGTAAGCCACCCCTCCTAGTTTTGTGTCATCAGCAAACTTGCTGAGGTTACATTCCATCCCTTCGTCCAGGTCATTGATGAATATATTGAAGAGGACTGGACCCATAAAATAAAATGATGATGGGAAAACTGCTATTTCGAATCTTGCTGTAAAACATCATATTGTGTTCTTGTCTATTCCAGAAGACTACCAAGTAGACAACAGTAAAATAATCAATGTTTAGACAAACAGGACATCCAGTCCTCATGCACCACAATCCCTTTGTACGCATATTGTTTAGGAGTGGACAACTCAGCTATATTTCTCCACCAAAACCCAAATACAAATCTCAGAAAACATCTAACTTTGAGAAACTCTGAAAGACTGGACGCAATCAATACTTTTTTTTCCTCCAAAAAAGGTATTATATAATACCAGAATAATGAATTGCTCAGAACAGTTTGACAAGAGTACTTGCAGATCACTCTCACTTTCCTGACAAGAGTCAAGACCTCTATGAAAAAAATAAGCTGGAATGCAAAAGAAACTGCCTGCAGCTACATAACTGCAGAAAGGACATAAATGGTAAAGCATCAAACTATGTATTTTTCAAGGGTCAACACTGACGGTTGTTCATTGTCCAACTTGGAGATGCTGTTTCTTGGAAGGACAAGAGAAGAAATGAAGCAAATCAGTTATAAATTTAGTTTATGTATTTGCATCTTGCAAATAAACAATAGTCCTAAAGACCTCAACCTACATGTACGCTACCCCCTGTGCAAAGGTAATGGTCTGAATGTCATGTCCTCTGTTGAAGTGTACAACATTTACAAGTTTTAGATGACCTAGAAACACACTTGTAACTGTCCAGTCTCTCGTAGATAAAAAAAAAAAAATCTAAACCACCTTTAACTCCATGTTTTTGATGACTTTGAAACTTCATTCATTCAAGATCCATACACAGTAACTTGACAGTGACACTTAATAACAATAAAATCGTTATATATAAAAGTATAACAAGAAACAACAGAGTTAATTGAATGTTTATATCAAGCTTGGGAACCCAAGAAAGTGCCCTGCAGCTACGTAAGTGCAGAAATGATACCACATCATCATGTAAACACTCATTTAACAAGGCTGATGCAGGGATTTGGCAATTGGCTGTGTTTATATCAGCACATCTTCAACACTGATCATCAACCTTTACTGTTATAGCACAGATGAAAAAAACCAAAACAAAACAGAAAAGCAAAAAAAAAAAAAAAAAAGAATGCCATTTAAGGTAGCCCATGTTTTCTAAAACAAATAGAGTGAAAAATGAAGTGCCACCTATATTGTTCCCCTAAGAAATTAGGCTAAATGACAAAAAAGACTACCTCGGCTTTAGAAAAAAAAAAAAGGATACTTTACAGAATTTGTATCACTAATAGAATCTTCATGCTCAGTTCACTTCACATTTAAAGCAACTGAAGCCACCTGCCTGTCAAAGGACTGCTATGGTTCAGCAAGAAGGGACAAAAAGGGACCCCTTATATTTCACTAGTCTCATGTATCAATAGTCCCCAAACACAAAGAAGAAAAAAAAACTTGCTGTCAAAAGGGACACGTAATCTAGAGCAGAGCTTAGCAACCTTTCAAAAGCACCTTCTTTCTCAAAGCAAAATTTTGAGTACCTTTACATCAAAGGTGCCAACTTGAATCTACCAACAGTAGCAGCAGCTCACTGTTCCTAGTCCCTCCTGGGTTTGATCCGAACCTGGAAAACAGCAAGCTCACATCACGGAGGGCAAACAGCCGGGCTCACATATGTGAGATCTTAACGGAGCTCTGCAGGAGCAAGGCTTTGGGAGCTGCTGCTTCTCACAGATACACATCAGACAAGATTATTCAAATGTATCAAATGTGTTCATACATTTTAACAAGATGCAGCTGACAGAGGGAAATGATGACAAGCAAGCTGCCCTAACAAATGCTACACATATTTTCATCAATCTTATCACTGATACTATGCAGCACATTTGCATAACAAAGTGGTAAAAACACATGGGCCTTGTGCTTGTATCCTTTTGAGGAGGAATGCAGAAAAAAGACACTGAATTTGCTAGGTACAGCCCTTGTTACTTAAACACTACCATGAATAAGAGCCATGTTAACAAAATAACTCATCTGCTCTCTCCTACCTCACACCAGCAATAATTCTTCCTTTCACCAGTCTTTGCTAAAATTAAAACTGAACAAAAAAGAAAATGCTATGATTGGCAGATCACATTCTCACTGGATTAAGAATAAATACAATTGCAAGAGTTTAAGCAACTGATTTAAAAGTGAAAACAAAACATAGACACTATAAGCTCAAAGATTTGCCACACTTGCAGTGCTAGACTACAATTGAATGGCTGAAAGTTCTTGTATCCTGCCTTTTGCCCCATGTTTTTGAGAGATAATTCTGCTCCCCTAGGGTAGGGACTAATTGTCAACCAACTCCTTCAAACTTTCAGCTTGGTGCACCAAGTTCAACAAAATCTCCCTACAAAGGAACATCTCAGCTGCTTCCCACATTCGTTCCCTTGGTCACACAACCTGTCACTACTATTTAGAGTCTACAAACATTTTGCAATATGGTTTTGGGGTGGGGGTGTTGGTATTTTTTTCTTCTTCTCTGTCGAACAAGGTTGTTTTGGTTGGGTTTTTTTTGTTTGTTAAGCACTGTTCACAGGAGTAGAGCACGTTCAGATATTTTAGTGGGGTAGTTTACAAGCAGAAGCACTTTAAACAGTCTCCATTCTTTCAGTCATTACGATCTTCAGTGCTTAAGGAGTAGGTTGAGCAGGTAAAGTGCAAGTGCTAAAGTCCTGGCCGGTGCAGTTGCAGGGAAAGTACTGCAAGAGGAAAGTTACCTGCTTTTGTAACATTATGAGGCAATGCTGGCATGTAATTGTGCAGGCAGCAGGACACAAAGTAATGCTGGGCTGGTGGAGAGATCCACTGGTCTCTCCAGAGAGAGAGAATCTCAGAAATAACACACGATTGAGGGAAAAGGCAAGTCGTTTTTCTGCACTAACAACTTGTAGATTTTGCTGCTACTGACTGAAGGACATGATCCAAAAAATGGGTTTAAAGAAAGAAAATAAATGTCACGTCAAATTGACTATAACCACTGGTTTTAACAATTCATGGTTTTGTGGGGGTTTTAGTGGGTTTTTTTTGTTGTTTTTTCTTAAATCAGTTATATTCTATAGAGAAATGTTTTTGCCAGGTTCATTACTGTACCTTTTTTACTAGAAGCAGGAAGAGTAACTTGTGCAAGTCATAATTTCATGGACACTTGAAACCAATGTAAATTAGCACTATGGCCAAAGGTTTCACTGGCTACAGTGTTTCTGTAACTACTACCTCCTACCAGTCTCTCTCCAAACAAAGCTAAGGAAAGCAACAAGCAAGGAAGCGAAGTCGTCTCACGCCCCGACCCTCCCCTAGCAATGGTATCTGTTAGGAAGCCGATTTCATTTGGAGAAGTAACAGATACCTGGAGAATTCTGCAGATTCGGAAAGCGTCTGTGCAACAAGCAGTGCCTCAAATTCCGCATTTCAACAATACAAGAGCAGTCTGACATAGTATCACAGATTTCAATGAGATTACTCTAGGTTTAGGCCAATATACCAGACCCAGTCATGTTTTCACACACCTAGGAGACAGGATTGAAAAGTCTTTGAATTAATCCCAGTCAGAGCCCAAGACTATGTCTAAATTAATTTGAAAATTCAATTTCTGTCCTTCCAGATTCTGATACTACTTCTGGTTTTATCCTATGGTAAACTTGCACTGTTTGCAACAGAAACCTAAATGAGAAGTAGCGCACATGATCCTTCACCCCAAGTACCAAATTTTTGCTATATGCCTTCAAAACACATTGTCGTCTTGTTGCACATACATTCTGCAGATTAAACAGGAATATTGGTCCAGCTGCTTCCTCTTCAGAAGAGAGTAGGATCAGAAATCAGGTATCGTAACTTTATTTTTTAATTTTTACAGCAGCTTTGGCAGCTAGACAAACAACATACACATATCCAGTAAGAATGCACGAGGAAAGGGCTTTACAATTCTCAGAACTTGCCACTAAATATATTACAGTAATTCTTTTAGTCCTTGGACACGAAATCATTAGGTATGGGCTATTACTTGCATTATCACTACATTACTAGATCATTATGAAAAATAAAAGTTCTAATCAGCACACACCTTTACAAAGTGCAGTGGTTTGAAACTACCCCGTGTAACAGCCTAAGCTTTAGCACTAACCAAAATGAGGCTTCTTCTGAACTGAACAAGGTTAAAATAAAAGTCCTTTTTACACAAGAGATTATGACTGATGGCACATAGCTGACAGTGTTCAGATCCAAAGAACATCAAAAGGATTCACAATGTCATTCACTGCAGAACATTCTGCTATCAGGCACACCAGTACACAGAAAAAATATTACTACTGCAATGAGTCTCACAGGACTGACTGTATGGTGCATAGCCACAGTGAGTTTTGTTATTCATCAGCATTTATACAAGGCAATTACACAGCAAGTTACAAATCTAGTAAGATTCGGGGGTTGGGATTTTCTTGTTTGGTTGTTTTTTTTTTCTCTGTTGTTTGCATAACTTTGTAAAGACAGTGAATTTTTTTCTGTACTTCTGTCAGTGTTTGTATTAATTTATACTTGTCTGTTTCTGATATTGATCACAATAGACTTACCTTTTCTAGATCAATATTTTCATTCATTTATTTTTTATATCAGTTTTGGCATAATTTTATACAATGGCCACAAGATATCAATACAAATTTCTCTTCCTCAAGGAATGGTGCACATTCAGATGGATCAGGGTGAGGCCTATTCAGGACTACACTGGGAAAAAGAGAATGGACATTTTATGCTTTTAAAATATCTCATCAATCTTCACCTGGAACAGCAGTTACTACAAAGGACCTTATGCAGACAGAACAGACCTTTTTTTCAAGTCTTTCCCTCAAAATTTCCTTCTAGACATTTCTGAGAACACAGGTATATAAGCATAGTTGTATTGTATCAATCTTGCACTGGATACCTAACACACTAAGCAGTCTCATGGCAAATGCTGAAGTGAAAAATATGATCCCTATTTTATGAGTAATTATGCTTCTAAATAGTGAAAATTAAGAGCATATTGCAATCTTCAGACTACATTACACAATTCACAACATTCAAAAGAAATCACTTGAGCTGTAACTGAATTTATGAACGCTCCCAATCCATTCCAGTGCAAAGTCAAAGCTTTACCATCAGTTTGATTTTGCAGTGAAATCATGAGTACTCATGGGGTCACTTAGACCTCAGAAGGGAAGCAATAACTGCAAACGAAAGCTGAAAGTCTCTAAACTACCTCCCAACTTCCACAGTCTCCATTCTAGCAGTTGACAGTACTAGTACGGACTCAAAAGTTGCAGACCAAGGAGATATGCTCTAAGCTTAGCAGAAACAAGCACACAACTGACCAGACCAAACGCATCTACCTAACGCGGATTTTAAAACAGAACAAAATTTGGCAGCCCAACTCTAGCCCTGAAACAGGGCTATAATTCTTAATGTGGACTCAGGCTTCAGATAATTCTGTGTTTTCAAATGGGGACAATCTAGACAAGAAAAGAAAATCTGCAAGAAAAGAGAACCTCAGATTCCTCACAGCCCCCAGCTGAGTGCAGCCTAAGATGGCCGCCATGCCTCACAGAGGAAACCAACTGCCCAAGTCTTTGTTCTAAAAGACCTTTAATTGCTTATGGGTCTTCTCAAAACTCTTACCCACATTTCTCCAAATTTCAAAGCAATGTGCAAAATTGACATTTTTTATTTAAGTGGTACGATATGAATATTTTGGATGAAAAGTGTTTGGAGCTTAAACTTTGGAAATTTCACTTACAAAGCAAACTTCAAAGAACCAGCACAGTTCCTCCTGACCTCTTTGATTGCCCCATACGCCCCACTTTCAAGTCTCAAGTTGATGTTTAATCTCTAAAGAAATATCTCCCAAAGCACCATTTCACTGTATAGTAAGAAAAATTTCCTTCTATGGATGAAGGATGAAATGAAGGACATATGAAGGAATGATGGAATGAAGGAATGAATGAATATGAATGAAGGAATATGAAATGAAAAATTCATTACTACATCATTTCCTTCATAAACTGAATTGCGTCAAAAGCTTTCCCAGGAATACACAGTAGGTGTGCTGCTAGGAATGTTGGAGCCACAAAACTACAAAACTTCACCATAATAGGCACAAAAAAGAAATACCACAATGCAGTTACTTACTGGTAAATAACACTCCTCATTTCTTTCAACAGAGTACTGAGCAGTCCTCAGAGGAAAGTATCTTTCTCCTTTTCTCTCTCAATTTAGACTTCTGTTTTTCCAAATGTAATTTACAGGTGCATCCATTCTCTAATCCCTGAAGAAGCTGCATATTGCTTTTTTATTAACAATAAATGAAAAAGTAATAGGTAACCGTACTGGGTGTAGGAGGCAAGGTGTCGACAGCGGGGCTGAGGGGCAGCCTCTGTGAGGAGGGGCCGGGGCTGCCCTCGGCCGGACGCGGCCGGTTCCGGATGGTTCTGAAGCAGCACGGCCACAGGGCACAGCCAGGCCCTCACAGGAACCCGTGCCCTGTGAAAGCCTGTTTAAGAACAGACCTAGGCAATAAGTGTATAGTAACCTTTTTTTTTTTTTTAAAAAAAAGCAAACCAACCACCCTGCTTTTCTGACAGTTTAAAATGAGAAAATTATAGAATATTAAAAATTGGTTTTATATTTTTCTCGTATAGACAGCCTATTTGAATACAAGCAGATTGTCCTCTTCCTTTCGTTTGAAGACAGTAGAAATAGCTTTGTTGCTGTTTGTAGTTCTTGCTATTCTCCTCACTACTTTGCAGGTGTCCTCAAATCCCTATAACTTAAATATTGCTCTTTGCACCTTTTATAATAACAGAACCAGAATTCTGAGCAATATTTCTAGGCATGCACTCAGTAGTCCTCAAATAGTCCCTTAAAATTATTTTATACAGACAGTATGTTTTTTACAGTTTTTAATTGCAGCCATAATTCTGTTCAAGTTTTAAGTAGTATAATTTCTTTGATTTCCATGCAGGCATTAACAATTTTTTATTTTTTTTTAAAGATAAGGAGCACAATGCTATACAGGTTCATAAGACCTGTAAGGCTTAAGTCTATGTATATGAAAATTTATGATGTTTATAAACCTATGTTCTTTTTTTTCTAACATTAAGCAGTATAACAAATTCTATTACTATTTGCACTAACAGTAGCGTGGATTTTCTTTTTTTTTTTTTGAGTTGTGTCAGATTAAAAAGTATAGAGAATAGATCTGTCCACTTATATTCTTTTTATGTAAAAACATGTAAAACATGAAAAGAAATTGAGCTATGTCACAAGTGAGGAAAATACCTATTAAGTTGTCAGTTATGATATCATTTACTTTAATAATGTGTAGCAACTGCAAGCTCAAAAAGTGACAGAACACAAAGACATGTCACAGAAGTGAAAGACAGAATAGTAATTAGCATGGCACAAAAGAACTTGGAGATTAAAATGAGGAGAGCGATAAAATTCCTTTTTATATATGTATATATACACAGTATAGATATTATATATGCGCAATAGACAAAACTAGAAAGGATCATGGATTATTTCCTAACCACTGCTTTGCCACATAAAGAACCTGCCCACTTATGTTTTGCCATAGACAAAGACTTGCCTTTGGGTTTTTCAGGACACTTATTAAAGATGCTGTTATTTTCATCCTCTCTGCACCGAAGGAAGACAGAGGAACTAGCCAGACACTCCAGACTCCTCCATTTGCTCAAGGGGAAGTGCAGCCACATTCCCCCATGGAAGAAAGAAATGTTTCTAGGTAGCACTGTGTATTGAAAAGTTACGTATAATGACTTCTGTCTGGGACTATGAGTCCTTTCTTTCCCTAGATCTGGCTTTGAGGTGGAGGAATTAAAATGAACTGGTTNGAGTCCTTTCTTTCCCTAGATCTGGCTTTGAGGTGGAGGAATTAAAATGAACTGGTTTTCATATGCAAGGTGACAGTCATATGAACGTATACACAGTAAGAGTCTCTGCTTTCAAAATTAACTTGAAGATTATGCAACACACAAGTATACAAACACTATTATCTCTATGAACCTTAATATAATAACATATTTTACATGTGTGAATGACAGAAATAGGAGCAATAACTTGCCTTTGCAGCAACTTTTTAATCGAAGTTAAGGAGCAAGAATAATGGTCTGTCAGTGTTAGGTTTCATCAGACTGTAAGCTAGATCTTTCTTTAGAAAATGTAATTGAAGTAGAATGAAATGTTGAACTGACAAAAAAGATCTGACAACCCTTTTTTAAAAGAGGAAACAATTCAGCTGGAGGAAAAAATGACCACAGCATTTAATTTCTAACAAAATTAATGTAACAGTCCCACTCAATTTAAAATTATTAACATACTGACACTTTAATAATTTTTTTTAGCTTAAAACTAATACTTTGAAAATTAGCTCCATGCTAAGTTGAATAATAGTGAGACAACAAGACAATTCCCATCTCTGCTATATATTCCTAATTGAACTGACATAACTATAATATTTAGGGGCAATAAGGAGAATATAAAATCTTATCTAGGTTTTATACAACATACATTACAGTCAATAAAATGGACACATTTAAAAAGCGTTGGCCAAAGAATGTAGAACACACTCAGCACTGAATGTTCTAGTCTTGAGTCTTTAATATGAGTTAATTGACTTATGGGCATACATCTGTAGATTTTCAACATATTAAGACAGATGAATTTGCTGGATCAGTATCTGGATAGATTATCTGCCATGTAAAGTGCCAGACTGTCAACTGCAGAAGATAAGCCTGTCAGAGGTAGCTCTACTTGCATCAAGAATAGATACAGAAGTGTCATTTGTAATCCTTCACACTGGTTACCCTTTTTGCTAGATTGTTTTTTCTTTGTTTTTTATTCAAAACGCTGCAGGGAGTACACTGGGATAACTTTTCAAATGGAGAGAAGGCGGCAAACAACAATAGAAGCAGTGACTATGTATTTCAAGTCGCTGGCAGTATCCTGTGAAAATCATAATAATTTAATAGTTCTTCTTTATCTGCTAATTTATGTTGAATCACACTACACACCTGGGCAAATAGCAAATAAAAACTCCAAAAATTCAATTGTTAGAAATTAGTACTTAATTAATACAGTTCTCTCCAATGCATTAGACCAGCTCTGATCTTGTCATACTAGATATGATTTTAGTGATGTACCAATATAAAAGATGACCATAACCACATTAATAAAATCTACTTGCATGTACTAGGATGGTAATGGTAGTATCCGAGTCAGTTTACAGAAAAGATTTAATTTTAAAAGGAAGTTATTTTCTCACCACTAATGAGCTACCATTCTTATTGCAATCAGCTTTAGAAATTAATTCAATTATCCATTCAATTATTCTGTTAGTCACAGTCATACTTTATTATTATTTTCCCCTCAAGCAGTGTGGTGTTAACTTTAACTAAATCTACCTCACATTCACATATATTTTCCCCAGTGACAGAATAAAGTACATATGGCACTCACTGCTTGGTCAACACTACAGGGAACCATCATTGTACCAAGCTATGAGGTCACACTGGTATATGACCATTTAAATTACCTCAGGATCCAAAAAAAAAAAAAAAATCTTCTTAAAAAACAAACAGGGGAAAAAGTGTTATTTTCACCCATAGTATTTTGGAATCACATGGAGAATACATAATTGTATGTGTATTTGTAAAACACAGACTAGATTAGTTCAAGACAAATGGTTACAGGCTTAAACAAAGTTGGGTAGAAAAAGTTCAAAATCAGTTCTGCATTGCTGCAGTAACCCCACAAAACAATGAGGGCAGTGGAGTACTGAAACACAGAAGCGGGAAGTAGCTGCCCATGACAGGAACCTTCTTAAGCTGTACTACTGATAAAAATATATTACAGAATTATTTTCTGAGACCGTATATCGTGCACTTTCCCCCCAGTCCAAAATTCTCATTTATAGTTAGTCTGAGAATAACAGATTGCTACAGCCTGTGTCTGCAGGTTTTTTAGACTCAGATTGCGGAAACTTTATGCCACAGGGTCTTTAGAACCCAGGTAACCCTTACACCACCAGCCTGGAGTGTGGCTACTGCACAAACACATGCAGAGAAACCTTCAAGTTCTTTCATTCCCATTTCAGCACCTAGCGAGATCCATCAGCATAATTCCCTTCTTTTTTCAAAAAGAATGTAAATATTTACTTCCTATTATAAAGGAATTCCACAAGCTCCAGGTCAGAGAACCAAAAGAGATAATAGTATAGTAATAAGTAATTTTAACATACACCCCCGTGCATTGCAACTTGATCAGTTGCAATTTCATAACCAGCTTAATGCCAGTGGTGCCTTCGCTCAAAGGAACCAGAGGCAGAGATAAAACTAGACTGACTCCAACAACTACCTTAGTTCCTTAAAGAGATATTCCTTGCACGTGCCTTTATGTACAAGAACTACCTTTAATGAAAATTCCTTTAGTTGATCGGTCTTGAGGGAAAGATCTCCCTCTCAAATCCCCACTCCTTTATTCTAGCAAATAGCTTTCTCTAAAATATAAACTATAATGTTTTCCCTAGCTGAGACTGGTTGAGATATAATTTGCCATCTCAGGCACCTGTACAGTCCACATAATTATATTCTTGTGTTGATATTACGATGACTTTATGCCTACATACCAAAGCTGCAAACACTCGGTGCTCTAGGATTACCTATATCTAAGAGCAGTCCTTCAAAATAACACATGTTGTACATCATCTCAATGAAAGATCCATAAGGAACTGTCATTCAGAAAAGCACTTAAGCTGAGGGGATAGAGATTTATGTTCCTCATGTTTGAGGTACTGCTTACCACGAAGACTAGTTTGGCTCCGTGTTATAGCGCTTCTTGCGTAGAGATGGGAGCATCAGGCACATCCCTTTCCCTTTGTGGTAGAATGACAATCCAAGCAGCCCTGAGCACACTGACCAGGGGAGGAAGAGCCCTTGCTCTCCTCCACAGCTGCAGGACAAAGGAAACCAGGCCTTGCAGGAACAGCATATGAAATAAGAGCCATACAAAGATGGCAGAGAAACAGTTTCCTACCTTTGGAAAATATTCAAAAATATTTTCCATTTTCCATCACAACAAACCAAAAACATTTCAAGATTTATTAAAAAAAAAAAAACAAACAAAAAACCAAAAACAAAACAAAAAAACCCACCAAAAACCCAATACAAAAACAAAAACCCCAAAAAACAGAGAGCAAGACAATAGAGCAGATGACATCAGGAAGACAGTTATAGCATGAAGGCAGCCCTAAAATCATTGATTGGGATATGAACAATTCAGATGAGACTCCACATCCCATATATAAGGCTAATCTATTAATCTCTAGGCTATGGGTTTGATGAAGATGACTCTTTCAGGTTATCACTTGCATCAGAGACCTGATGAAGTGCTTTTGACAAAGGGCACATCAAGGCGGGCATACTTCCCCGTAAGTTTTCAGTCAGTAAACGAGTGTTTCTAATAAAATGTACCATGCTGAAAAAATTATATCCTGCTCATATGCAACAAGTGCTGTGCTTCTAAGAAAAGGATAATTTGTTTCTACAGAAATGGGCTTCCTCTGTAAGGGTGCCTAATTTTAATAGATCTTTGTTTCCATAGGTGCTGGAACATGCTAAACATCTACAGAGTGTTATGCTTAGCACTGGCATGACATAAAAGCAGCAGAGGTTTTGTGAACTACAAAACAAAGCATTGAAAATACTGAATATTCAAATTCAAAATATATATGGAATTATTTGGGCATGTGAAAGAGATAGATAATATGTTTTTCCAAGCACACAGTGAAGTATAAATGAACTTGATAGCTTCCTCACTTTTACCACTCCACTCCAGTAGATATACCTTACGGATGAGCAAGCTGCAGTCTGACATCCACCCCACCTTTTCTTGAGCCTACAATCTAGAATAGCCACCACAAACACACTCTCTGCTAAAAATCTCAAAGCAATAAAACCTATTGCTGACAAAGTCTGAGTTATTGCCCACCTGCCTGCACTCTTGATTAATGGATCAACCACAGCAGTTAAAAACTGACAATGGAAAGAGTTACATGAAAATTGCAAGTGATATTAAAAATGTTTCTTGAGAAAGGCGGCCGTGTTTCCAAACAGGTAATTTAATTTCCTTGCACTGCCTTGTAAACCCTAAGCTTGCTAAATTAAAGCAAGATTTGTTTTCGTGCTAGAATCCACTGGGAGGCTGATTATGCTGAAACACACATCACTAAGTGTTGGAGGAACAAAGAGGAATGCAAAGAATGTTTCAATATATGGAAACTGCATATTAAGTAACTCCTTGATTTTCCTAAATGAATACACTAAAATGAAGAATATTTCTTATAGAGCCAAATGAGGATTTACCACAGAGTAATGAGTAAGTGAAAGGAAATTATAGCTCTTTAGCCAGCTCACTTTATGTTAATTTCATTGCTACTCTGAGGAGGATTTCTGATGCAAGAATTTTGCTGCTCTCCTTCAGAAAGGCAGGTGCAGGTAAACTCATGCTGTGGACCATGCACGAGTTCAAAACAAATTCTTATCTTCATTCGCACAATGTGTTGCTATTATCTTCTGACAATTCACAGCCCAGTAAACCCTTTCCCACCAGTTTCATCCATATATATAAGCTATCAAAAAATTAGGAAAGCAAGAACAAGTTAATTTGAGTCAAAATCTATTCATCATCAGTTTAAGAAATTAGCTGTTCTACTTGTAGGTGTCAATCATTGGGGATCAAAATGATGACAGAAACTTGGTAACCATGGTAATGACACATCGATATTCAAATAACTAAGTTTTGGTGACTTCTTCCAACTTGAACTTCAAGCAAAACCAAGAAAGGGTTGTAGAAGAAGCAGCAACAACAGCCAGCACATGTTTCTCTTGAGCTAAGATCTTCTCTAGTATAACGGTACTTGAGGTTCTGCCATTTAAGTACCAGGGAACAGCAGTACCATCTTAGCATCTGTCCTCAAAAAGTTCCATGTGGAAATCTGCACTAAATCAGGGGGCCTGAAAAATCCAGATAAAGATACAAGCTAAGAGGAGCAGGGTACCTGAAATTGATAAGATGCCTAATTATTGGCACAGTTCTTTGCACTTTTGATCTATATGACTGCAACGTTTTTCCTTCAGAGAACCAGCATTGATTCCCACCCCAAATCAGTTTGCTACGCTCAAGGCTATCATGAGACACTGTCTCTTCGTGAGCTGGCAATCCAGTTGATTGCAGGTTTTAGGAGGCTTTTGATGAACAGGACATAGCATGAGACTGAAAGGAATCAACTGAGTCATCACGTCCAGACCCTTGCTGCCAGAGGTCAGCTTGCATTACAAGAACACACTTAACAGAAAGCTCCACAAAGTTTCTTCTTACTCCACATACCCGTACTTAGCTCAAGATAAACAATATTGCCCAATGGCCTCTGACAGCTGGTAGACCTGACAGTAGAAGACATACGATGACAGCTACACCACACCACATGAAGAAAATGCCATCATGCTACAGTGCTGCATGTTGGGGACTTTGTTAGGAACATCAAAGGAATCCCTGACCTTAAGTGCTACCGGAGTAAATCTCCACAAGATTCTTTGATAATCAGACTCAGGGGAAAATTTCCTTGCTGACCCCAAAATATTACTAATACACTTTAATTCTGCATGAGAAAAATATGCCATGCAAGCACCTAGAACACTTTAACACCGCAGTAGTGAGTCCTCACCTACATTTTTTGCAGCACTATAGTTAGTTTTCACAATATAATCAAACCCTTCCTGGTCAGAGTCCTTTTCCCATCCCTCCCTCCCTCCTTGTTATAGACAGCAGGAAAAAAAAAAACACAACAGCTTTCCCGATCTCTTAAGCATATACCAAAATCACATTTAAGTCAAGGTGCATGCAGAGTATCCCACATGATATCAAAGTTGCTCATGAATGAAAATGCCAACAAATATTTTTGGTTATAAATGCGAAACTTTGGGTTTATAGAATCATAGGATTATTTAGATTGGAAAAGACCTTTAAGATCATTGAGTCCAACTGTTACCTAGCAGCAGGGATATGTCATGCTCACAGAGTTACAAGAGTTTCAGCTAAAGGTATTTACTGTCAGAAGTTTTCTAAATCTTAAATGAATTAACAGGAAAATGCTGCAAGCATTAACACACTGGAATTCTGCACTGTCTGGATGCTTTTAACAAGGCAGCAAAGACTGCCCTTAGGAATCTTGTCATAGCAGATGGATTTCACTCAAATGGCCCCATCTGTCATTTTTCATTTGTATGGCTGCAGCTTGAACACCTAGGGCACATTTTCATCAAAATACTTTCTTAAGCAATCCAAGAGATGAAAGAGATAAAGAAGATAATGCTCCAAATCTTACACTGGGCAGAGAATCTGACCCAAACAAAATGAAAACCTGGCAGATTCATTCAAGTCCAGAGATGGGAATAAAATATTCCCCCCGCTGCCTTCACCCTGTGAGCTGCAGAGGTATTTGGCAGAGGGAATTTTTCCCTTCCTGTCTTTTTTTTACTTTCTGGGGTTTGACCATCTGTCCACTATTAGGCCCCTTTGAATGAGAAACCAGTTTAGAAGCATAGAGCCATTTTCACAACTGTTCTCTTGCAGGGCAGATAAGGATAAAGGGATGATTAAAGCTTTTGCTGGTTAACGATACCATAAAGCGGGAGGGGGGAAAAAAGAGCTGACCTGAGTCTTGCGAGGCAGAAGCTGGTTTCAGACTACTGTCGCCTGTAATTAGTCTATCTGGAAGAATGGAATCTACCCCACGTACTTGCCAGCACAGCAGTTCAATTTTATATTTAAAGTACCTGGGTCTATTCAAATACCATCTTATCAAGCACATCCAGTCAGAAGCAGAAGTACAATTTCCAGTAAGAGCAGGTGAATAATACAGCTGATGCACACATCTACAGAGGACACACCTCCAACCTTTCCATAAAGGGGCACTTGGTGCTCATATCTCCCACAGTGCTCTCCTCTTTCAGATGCACTTCAATATGCTTGCACCCAGTACAGAGATATTTTTTTCCTTTTTCTTTATTTTCTTTTCTCTCCTGAGAGTTTCATTAATATCAGTGGAGACATTTATCAAATACAGTAGTAGGGAAGGATAATACAAATTTTCTGATAAGGCAGTAGCCACATTGTCTTTATCAGGATGGTCTCCGGATCACAAATGTGTTGTACTAGTGTAATAAAAGAAAGTAGATTTCATTTGACTAGAATAAAGAGCTGTACTTTTGAAAAACACATGAAAATCATAAGCCACAAAAAACCTATTCATAAAGTCGTGATTTTCAGAAACACGTGATTAATTTAACAATAAAATCTGTGAGTTGCCAGCATTACCTGACCAGATTATATGTCTTTACAAATCGAAAATAAACATCTATTGTTCAGTAAGTGGCACAGCAATCTGCAAGATATGTAAATGTATCAACTGTTAGGAATTCCAGGAACACATTTATGAAGCAAGCTAACCCTAAAGGAGCCCTGCTCCCTTCCCCGGGCAATACAGAAGGGTATGGAAAGAATGAAGCAAGGAGCCTGTAGCCTCTCGTACTGGTTGGACATTACAGTTTGTTTTCCCTGTATCGGTCAACAAATTCCAAATAACATCTATGTCTGCCCTGTTACCCCAAGGCTCAAAGCCCCCTTTTTTCCTCAGAAAAGGACCATTCTGAGAGTAAAACACACATTTTGATACTAGTCTCTGCCACTCTTTTTTCCTTGACCCCTTCAGGCTGGCACCATAATCACACCCTCAGATTTGTATCTACATATTGGAAATAAAAAAAAAAATCATACTTCTTAAAATCAGTGCGATGATACAAGTATAAGTTCAGCAATCGTACCACACTGAGACTCCAAGGCGATAAGAAAGTTGCACACCAAAGAGTACACAATGAAATGTGTGAGATGTATGACAGTGGAAGGATACCCTCACAGAAAGCAATTCCAAATGCTCTGTATTAAGGCAGAGAACTGCTAACAATAATGACATTTCTGTTGGCATTTTAAAGCCATATTAAGTGTAGACCATTTTATACAGACAGACATTAGACTATAATCAAGCCAATGCCATTAATACTTTAGTGTGACAAGATCAATAACAGGGATCCAATAGCTTGAATAATCATTCTGCTAACTCCAAAGAATTGGAAGAAGACAGTGGCTGCACTTTATTCAACTTTGTATCTTGCAAAGTATCTTGTAATGCACAGTGAAAATCACTTTTATAAATATGAGAGAAATGAGTTAAAAAAATAGAGCAAGAGATTATGCAGATGAGATCACCAAGCACTGGTGGAACTATACACAAGAGCTTGCATAGCATTCGTCTGGAGCAGGCCCAATTCCAGCTAGTAGTATCTCAGTTTTATGAATAGTAAATTCCCCTCACACTTAGAAATAAAATTATAGAAGTCGATTAAAAACGTAACTCTGTATTATGTCTCTATATATACATATATTACATATGGATTCTAAAAAGAAACTACTGATGACAGAGACATGAGAGATTCACAACACAGAGTGAGGTGAATCACTTTACAAAATATACTTATGAAAGCTCAACAGGGAAAACGTAGCGTGGTGGGTAATTGCTTGTTCCATCAACAGTGCTGAATTTAGAAATGAAGAGTAGTAATAACATTCATAATGAAAATCCCTTAACTATTTAGAGACCGCATGTCTAGGCATACTATATGCTGACTACCGTATTGGCAATTTTTCATAGGACAGGGAATTTCACAAGCATTATTTTTGTAGAAATGCTACACACAAATTCATTCACCATCAATTTTGTCAGCGTACTTTCACACCTAGAGTAGCCCTCAAGATCTTAGTAAGAAATGACAAATTGAGCAGCTGATGGGGTCTGGGCTACTACCGAAGTCACCGGGCAGATTTAATAATGCTAATATTGAGACAAGGAGAGATTTCAAACAAATTTAAAGACTTTTCTGCAAATTCTTATTTTTACTTTGGGGAAAAAAAACCACAGAGATTAGGTGTGATTCTTTGAATTCGGCCTAGACAACTAGTTGCTTCCCATTCCACATTCCTACAAGGGAATGGCAGCTTAATTTACCTGCTGTAGAAAGCAGAGCTTGCTCTTAATCTAGAACTTTCTTCACCATTTTAAAATAATAGGCAAAACACTTTTTTTCCACTTAATAAAAACCTTATTTCATTAAGGTAGCTACCTAATGCTTTGAAATATTTCCCCTCTATTTAGTCTGATTTAAAACTCACTGCAGTCAAAATTACCTTTTCTCTTGACTTCGACAGAACATAGGTTAGGCCTTCTACCTTGCTCCATTCTGGACAGCATGAAGAGTTCTTTGAGGTCTTTCCAAAGATACCACAGCATAATGCCTCACAGAGGAAGAAGGTAGGGGAAAGGAGGAGGAAACAAAGCTATTTAGATCAACCAATCAGCTATACCTTGTCTCCTTGTGTAGTGAAAAGAGATATGGCATCAAGCAGTTATTTTGTAAGGCTAAGGGGAAAAAAAAACCCGTCACATTAAATGTGCACTGATTCTCATTCAGAATTAGGCATCTCATCAACCACTCAATTTCAAACATCACTAGAGACTCATTTACTACTGCCCAGGAAAACATTCAGCAGCTACCTGTCCATACAGATCCTTCTCAGCAAGAGTAGTACCACTTTCTATCCCATCCAACTTAAAATTCTGTGTCTTTTCCTCAGCAAAGGCATATCTTATCTTTTAGGATTCCGAAGCACAGCTTAAATTATGAGGGTCACATCACTCTGTCCTAGTACAAACAACATGTATTTTGATACATCAGGATATCGCCTCATGTCATGAGAAAGATTTGCACAAAAACAGACATGATGCTCTCTAATAGCCCATTTACTCAGTTGTTGTAGAATACAGAACTGGGATGGTCACACAGATTTGCCACTTCAGATTCAGACATGATGCTGTCATGCCAACCAAGAACTCAGACAAACTCATAATTTTAATTCCAAGGTTAGCACAGGCCTCAAAAACTCTGGTCCAACTGTACTTCCCAATAAAAATACATCTATCATTTCATTCTCCCAGCTTTTTGTTTTGAAGCATGACTTTTTCTATATGTTAAAGACAAACAGTAATAACACTGGAGTAGGCTGCCCAGGGAGGTGGTTGAATCACCATCCCTGAATGTGTTTAAGAGTCATTTAGGTGTGGTGTTGGGGGATATGGTGTAGGGGAAAACTTTGTAGAGTAGGGTTAATGGTTGGACTTGATCATCCCGAGGGTCTTTTCCAACCTGAATGGCTCTATGATTCCAAGAAGGACATTGTAGTGGCTTTCATCATTCATAAGAATAAAAAATGCAACTTAACAGTAAGTAATATGTTTGTCACAATCAATTGCACAAGAATTTCACCATCAAGTATGAAAACTACTCAAACAATTGCAATTTTGTGGAAAAAAAAAGAAAACTCTGTGAAAAATGATGGGAATGGTATCCTAAAACATCATTTTAGCAAACAACAGAATCTCAGTGTGTTACATAGCTCCAAAGTGCTGCAGCTGCAGTAGAGGATTGCTCAGTAATCAGGTCTCTGTTGAACCAGATTGAGGAAAGATGATGACAGAATTTGTCTCATAGTCCTGCTATTGCCCACCTAAAAAGGCATTTTTGCACAGAATCACAGCAATGATAAGGAGACCAGACCCTTTACTCTTCAAATTATATTATAAAATGAAGTTCTACTGCTCTGTTTTAAACATAGGTAAAATCTGATGAGTGTACCCACTAAAGGTCAGCACTGTTAAATATAGAACCGAGAGCCATGTGAATTAGGACCGGACTCCAGTGACACAAATTTATTCTAGTACAACTGACTATTTGAGCTAGGGTATAAGGACAAAGCTGGGGGTGAAGTTTATGGCTTTCTGGTTTTCAGTCCAGTACTCTATGTCCAAGACAGCACTCAAAGACAAATAGGTCTAGGCAAGCAGCAGATTAGCATAGTAGGCTTTGAGATACTACATTTATTCCAGAGACAGCACGACCTTGTGATCCAGCCTTATTTTGAATTTCCTTTTCTTACTTTGTATGTACTTTTAAGCCTACATAGAAGTTACAGATAAGCCAAAGCTGCATGTGTGCACATTGGGAGCAAGTCTGCAGCCTAACTCAATAGGATACAAAATCTATCATTCAGGACTAGCTGTACACAGTGATATATTGCTATTTCCTTTATCATACTTTGAAAACCACCATTTCAGTCCCTCATGTAAATGTATTTTGATTCTCATTTATCAAACAGCAGCAATGTCCTCTTCTGCTAAACTAAACTGCCTAATGTGCAGTGGGTATCAACTTTCCCCACAGCATACTGAAAAAACTAAGAGCAAACTCCAGAAGACTTGATCACAAGGATAAAGGGTTTACCTCTAACGTTATCAAGATAAGACTGGTTTACATTACAATACCATTACCACTTTGAGCTATAGTAAAAGGATAATTTTGCTTATACAGTTTGCTTTCCCCTTAACATTTTTATGGATAAGATCTAGAAAAAAAAAGAGATTTATTGGAATAGAAATAATAGGATGCCAAGTAACAAAAAAAAGTACCTAATTTTAAAGCAGATATAATTCCAAAGATTTCAGGATGTATGTCTATGTCAGTCTGTGTAAATAAAGGTAATACTGTGTTTTTAATGGTCAATCTCAAGCATCTTTAAATCATTTTCATTAGCACAATTCTAAGCTGCTATCAATGAATTTTTTTCAATAAACATCTCTTTCATATTCAGTTTTACCATCTTAGAGGCATTTAGATTATTTCCTTCAATAAAACAATTTCATTTAAAGGATTTTATCCACATTTCATGGTCTGCTCATGACCTAATTCTTTGTATTTGAACTAAAACTAATCATATTTCCCATGCGCTTTACAGAATAATAAGATCAGTAACAGCATATTGGAGAGAATGGAAAAATACCATAGAAGATGCTTCCACACTGCATCAACCAAGCATGAAACAACTCTATCCACAAGTCTGAAATACTAAGTTTCTGCTTTGGTGGCATTCATAGGTGGCATAACAGGCTGTATACCTACCCGAGGGCATGTCTACCCCAAACACTGTGACAGCAATGCCTGAGTTGATGTATTAACACACTGCAGCAGACTGCACCACAAAGAAACCAGCCCGAGTTTTGAAAAACGGCACAGCTTAATTAACACAGAACCATGCCTAAGCAAATAGGCCTGGCAGCCATAGGAGAGCAGGAAACACTTTTGTAAATATCATTGCTTGTAATCAAAATGAAGACAACAGAGCCTTGTTAGCCTTGTGCAGTCCCACACCACAGTATCAGCGCTCCTCCCAAGCCCGGCTTTTCATTCCTGCCTCCATTAGACCCCAGCAGCACCAGTCCCATCTCTGTCCCAGCTTCCAGCGCCCAGTATCAACACGCCCAAAGAGATTTAGCACAGCTTAATAACTTGGCATCATCTCGGTAACCTTCTCTAAGACATGGGCCAGATTTTTAACAGTACTTAAAATCAATGAGGTCAATGCACTTAGGAAAGTCTCAGCAGGCAATTAGCAGCATTCTTAATCAAGTCGAAAGATCTAAACCAAAAAATCTGGAGATTCTGACATTCTTCCATTTTCCAAAGGGTTGGGTAGTCAGAAAAATTAATCTTGGGCTTGCAGTCTATTCAAGAAAAAGACAATTTGAAACTAAAATCTCACAAGGTATGAAACAGCATTTCCCAGTAGGTTATACTGTAACAACAGTTTCGCTGTTAAATATTTAAGCAAAATAAATTATGCAAGTTTGCTAGGAAAAGTAGAAAAGATGTGAGAAATGTAGTTTACAACAGAGGGTTGTTGGTTTTTTTTCAAAAATTTCAGGGGGCAAGTCAAACTGTACACCTTCATTTCAACAATATCAATATACAGCACAGAGATATAAAGATCTGTCCCTTTGAAAATTTTCTAGGATCAATTTATTAGCCGATTTTTAAAATATTGACTTTTTTAAGCACGCCTTTGTTTCTTTAAAGTATACACAATAACAAACATGAAATTTTACATATAACCTTAGTCAAGTTGATCAGAAAAAACATCCGGTTTGTTAGTGATCAGTATCATACCTGGTACGGGCTGAACCCGTTTTGAAAGACTGTCCAAATTTTAGATTTTTATTACCATTAAAAAGAATTCTCAAACATTTAATCATCATTGCTTATATTTTCAGAGCCAAAATGCAGTGATTCTAGGTTCCTTAAAACTTTTTGCTCATGAAAAGTCAGACTAGTAGCCTTTTAGCACTATGGTGACACAAGCTACTGTGCATTACCAGAGTGGACTGAATGATTTATTAATACCCCAGGCTCTCTTTTTCTGTCCTGTATCTAGCCATAACAGAATCTATACTGGATCACAAATCATAATGACCTTTGACCAAAACCCAAGGGTAAACCTGCCACTTTTAAAGATACATAAATGATTAATAACTGAAAAAGGAAAGAAATGTATGATTTGCTATATTAAATCATCCTTCTAAAGAGTGTTCTATTTCAGCTTGCAACAACTAAAATCACGGAGGAATACAAAAATCTTAGTCTGATATTTCTACAAATGCAATACAGAATGACAGTCCATGGACCAGCAAATTCAGCATCACCAAATGTCCCCGTTTTCACTATGCCAAAAGAACACATCCTTTACTCTCCTTCATAAATGCCTTCTCCTGCTAAGCAAAATAAAAACTTTAACAACAAAAATAACATTTGGGTTAACAGGAAGTTAAGTATTTAATGAGGTAAAAAAAAAATTTATCTAAAATTGGAAAAGTCACCTTTTGACAATGTAAAAAATACAATGCCCTCTGTCTCCGTGTCATTTTTAGAAGTATGTGACCCTGATTTTGTCAGAAAAAGTAAATTGATGTGCTGTATCTCAGACTGAAGGAGCACCTCTTGCCATTTCAGAACTGCACAGATGAGACAACTGCGCTGCTGGAAGAAGTTATACCAAGAGCAAGTGTTCCTCCTCTCACTGCATATCATTACTTAGCAGATTGTACAGTACTAGTAAAAGATAATACATTCAAACCATCTTTAAAATTTGATAGCGTTCACAATTATTTATTTATTTCCTCCTTTGCTACAGTTAATACACACAAAGTTCAAACAGAACAACATAGAGCTACATTTACCTGGCCCAGTAGGAGGTATCCCTGACCATGGCAAGGGGGTTGGAACTCAATGATCTTCAAGGTCCCTTCCAACCTGAACCATTCTATAAGGATACCTAAAAACCCATGTTACTTTTATAGTAAAAGCTTGAGATTTTTATTCAAATTGGCAAGTTCAAACGTTTTAAAACCACACAGTTTGGACAAAAACATGGTATAAAAATAGGAACAGCTTCCGTTTTTAATCAGTTTGGTTTGGATGATAAGTGACAACAGTCTTTCCCACCACTGTAACTGAAAACATGGCACTTGCTGGGCTACCTCATTACAGTTTTCTCCGAACTCAGCACAGGCTACCCTTGGCAATAAATTGTACAGCTCACATCCTACCGTTCACAGGCAGGGACTGGGGGGAGCAGCAATTACACAGAACAGAAGATGCATGAGCTGTCGTTCCACTAATCAGTGCAGGAACATCATATTAATCAAAAGATCAGCAACAAGGTGCACATGAGACAAGCATCCAGATGGTAACTTTGCAAAATTTCCAAAATGCATTACTGTTTTACAGGGTAATGCTGCAAAATTATATTCAGACACACAATTGAGGGAAGACAGGTATATAATTCTATGCCAAGACGGGTTAAAAAAAGCACTTCAGAGAAAATTCTTCATTACCCTGTAAGCAGAAAGACACACAGGCAGAACAGCGGACTTGTACTTGCCAGACCTCCTCTTTCTTCTGCATTATCCCTAGCCCTTCTACCCTGGGAAAAAAAAATAAATCTATTTGATCATGTTGTGCGCCCTCACCAATCAAGTACTAAGAGATTAAGGTTGTCAAATATCTGTGTTTTCTAAAAGAGCATCATCACCTCTCCATATTAATTAACCTCATCTGTAGGTAAGTTAATGTAGGTAATAAAAGCAGAAAAATTTGAGTAACATGTCACAGGAGGAGATGGGTAAAAGAAATGAAAGTATAAATCACTAACAACATACTCTCACTCCCTAACTTTCTAGAGAGAAAGATCAAAGGGAAGAGAAGAAAAAAAAGACCTCCTCTAAGATCTTATCTGCTAATGCCAGTCTGCTCAGAAACACTCTGCAAAGCTGCTGTGACTTCTTCAGCAGCTGGCAAGAGTTTACTCACAAGCATGTCACAACCCCTCATCAGCTCCACCTGAAGCTGCATCCCCTTTTGAGCACAATTCACTTTCAGCAGCATCTTCCTTTTTCTCAAAAGCGCTTTTTCAGTTAATCCTAACTACTTCAGAGACAATGTCACTCTCAACTTTTGCAGCCATAAATTCCCAGGGTAGTGATATTCCACCAGAAAGACATGGTTCTGATTTCAAAGGACTGAAGTTTCTAGTGCTAGCTTAAGTCTGCAAAGTTCAGTCCCAGATGGGATACAACCAAGCTGAGACTATGAAGCTAAACTTGAAATCCATCCTCACACCCCCAAATGAAAAGGAGAAAAGAGAGTGTACAGGAAAGCACATGCAAATGAAATGACCTCTCAACTGAGATCTGTTTCCTGATATTTTCACTTATCTCTGCAAAGTAGTGAAAGAGAATAATTCTACTCTGTGCATTTGTGACTGATAATTTAGAGATCATCATGACAATAGCATGAGGTCCTGCTGGAGACCTCAGGCTTGACTAGCAATTACTGGGGGGTTTTTTGCAGGTGTTGAGTAAGTCATCTACTGTCATTACTAACCTTTGCACTGCTTTAACACAACACATACTGACGCTCTCTTCAGCAAAATGTAGATAAAAGGAAAGATAAATACTTTTCAAAATGACCATTGTCATATTTTGAGAGAGTTGTAATTATTTAATCGCTGGTAACTTGGATGGGATGTTCAGAAGAAGAGTGTTCAAAATGAGAAAAGAAAAAAAAAAAAGTCCTGTGTTTCCATTCAGTCAGTGGAAATGGATGAAGTTTCAAAGTGCTGACTTTGGCCAAGCTTCTCCTGCACTAAAAGGGCTAAAAACAAAACTGGAACCTTAATATGGAACAATTTACTCACATACTGAATTGAACCATCTTTTCTGTACTCTCCTCATTTTCTTACTTCACACAAATAAATACACACTTCAGATGAGCTAGAATATACAGCCACCCTGGAGGAGCACACACAAGACAAGACCAAACACCAATAGCTGGTTTGTCCACAATAAAAACCACCCTTTGCATTTATTTATTTTTTTTCCTCCCAATCTCCCTTCTGGTATCTCCCAGAGAACACGATGTTGCAGACAAGGGAGTTTCAGACCCTTGCTCTGCTTGAAATTGCCTGTTTTCTGTTTCAGACACTGACATACAGGAGTTAGTCCAGTGTTGTGCTTCCAAAATTTTCAAGGAGCAGAAGCACATGACATACAAGAAGGAGCTGAGAGCTGGGTTTGGCTTGAGAAGGATAAAGGGGAAAACATGCAGAAAAAATACACCTAAGTGCTATCATTCATAGTCCTTATGCTCGCTAGAAATATAAATTTAACATATGACTTCTACATAAACTCTATCAAGGACTTCAAAACTCAATGCTGCAATGACCATTTTTATAGTTATAAATTTTGAAAGACTTAAGATTTGTGTAAAACTTCCGGAAGTGCTGACCTAATTTAAAAGCTGAAGAGTCATCATTAGAAATGACTGTGAGGTTTGTAAATCCACTAAGAGATGCTGGAAAACTTCATAGGTCATCAACGTATGTCTAGAGTTTAATGTTTACTTAAAATACACAAATCTTAATTTTTCAAAATCTCAATTATTTAGGTTTTTTTCTCCTGTTCTCTTTTTGTGTTTTTAACTCCTGAAGAGTCCAAATACATGCTTCCTTTATAATTCAAAGGATGCAGAGTGTGCCAGTCACAAAATCATTCTATGATTTGCAAAGAAGGCTTGGCTCAAAAATAAAAAAATGCAGTGTGTGCAATGATTATTTCATTCAAAGAGAAGGTGTGCAGAAATGAAAGTTACTACAAGATCGGAGAAGCTTTTATATTGGTTAGAGTTTAAAAGGATAAGAAAAATAAAGAATCCTGTGAACAGTTATTAGTACAGGGTAATCACAACTAATGAATAATCACCAGAAGATGCATTCTAACATCTTGAGGGATCTCAAGCATGTAACTCCACCAAAAGAATGAAGGTGGTCAGAATTTATGGAATATGGATATCCAGAAGAATGGGAAAGTTTACCCATCTCAACACCAGATTCCTCTTTATAGAATAGTTAGTCCATTTCCATTTCAATTTATCTTTAATTTCACATTTCCAAAAATTATTTAGGACAGTTAGTCAAATAAAAATACAGTAAACAGAAACACGTGCCTTCACAAGTTCTATCATTAATTAGCTTTGACATGTATATTACGATTTCAGCACAAAGCAATTACAACTAACATTTGTACAAATCAGATCAATATTGCCTTAAGGTAAAACTAACTGATCAGCTCCAAAATCCACATTGAGCTGCAATGCAACACAAGCAGCTTTTATGCTTTCTCCTTTATATTGTGTGATGCCCTGGGAGGCTTATATGTCAAAACACACTCAAGTTAATTAAAACCAAGGTCAAGTGAAGTGTTTCTAGTTTATTTTATAAGCAGGTATTACATCAAAATACCTAATATCAGCAAGTTGGGTACCCAAATTTTAGCTGCAAAATCAGTTCTAAACTTCAGTTAATTTAATAAGGGTCATGGAGAGATTAATATCTATTTAAAGGAATAAGAAAGTCATAGTGGGTGCTACACTTTCTCCTGAACCTCCTGTACTATGTCTGAAGTTTCACAGTTTCCTTAGCACATTGTTCTTTTTCTTTCATTTGTAGCAAGAATTGCAGACAGTTAACAGGAAAAATCTGTTTATAGATAACAGTGCCATATACACAGACCAAAAAGTAAAATATTTACAGGTTTTCTTATCTTGCCAGTATTCTCGCAATAATTAGCAAGTAGTGGGGAAAGGAGTGAGTGCCCCAACAGAAGCATAATGTAAACTGATGCGTTATTCTCCTTACCAGCACTGATTTATTCTCCTTACCAGGACTGATTTAGAGCCTGGTTTAAGCCTGGCTTTATTTCTTGAGGTGGGAATAAGAACCCACAACTCAACTGAAGGCAGCTGTGTTGAGTAGGACAGTCACACTCCTATGGAAACAGCATTGAACATACCAAAGAACTAATGACCTTCAGAATTTGGGGGAAATGTCTCTCCCTTAATAGATTTTACTTGACCTAGGGTACCTACATTATATGGACACATCAATTTAAATCTCCTCAAGTTTGTTATGGATACTCCCCAAATCACCTCAGTTTTGATAGACTTCTACCAAACCCCATTAACTAGTTTCACAGCTACAATTTTGAAAGCTTGATCCAGGCAGTGTTTGTATAGTACATTTAATACTTTTTTTGCATTATATACATGAGTAATCTCCAGCAAGAATCTTAAGAGTGGCTGCAGTTACATAGATTTTAGTAAAACAAGTTTGAAGTTTTCCGAGGTATCTGAATATAAGCGAGACCATAAAAATTGCTTGCTTTCAAATTACAGATTCAATTAGAGAAGGAAAAGCATGATGCTCTGATGGCATGATGCAACTGAGGCTTGGTTTATTAGCATTAATGAATGACACTTAACCCAGACATACACGGAAAGATAAAACCAGTGTATTTTTCTCAGAGAGAATGCCCTTTAGTGACTTGTGTTGGAAAGATCTTTATATCTTTAACTTAAAATCTGTTATTATAAAAATCATGGTCCTTCGAGGTCTGAAAATCTGACTAATTTATTACATTTGTCTTAAGGAAATACTCATGATAAACTGAAGACTCACAGTACTAAATGACCCTCCAGCTGCATCCACAAAATTCACGGGAAGGCACAGGACTCAGTTTCAGGAAAGCCACTCTCACTTCCTTCCTCACTTAACCACCAAGGGCTGCTCTGGAAGGAGGATCGTATTCTGCTGCATCCCATTTAGGGGCTATGGCTGTCCTGTGCTCCCACAGAGACTAGGTAATCAAGCAGTCTTCCAGTCTAGGATGTTTGCAACTAATAGATTTCTACCCTCAATTCTCTCTCACCCACCTTCCTTTCTTCCTGCTTGAAAAGTTAGTTTATAGCATAATGTCTTTTTCTTTCCCGAAAACAACGCTTCTACAATCCTAGAAACAAACCAAAAATACACAAAACCAAAAAAACCCAAACCAACACAAAAACCAAAACACACCAAAAATCTCAATCAAAACAAAACCCAAAAAAACCAAGAAGCCACCATTTGCTCTCCACCCATCAACTTTTCTGTGCCTAAATTCTCCCTCCCACTCCAAAGGTGATGTCTTAGTTTGGAGATGCTATTCTTATTTTCATGTTCTTCGAAGAAGCAGATATTTTTGTTTTCATTCAGCATGATTTGACTTCCCTAAATTCATGGTCCAAGGCAGGCATGCCGTATGAATGTTCTGCCAATTTCTTTTTCAACTTGAAATTCATAATTCCCAAAAATCATACTGAAGCCTTCATTCAATTAAAGCCTCTTTATTGGCTTCAATTACACCAGTACTGATTCTGTTTCTTCCCACACAATTCCACCATAATCTGGTTACTTTTCACTGTAGCCATCATCTTCTCTTTTAGACACTTAATTCCCAAGAAAACTTTAAATATTTACACAGAACGAACAATGTAATACAAGCACTGAAAAAGGAATGAAAGAAAAGTACAATAGACCTATTCTGAGCACAAGCAGAAAACCCCAGTGCCTCACTGTCTGACAGTTTCCACAGACGTTGGACACGGTCATGTTAAGCACCCTGTTCTTTCAAAGGATAGACAATGACACCCCACTTCAGTGGCCATTCTCCACTTCCACTTTACTAAGCGTGGAAACGATTATGCCAGTAACATATCCATGTACATCACTTGGGACAGACTGTTCTGCCTTAGGCTAATTCAAGTCTTTGAAATAAACACACCATGTCTAGAGATTTTAAAACAAGTAAGTTCTCCCTCTTCCAGTCTGTCTAGATGACATGCCATATCACACTGTGGACTCTAGATCCCAACTACATCATCTGCATTCTTAATAACAAAGGTTCTCATTTCCCAGTGCTTTCCTAATTCCTGTTTGAATGTTTTGGGTGATAACACTTCAACTGAGAAACTCCTCAGCAGCACTAAGAATATCTACTTACAATTTTAATTTCCTTGGTGTTTCTCTCAATGATACCCCCATTACTGCTCCCCCCATTGCTGAACACTAAAAAAAAAAAGTTCTTTATCTGTGCTTATATATGACCAATTTGTTGACAATTTGATTAACTACATTATATGCATTCTGCTTTTCATAGTTCTTTTTCAATCTTTCATTTGAGTCCTCAAACTTGATGCCTTGCTTTCTTCAATTCTCTGTAAATTTTTCCTCTTTTTTTTTTCCCCCTGTGAACCTGGAATTGCATATAGCATTCTCTGCGTGGAATCAGAACTGCCTATAATCTCAGCTCTCAAACTAAACTCGTGATGTGCTACATGTACTGGTTTCTCCAATATTTCTCTTGAAAAACCCCACCTTTTATTTTCTTCTACTTTTACCTAAAGTCACAGATATACCATTTCAGTTCTCCAAATTGTTCTTACCCAACAATTATCTTTTCCCTTGCAAGCTTCCCACAGATCTATTTGGTACCATGTATTTCCAAGGTGGCAAATAATTTTTATTTCTACCTCTTCAACGCAGAGACACCTTCGGGTTTTCATTCACTGAAAGTTTTTTGTCCTGAAACACACATTCCCTCTTCCAGATCCTTAATAAAATTATTAAGTGAGAAATTATCTCATTTAGTACCTCACCAGACATTTCATGAAACACCACTGAAGTATTCTCAATCTGTGTGAGTGTGAGAGCTTTCAGCTGGTTTTCTAGAACTGAAGCTGCCAAGAATTGGATCAGAATAAGGGTGAGAGCGTGGTGCCTCCAGCCTCGAAAGACTCATCAAAGACCAAAGGTAGAAGAAAGGTTATTTTTGAGACTAGGAATAGACAACTAAACATAGAAGCAAATACTAAAAGTTTATCAATTTGAATTCGCATTTAAAAAGTATATAGATTTTCAATATATTTCCAAATGTGGAAAAGAACAATGCAAAAGTATTTTTTAAAGTTTTCTTTAATCCTGAAAACAAAAGAGGTTTCGAGTAGACTTCTCAGCTTAAAATTGTTACTCTTCCTTCAATGGGTTTACCTTAGATGTTTATAAACTGCTGGGAAACCATGCTTTTCTCCAGCAGAAGTAAACAGAAATCTCTACCAACCTGTATTGACCTTTTCTCCCTGAAAGTTTTCTCTTTCCTTAATGACTATTATTGCTTAACTGTTTACCACGCAAGTTGGTAAGCCTCCACACTCAGAGTTGATTCTTTTAATAAAACAGAAGTCTTATCCTCAATTAGTCCATCAATTAGAGTAATTATAAACAACTGTCACCCATAACGAGTAAACGATCACACAGTGTAAGCTGTCACAGTACATTGTGACCTATTACATCCCCTCTAACTGGGGAAGAACTGAGGATGTGACCTTCATAGATGGGCAGAGTTTTCTGACAGCTTAAGTTTATGTTTGCTTTAATTAGAAAAATTAAAGAACTAGCATAAGCATTGATGTGTGGCTGATCCTGCACACCTACTTAAAACAAAACAAGAGCAGCTGACAACATGGTGTGAAAGGCAGATGTCACACTTAGGAGACTGCTTTACTTTTCCTAATTTCAGTCCTGCTGTTGGAACTCGATGCTGTGTCCAGCAACAGAGCATACTTATTAAGCCAGGGGAAAAAAAACCAAAAACATTTAGTATTAATTAATAAAAATATGTCATAAAGCAGCCCTGAGAACTCCTGCAAAAGCATCTACTTGTAAATTAAACTGATTGAAGTCACTGGGCAAATTAAATCTATAAACACTCAGTACTCCAGTAAGCATCGCTAAGCCAAGCCACACATACAGGTTGGGCGGAGAATGGATTGAGAGCATCCCTAAGGAGAAGAACTTGAGGGTGTTTATGGAGGAGAAGCTCAACATGAGCTGGCAACATGCACTCACAGCCCAGAAAGCCAACCATATCCTGGGCTGCATCAAAAGCAGCATAGCCAGCAGGTCAAGGGAGATGATTCTACCCCTCTACTTCACTCATATGAAATCCCACTTGGAATACTATGTCCAGCTTTGGAGTCCTCAGCACAGGAAGCACATGAACCTGTTGGAGCAAGGCCAGCGGAGGGCCACAAAGATGATCAGAGGGCTCGAGCACCTCTCCTGTGAGGACAGGCTGAGAGAGTTGGGATTGTTCAGTTTGGAGAAGAGGAGGCTCTGGGGAGACCTTATAACAGCCTTCCAGTACTTAAAAGGGGCCTGCAGGAGAAATGGGGAGGGACTCTTTATCAGGAAGCGTAGGGGTAGGAGGAGGGGTAATGGTTTTAACCTGAAAGAGGAGAGATTTAGATCAGATCTTAGGAAAAAATTCTTTACTGTGAGAGTGGTGAGACATTGACACTGGTTGCTCAGGGAAGCTGTGGATGCCCCAGACCTGGAAGTGTTCAAGACCGGGCTGGATGGGGCTTTGAGCAACCTGGTCTAATGGGAGGTGTCCCTGCCCATGGCAGGGGTGTAGGAACAATATGGTCTTTAAGGTCCCTTCCAACACAAACCATTCTATGAGTCTACGATACTATACTGTGACCATTAAGTTATTGGGCATAAACTTACCTGTGGTAGCCAATGGTGTCATAGTGCATTAATGCTCTTAGCCCACAACAAATGCAAGAAAACCTGAATGAAAGGAGCAAACTCAGATTACTTCATATTTGCTACTGACACAGAAGCAGTCACTAGTGACTAGGAAGGTATACACATGTTTACATCCACTACCCTCAACGGGTGAAGTGGAATCCCAGAGTGGGATATTCTGAGCTGGACAGGGCTCTGAAACCCGCCCTTGTATTCTCTAGTGGAGGACAAGGAAGATGTAGAAGCAGTAGATGAGTAACAAATGTATTGGTCTCAGTAATTTGCTTAATTGAAGTCACTTCTGCTATAGATTGTAACAGATGTTCAAACAACTGCTATGAAGGTCTTCTTATTCAGTTCATCAGAAATTATAGAATGCAGTAACCAAACTGTGCTTCAAAATAACAAAAATAGGTTCCTTTGCCAATTTTACCTATTCCTATTTTTAAAGCCTCCAATCCAGGTCTGTAAAGATGTACACTTTCTCAGTGTAAGTGAACAGTCTCACTGATTTGATATATGAAGTTAATAATAGCAATTAACCCTTTACAGAATCAAAAAGTCAATTCCAAATCTAGATTTTTCAATTTAAACACTCTAGTACTTTGCTATGCCAGAGGAATGCAGGGCATATAACCAGATTCAGCATTTACATTAACATCAAACTAGAGATTGCATCTTCAAACCTTTGCTTTTATTTTCTCTGATACAATCTTGTATTTCCGCAGTTATACAATTAGATATATTGACCTGAATTACTAGAGCATAAAATATGAAGTTGCCTGTGATTGTAACATTTTTAAAAAAGAACCCCAAGTGTTATAAATCAGTTGGTAATAAACTGTGTTTGTGCTGTGAAAATTTTAATAAAAAAATATTTCAAACCAATAAACATCCAATTTCTCAGGAGGTAACAGCCACTAAGAGTAGCAAAATATCATCTGGAAAATGTATTAATAGTAATAATACAGTATTTTTTGGAAAGATAAAACACATATTTGGATAGAATAAGAATACTAAACTGGAAAGTTTTTTATTATTACTTAAACGAAACAATAATATTTTCCCTCCATGTACCTCCTTCCTGATAGGAAAGAAACACTGTCCCTTCCCAAGTCCTCCTTTCTCAAAACTTAGATATACACTTAACTTATTGCAATATAGGATCACTTTGTAAGGCGATCAGGAAAATGCTGCTCATTTTCATACTCAGTGCCACAGGCATACTCACAGGCATTCCACCTGCTCACACAGGTAGCCTTAAAAGTATCACTTTCTCAATTACCACAATCCCAAATACCACATACTAGAAACAGGCCTCTTACAGCATTGATTACATTAAGCAGGTTCATTACAGTCAAGTCCTTTCTCCAGCAACATCTTTGTTTTTACCTGAAGGACAATGTTTAGGAGTTGGAAATAATTTGATATGCTCATATAGCTTGAAAATCCCATTGTTAGATTTTCTGAAAAGGGAAGACCACTTTTGTATTAGAATGAACATTTAGATTTAATGCAAAACCTTTGCTTCTTTTAAAAGATTTTTTCCAACTGATTTCTCAAATAACAGAAGGATCTTTGGGTATCACCAGCTGCCTCAGGCTATTTTTTCTTATGGAAAATATGGTATACAACCTAATATAGTTACGTTTTTGAACATTATCTTCTGGAACGATCAGTCTTCAAGGTTTGTAGGTCAACAAAGTACATGTTGCAGGCACTTGTCCTTTGCTGCTGTCGGCAATTTGAAACAACTTAAGTAACAAAGGCAAAGAGCTGGGAAGGATTCCAGTTTACAGGGGCATCCTGGGCTACACAAGTAAAGCATAGACTTGTGAAAGCTTCATCTCCTTTAAGGGATAACATGTAACATACCTCCAGGATATTAAGATGAAAGCCCCGTTACTGACAGGCTGGTTTATTGTAGTTCTCCCAGAATCTCAGGGAGATTAAGAGGTTGTCAGAAAGATATCATGGAGCTGTTTTCTTTGATAAAGATTTTACAGTTAGGATCAGTTGAAAGAAATATCAACCACAAAAGAAGTCAATTTGGTTCAATATCAATTTAGTCTCTGTTCGGCAGTCTGTTTAGTCTCTAAGCACCAAGGTAAGCTGCTTAGCTCATCTTTGCAATGAGTCAAGCAAATATTCTTTGATAATATACTAATTACAAAGTTTTTAGCACAATAAAGAATCTGCAAGGATATGCAGCCCTAAAAAGTAAGCTATTTTCACACAGTGAGTAAATAATGATTACATTTAAGCTGAACTCATCCAAAAAAAGGGAAAATTAGTTAGAAACTATGCAAATTATTTTCATTTCATGGAATAATTCATGCATATGAACTTTCCAACATTTATCATCACTTCTTCAATGTACAGTCATGATCAATAACAAACGCATTGTCGGAACGGAGGAAAGTGCTTATAGATCATCTGTGAAGTTAGATCTAGGCATGAACTGAGGTGCTTGTGCAATTGATATATTTAAGAACAAAATGTGATGTCTAGGTCTTCTATCAAAAACAATATTCACAATGTGAACTTGGGTAAAAATTATTATGTACTTTCAGTAATTCTGACTTTTCTAGTATCTGGAGGGGTGGTTTCTCTTACTCATTGAGTTGCATTCACTTTTTACCGACACATAATAAAACCACACAATTCTCAAGACGGTGTAAACTGGAAAGATATAGCAGAGGAAGTGATCAGTCTACAATCATGGGTTTTTTCTTGAATTTTTTCCCAAAGCATACCCCACTTCAACAGCATGAGAGACAGGACAGACCTTTAGGAGTGACCCAATATGTTCTCATTTCAGAGCGGAGCAAGAAATTTCCTCTAAGGAATGAGATGAAGCTTCAGTGTTTTGTGAACAGAGAAATACAGGCTGTCGTCCTTCATACGGACTCCTGAGATACACGCTTGAAGTGCTAGCAGACTTCAAGAGAGAAAAAAGAAAAACTATTCAGCCTAAAGCTATGAGGGTTAATGTCAGCTCTAACATATGCACAGGAGAATCATCTTCAGAAGATTGACTGTTTGAGAACACAGCTGTGAATGGATAAGGAACCTTTATAAGCATAGTCACTGCACAAACACTAATACAAAGAATATTAGGAAGAGTTGGAGACTACTTTTGTGAAAGGCATATCAATATTAGCTGTTTCTAACTTTTAGTTCTTCACATGGAAACTATTACCAATAACAACCTAAATTACTTCATTCAAGCCCCTTTAATCAGAAATATGCTAGATATAAAATAGCAGCCAAATTAAGCAATAATTTACAGTACGAGCCTTCCTGCTGCTAATTAGTACAGCATAAATTATCCAGAATTTAATTTTATCCAGAATTTATCCAGAATTTAATTTGGCCCTGTATATGTTTCTGTGGAAAAGTAAAGAACTGTAAGTGCATAGTCTGCTAAAACCAAGAGACTTGTTGGGTTACCTGAACGTTGATTGTCCATAAGTGTCATACAAACAGCCCAAAACCTATTGCCTACAACCAGCTTTGTGGACAACACAACCAAAATCAAACCTAATTATTTCAGCAAGATAGAAATAACATTTTACTCATTTATTTCTACTGGAATAATTTTTCTAGTTTTTTTTTAAGTTTAGTTTTAATTTCACAGCAGGAGGTGTTCTTCTTTCAGTACTCACTGCTGGAAAGGCCAGACACTAAAGGTAATTAAGCGATGAGTCACGGATAAAAAGTTGGGAAATGCTCCATTCAGGAGGGTCTCCCAGCATTGCAAACCTGCTTCTGTCTCAGGCACCTGCTTTTGAAGGGCCCCTGCAGAGCCAAGTCACCTGCAACCATGCCACCCCCTCCCCAGTGCAACCACATAAACTGGGAGAGGAAAATAAGAGGGCTAGAGCGTAGTCATAGTACCCCAGCTCACAACCAGCCAAAATCTCCCTCACCGGGTCTTCCTCCATCCAGCGCCTCTCCCTGACTTTAGGGAGCATCCACTGCCACATTAAATGTTCCTGGTGTCTTTTACTAGCCCCTCTCAAACTTCATGTTCATACACAGGAAACACGAAACTGTTTCACAGTACTAGATGTCCTCCTGCTTGCCCGCTGCTGGGCCTTCTCCAGTTTGGCGATGTCCGCCTTATAGTGGGGAGCCCAAGAAAATGCAAGCTCTTATGCTGAGGTCACTTTTTCATTCCTTATTGTGATTTTTATCACTTTGATATTATCAAAATAAGGTTAAGAAATATAAGATTCCTAATTTGCTACTAATTCTTAAAAAGTACTAGGAAAATAAAATTAATCTTTTTAGCATATATTTTTCTTGATAAATATAGTTTCAGGTATGAAAAACTGCAACTTATTCAACAGCTTTCATCTTCAGTGAAACAAGGTGTTGATTAAAGCCAGTTTAGCAGCTTTGAAAGCAGGGAACACCAAAAGCTGTTTGTTCTGACTCATATAAATGGCAATGAGAGATGGGCAGACCTTTCAGCCTAGGATTTGGGACAGAAAGATTCTACTTGCAAAATCATTAACAGGTTCACAAGTTCTAAAAAGCAGAAATGAGACATTAACAGTATAAATTGCTTGGGGTCTTATTTTCTTGGTTTGTTTTTTTTTTTTTTTTTTCTGTTAAAACAGGCAGGGGATGCTCAAAAGAAGCAGAGAGCTTTCAGAGGCAATTGAAATGTTTTATAACACTGAAGATGATTTACAAAATGATTAATCATAGAATACACGTGTTTTGCTTGCATATCTTCCAGATATGCAAGGATATGCATAGGTGTCTATGCTAAACTATACCCTATGCTAATTACAAATCAGCATTACAAATTGAAAATCTTCACATAGAAACTACTTGCTTCTTCCACAGATTTACATGATTAAGGAAAGTGCATTAATGTCTCACAAAGCAGCTATGTTTGGAAAAAAATGTGTTTAAAAGTACATTTAAATTTATGCACACAAAATTTTTCAATTCTCCATATACTAATCATCCCACACAGGCCAGGAACCTTCATTTCAAACATGATTTAGGAAAAATCTCACATTGAACACAGCATAGCACAGCTGTTTGTTAGTCAACAGCAAAATGCGCTTGCAAATGCTATATCTTAGTATTTACCATGGGCAGCTTTATGCTAAAATCCCATAATACAGTGAGTCACTTGTAAACTGATCCACCAGACAGTGGGAAGGAGTTTTCTGAAGAGATTCTTCAACCTTTTACAAGAAATGAACACTTGACTCACTCACCTTTTGCAATATTTTCTTAACCAGCTGCAGAACTACTATTTCCTTTTCTCTTTTTCTAATATGCTCTTTTATATTATGATTTCTGATATATTGAAATGATGAGGTGCATAAGAACAAAAAGGGAATTAACTACTTCCTTTCTAAATTTCATTGTTGTTCTTTTCATGTTAAAGAACCATTGTTTTCACAATTACCATACTGGAACAGTCACAGATACAATTGAAAGAGTACAAAAGCTCTGAATTCCATAAAATTAGAAGTTCAGCTTGAACTGTTGAAGATCGAACAGAAATCTGCATTTGTTAAATATTTTTAAGCATTTCAGTTTCAGAGTTTTGAAAGTGAAAGTAGGAAGGAACCTGAAATGCCTGGTTACCCAGGTCTGCAGTGCTCAGCTGGTCAGGGAGGAAACCTATTAGGCTTCCAGAAGATGCTTACACAGATAAAACCCCTGACAGAATGCTGGGTTGGCATTTCCCATTGAAAATCACAGCAGTAGAAAAAAATCTACTTAATTCTATTAACTGGTTCTAATATGCTCTCATTTGAATTTCTATAACTTCAGATTCCAGTAACTGAATCTCATTAATGTTTCTGGGGTTTTTTGGTAGGTTAGAGAGCTGCTTACTGTCATGAATCTCTCCCCTATATTGGCAGGTATACAATCAAGTGACCCCCTTGACTTTCCATACAATAAAATGCCTGAACAGACTGAGGCGATCATAAGTCCCAGTCCAAAGGACTTTTCCTACACCTTCCTTTTAACTGAAAGATCTGCATAATCTGTTTTATGTAAAAATTGTTTATTTGCATAACTCAGCTGAGCTAATTCTGTAGTTATCTGGAACATATTAGTGTTCCTCTTCCTTGCCTTACCTCCATTTTCCTTTTTAAAATAAATTTTGAAAAGACAGAACACAGTGTTTTTATATCTCTATCTGAAATGTCCTTTAGCCTAGCGAATACAGCTCCCAGTTAAGTACACGCCAGGAGGTGCTGCACACACAGACCTCCCATCTGGGCTCACCTGAATGCCCCTATGTTCAACCTTCACCCTCTCTGTAGTAGGGAAGTGCCTTATGACATTTAGCCACCAGCCTAAAAGCAGAAAGTCACACCAGAAATCTATGACTATGACAAAGCTTTATAAAGCTCATACTGCTGGAAAGTCTTCTGTAACAAAGTGAAATGGAAGTCTGAACCATGAGTCCTGCAAGTACAACAATCTTTACATTGGTAACTGAATCAGCTGCTAACCCTCAAGAAAATAATCCTGATGGATTTTTCTACCTTTAGTTACTGTGTGCTGCAGTACCAAAAAAAGGCTGGATTAGTGACCTGAGTGACACTTTTCCTTTGGAGTGTCTCAAAGGAGAGATCGTTCATGCATCAAGAACTCACCAGAGGTGCCTGAAACAGGGGTACTTCAGAATACAACTCACACACATATAGATTATCTCAACGATTCTTACAAACTCTGAACGTTTCCAGGGTTCAATTTCATAATCCCCCAGCTGCCATCCAGCACACACATTCTGAACAGCAGAATAAAACATAGATGCAGATCAGGAAAATCATATATTATTTTCTTGTTGGGTCATAAAAAAATTAATTCAGTTCCTTTTCCTTCCTTCCTCCCAAAAAAGAAACGATTCACGACATGAAATGCACTTTCTGAAACAATCCATTTTAACTTCACTAAACTTCTGTAGGCAGCTGAGTGCACTACGTCAGGCATGGAAGTTGTGGGCCATATTGAAAGCAGGTTTAAATTCATTATGTAAGCTGATTTATTATACATTAAATGAACAACTGAAAGTACATGGACTTAGATGCAACAATAATTAGGCTCTAACTTTTATCAGGTACCTTGAAAAACAAACAAGCAACAGCTAGTCCTTTCACCGAGCAGTTGCTGGCAAAACCAGGCTACTGGTAAGGAACCGTTTACTCTTTTCTAAGTTCAACGAGCATTATTGTCAAAAGTCTTTAAAATTATTCCTTTTTTTTGTTTATTGGCATTTCTCTGTAGAGTAATTAAGCCAAAGCTTGATTATGAGGAAAGCTTAATTTGCAAAGTGAAATACATATTTCATGAAAGCTGATAAAGTGTTTCCAATTGCGGAAATTACATTACCTCCAAAAAAAGCTGAAATATCTTCTTTTTGGCAGGAGGGACAGATTTTTATGTATCTTAAATATCCACCCCTATTGAACTAATTGGCTGGTGATGCATGAAATTAGAGTTCACCTGTCAAGGTAACCTTGTAAAGGTCTTTGTGCAATTTATTACATAACATATATTCCAGGATAATTCACTAGGAAGGCCACAGGACTAGGCACAGAGCTAAACCACACCTAATGAAGAAACACACACGTCTTATTTTTTTTGTAGCGACATATTATAGTAGTAAGTCCTATTTTGAGCAACTCTAACGAATATTTAGTTTTCATATAGTTTTAGAGATGGAAAAGCTTTTTAAACATGAAAGCCTTCAAAGAAGGTTTTTTTTTTACTTGCTATACCTAGGTTACTATGCAGTATTCTATATCTAGATTACACAAATTACCAGTTTCTAGAATGAGTTCCATGTGGGTAGAAATAAGTCAAATTGCAGCATCTCATACTACCAAGTCTTGAGGAAAACAATGCAGCTCTTACTTCTTCTGAAACATGAAAAAAGCTAGGAAACACGCCTAGTGAATGCAGCTACAGCACCCAGAGAGGAAAGGAATCGGGGTAACATCATTTCAGTGATTCAAGATAGCACTTGGTTGTCTAAGAATCCTACATTTGGTAGCTTAAGTTACTGGAAATATAAAAATTACATTACTTTCCACCTAAATGAGAAATTCTCAGGCTTTCAGTAGGAAAGATGGCTATATAATTTGTAGAAAATAAAAAGCAAGTGGCTACTATAAATTTGATTGCAAACAACAAAATATAATAGCTCAAGCATCTGATATAACAGATAAATGATTAGCTAGTGAACAGGGTTTTTTAAATCTGGATCAAAATAATTTTTCGCTTGTAGGTGCAGGAAGCACAACTTTGACAAAACATAAGCAGTCTTTGGTTGCAACACACCTTTACTTTTACAGTGTTTTCTCCCTTTTCTGTGGTTGTGAATAATCTGACAAAAACTCTGTACCATTATTTCTATGTATTTTAAGAGACTGTCTCCTGTAATTGCAGAGGACATTTAAATGCCATGGGGACAATCCAACACAGAACAAATATATATATAATCTCCACTTGTCCTTAATAAAAAATTAAGAACTCAACAAAAGCAAACACAGCCATCTCAGATCATCCACTTTCCTCATGAAGCTTCTTACTTATCCAGTTAAATAAACAGTAAATTGATTTATAAACTAATCAAAGGATAGGAGAGGAAGACAGAAGATAAATAAGCTCTGACAAAGCTTCTTTTACTCTTTTAACCAGGCAGTCCCTTTTTCTCTGCAACATATCATCAATCCTAGCACGTGTGCTGCAGACTACCTGACTAGGAAGATGAAGTTCAGTATCCATTGTTGAACACGCAGCCTAATCACCCAACCATCTGAGCTTAATTCTTGTTTTGATCTTGAATGCAAGCTAGAGCTTTCTGATTGCATGTGATACATGAATAACAGGTAATTATCTACATTCCCACCCATAAGACTTATGATCCCCATTAAATGTCAGCATGCATAAACTATTATCACAGTACTGTGATTAAAATATAGTTGTTTATAGAGTAAAGCATTTTCTAGGAGACTTGTGTGATAACAAAGTGTAAGCATTGACATGACAAGTGAACCAGAACACATCTCTTAGGACAAGGAGATAAGTTAACTGAGCTTTTTGCGTTTTTATAGTTACGCCTGGGGACTAACAGGATCAAAAAGCCAAGCCTAAAGACACTCTCCTATTCTTAGCTAGTCTGCCAGACATCTTTTCCTTCCCCAGAGAAAATGACTTGGAAGGAATATTGGGTGCAGACTGTTGTAGCAGCCACGCCAGAGTGTCTTTCATGATGAAGGATTTCAGCAAACTGTACAGATAGCCATTAATAGAGTCCGCTCAGAAAAGGCTGCAGTAACTTACTTCCATGGTTTAACTTGAACTGGAGTGAGATTTTGAGCTGGCTGTGGAAAGGTACACAGAAAGCTGAGTTTCCTTATACAGTGCAGCTAGAACTGAGAATTTTCTAAACTTGCTATATTTACCCATAGGGGCTACTAGAAAAATCAAGCCAATTGACTGTAACTAGCTGTCCCTCCACCTTCCTTTACTCTCAGGCAGACTAACACCAAGGCTGGCAGAACAGAAGGCAATTCAGAATCAAGACTAAATTATAATAGCAGGGAAGTTTTCACTTCTTCACATACTAATCACATTGCAGACTTTTTGTTTCTGGGCAGAAAAAAAGATGCTACATCATGTCCCTCTTAAAACCCATTCCTGTACAATTTATTCTCCAAGGAAAAGAAACCAAAAAACCACACACAAAAAAGTGAAGGCAGCTTCAAGCAGAAAAAAAAAAAAAAAAAAAGTAGTAAAATCTACCATGCCATACTCCCTCACAAAGAATAATTCATTACATTTCAGAAAATTATGGCCTTGAGACCACTCAAGTAGTCATTAAATTACTAGGCTATATTTATTCTATCCTTTTATGAAACGGAAGAAATGCTAAAGCACAGAAAGGTTTCTCTGTTCAAGATTTTTATACCTTTTAACAAATAAATGTTGGGTTTGTGTTCAGAATCTGATAAAGATTACCACTGCAATTTTACAGGTTTCTAGTGACATGTTAATGACAAGTGTTTATTAGAAAACTAATCTGACATTTGGCTTGCAAAGCCTTTGGTTTGAACTAGCAAGTGCATTAATTCCAATGCAAACATCCTAAGCCCACAAAGGCTTATGCTATTGTTCCTGAATTATCCACAAGCTTTGAATTAGCACACTAGAGACCTCTCAGAGGGTCACAGATCATTGATTATGCCTACACTAGTCTCGAGCATGTTGATCAATAAGAGACATAATTGGAAGGTCTCAAATAATTGGAAATTTCAAAGGAGGGCTGCAATTTCTACAGCACACAACTGGTATAGAAGTATATGAAAATATCAGAGTCAGAAGGGAGTTTAAAACAATACTCTAGCTTCAGATTTTAAAGACTTGTCCCAGTCAGAAACATCTTCCTTGATCATTGGGAGCTGGGAATTCCACCCATAATTTTCTGAATAAAATTACTTCAGGTTATGAATATTCAAGATTTGAAAATTACCTTCTAATTTATATTGAAATAGCTCTGCTGATTTCTAGGATAGAAAATAGAAATAGCAAATATGCTTTAAGGATTTTTTTGGCAGAAATGGCAAATTTCAAAGTAAAATCAAATCCATACAAATGAGATTATATATTTCATACAAGGTTTAGAGTATATCCTGGTCTTACTGCAGAATAAGAATTCTAAGAGGAAAAAATTTCCCCGTCCCCGCTCTCCCAACATTAGAAGTTTATCTAAGCCTTGAGTTCAGATGACATATGGAATATACTGTTAGTGTTAAAGAAAGCACAGGAGCTGAATCCCCCATCATCATATGCCACTAACAAAATTGCAAGAACACTAACACCACCGTGGTTTTGGTGCAAAAATGAGCTGCTGATGAGTTGCTGCCTAATTTTCAGAACGAGCTTTAAAGGTTCCATCAACATTGTAACCATGTACCATACAATCATTCTACATCTCTACACTATCACTAAATAAGAAAGCAAAAAAGCAAAGGATTTGACTATTCCTTTTCTGGACTTATTGCTGCCTGTAGTTTTGACAGGAATAATATCTCCTGACAGTCCTACTTTTAAAATGCTGCTATTCAGCACATTTTTGTTGTTGTTGCTAAAGCCTCAATTCTTCCTTGAGAAAACTGTTTGTCATTTGCTTGAACACACTTCTTCATTTGAAGTAGGGACTAATTGCCAATGAAAAGATGCACTTTAAGATGGCTCATTTCATGTTGAAGTTGTCTGACAAGAGAAAGAAAAAATTTCTAGCCATGCTAAGCAGAGGTCGGATCAGCCACGGGATAACAAGGCTCTGGTGCAGGTTTTATGATTTGTCACACGACTGAATGAGTCTTTTATTCTGCCCCAGGGGCTGCTATCAGGAGCTAGAGTGCTAAAAGCTGTACAAAATACTTCTGTCCTAAAAAACGTCCTGTCCATAATGATGCTCTCTTTCAACTGGAAATCCAGGCTGGCAGGAAAAGGACTGAGGTTACACCTGCAGCCATGCTGACCTCTCTGCTGGGGGAGCCATGCGTCTAATTCAGGGCCTGAAGAGCAGCCATGGGTGGAAAAATGCACTCGCAGGTACAGAGTCTGGAGCAGGAAGGGGACAGAGGATGTCTGCAGGGAACTGTGTTTGTTCAGTTCTTTAATTTATACCTTAATGAGGCAGGGTAAGGCTCTGCTGCAGCTGTGAGTGCAGCACACACGGCTGAAAATAATCTGAAAGCTCTTTCCTGGCTCCCACTGCAAAAGGCCATAAAGTCCGATTTGTACTTCAGAACAAGAATGCTTTTACATAACAACAAAAGGAAGGATATTCACCCCTATCCACAAACAAGAGCACGGGATTGAAATGCTGTGCACCACAGAACAGCGGCTTAAAGCCCTCGATAAATAAAGCTTTCTACTAGAGTCAATGCAGAGGGCAAATTATGCTCCAAGCTATGATGCACAGACAAAGGCTATGTCCTAACTTCACATCCACCATGCAGGTGGGACTTTCTTCTATCATTCATATTGAAAAATGAATTGCACCCACACTATCATGTATAGTATAACCGTGCAATGCTGGAGAGTATTCATCTACGTGATAGTAAATATATTTCTTTTTTTGATAAAATACATGAGAGATTACACCAGCTCAATATTATATGCAGAAGTATACCTTGTGAAGCACGAAACAGCAACTTCAAACAAAAGGTGTGAGTACAGTTCGCATTTGGTAGAAAGCACTGACAAAAATACCTTATCCAACCATCCTTAACCAATATCGACCCAAACAGTTTAAGCATTCATAAACATCTAATCAATGGGTGTTCTTTTTTAAAAACTGGAAAGAAAAGGCTTTATAATACCAAAGAAAAATGTTGGACTTCATGTTTCAAGGTACCCACAGCTTTCATATGAAGTTGAACTTGAAGATAGATTTTTTTTTTTTTTTCTTAGTGTTCAACGCCTCCATCTACTCCTGGTCCCACACACTATGTCCCTACTGTGCATGCCTTGCACTTTTGAAATGCAAGGCCACTTAAAGTAGGACAACTTGCCTACGGCACTAGCTTCCTAATAAAAAAGCAGTCACCAATCATAACACATCTCTTCCCCCTGAAGCAGATGAGTTCTCACAAAACTGGCAAATGACAAGAAAGGTGAAATACTGGGAAAAACAGGAGCCCACAACAGAGAATGAGCACCACCCATCAGCTTGTTCAGCTGAACCACTGAAGTGATAACTTACTATTAACTAAATAATACACAATTCTGTATCCTGCCCTCAGAATATTCAGAGTCTTCTCCTTCTCTGAAACTACATTTTATATAGCAATCATGACAACTGTATGTTACATTTCATATCTCCATTTGATTTCTCCAAGGATGAATTTTATAATCAGGTATTCGGTTTTGAACTTTGCCTTCAAAAAGAGAAACAGTTAATGACATCAGCTGAAGTTTTGGGAAGAGGTTTGGGGGGTTTTGTTTGTTTGGGTTTATTTTAAGAGTTTGAGAGAGCTTTTCCCATTAGTAGAAATTACATTTGACAAAGACGTGTAGAAGTGAGACAGAGACACAGACACAGTTTTTCAGAAAAATTATTTCCTTCAAAAATAATTTTAAAATTCCTCCCATCCTAGGTACGTTCATTCATAACACTCCTACACCTCTCAAACTGCTCAATAAAACACCCTTTCTAAAAACTTAAGTCAAACTAGCAACTAGTTCCACCCCATTCTACTAATAGGACTTCAATGGAAAAGCAGCCCCCAAACACAAGCACTTCCAATACCCCCAGAAAGAGAAAAAACAATTTATCTTCTGGAAAGTTATTAAATATTATGCTCAACTGCATTTTTTGTTGAATTACCCCCTCTGGAAATTACATTTCTAAGAACTAAAATGAACTATAGCTAAAATGAGCAGCTTAAAACACAAATCTTGAAACTCAGCATTTTTTAATGCTTAACCATCCTAAAATATGAAGCAGTCAATGCCAAGTCAGTCAAAGTCTTGCAACAGGAATGAATGGGAGCAGAGCCTGAAAAACTCAAAGAAAACATCACATTTAATATGAATGTGACGCATTTTAAAATATTTAAAGATAAAGGGTAAAAAAAATAATAGTCCAGGTGTAATTAATTGTCTTTGAAATTGCAAACACATAATTTCTATACATTTCCAAACAAATATTTTATTTAGCCATTGATGTTATTTTACAGCTTCTCTCTCTGATAGCTTTTAATGCCAAGCTATTTGACTGTGACAGCTGGCGAGAAATCAGCTTTGCATTTTCTCATTAAAAGTAATGCTGTGTTAGTAGCCAAATACTTGAAAATGTGAAATGTTAAAATTTAATGATGGGGAAAAGACTTGTTCCAACTTTAACAAAAAAGTCAAAACTTGAAGTTTGCCAGAAACAGTAGCTTGTTACTACTTAAAAGGAAAAAGTTGTAGGTGTTAAAAGGTTTATCAGGAGTTTAACAAGTTGTCAAGAAGTTGAGGGCAGAAGGTCAAAAAGAACAGAGAAGCTAGTACACAGTCACTGTTTGCAGGACAGCTCTAAGTTATGAAGAAATTGGCTGCAGCCTCTTAAATCACATTCTTCTTGTCAATGTCTATTTTTTCCCCCCCCACTAACCTCTTACAGTACAACTTTAAATTTATTGTTCATATTTTGCTTATGTTTTTGAGATCCAGACATGTTTTGTTTTGGATCATCTGAGTTTTGGGGTTTCCAGTGAGTGAGAAGACATAAAAGCCTATAGCATATACATACACACATATACACAGTGCAATTCTGTTTATTCCAGTGATTGAAAGAACAGACTTTATGCCAGACTTAATGGGACCAGCGCTATTTGCTGAGGTGTACGGCCGAACAAGAGACAACACAAAGACAGACGAGGTTCCAATCAGCTATACACTTTTTTTTTTTACATTTTTTTACTGTTGAGGACAACCTAGCTTTGGAATGGGATCCCAGAAAGGTTGTGCAGTCTCCTTCATTGGAAGTTTTGAAGACCCAACTGGACAAAGTCCTAAAGAACCCACTCTGAATCCAGTGCTAAATCTGCTTCAAGCAGGAGGCTGGAGAGGAGACCTCATAGTCTTTTTCCAATCTCAGTGATCCTCTGGTCATTATTGAAGATGTAACCCTGAATTTGGGAGTGATGATGAAGAGTTAAGTTGGAGCTCTTAGGAAGCACCTGCCCTTCCTAAAGTCACCTCAATGCACAGGAAATCTATGAGGTCCATCATCTGAGGGGATAGTTCAACCTGACCTTATTGGTGACCCTTACCCTCCCTCAAGGAGGTGGAGTCACAGTTTCTCATTCAACCTTCATATCAATATTTACAGGTCCAAGAATTTAATGAATTTTCCATCCCAACAGATCCGTTTTTTTTTCAATTGATAAATTCCTTTTATAATTTTCAGTTTGTTCCAGTGATATATTCAATTCTTTAATGGACTTAAGATTAACATTGTAGAAAACCAATTAAGATAGACAAACAAATATTTATTTAGTTTGCTTTAAATTTGATGTGAAATATTTTAGTTTCCTGGACACATTCTAGGATTAGTTTATTTTTATACAAATTAACCTTTTTTTTCCCTGAACAAAGCAAGAACAAAAAAAAAGAACAAAAAAAGAACAAAAACCCCTTTTTTTTTTTACTTAAAAAAAAAAAGTATCAAAGCACACATTATGAAAGAATATGTATTTTTAACTCTTAGGTGAATAATTCAAAAATTACATTTATTTACCCTCATCTGCTCTTCCACACTCAGGACACAGGCTGAATGGCTAAATAAGGGGTCATGGGAAATGGAAGAGTGTTCAAAAAATAAAAACACATTCATACCTTTTGGAAGTATTATGACAAATTTATGACAAAAATGTTGTGACTGAATACTGAGTCTTTTTAAAGAAAAGTCTAAGCAACCGTCATTACAGTCAACACCACGGTTACTGTGCCTGTGCAAGCAATAATCCAGATATTATTACAGCCACTCCTGTGTGATATTATCTAAAATGTGGTAGTTTAAATTCACCATTTTAGTCTTTTAGGCCATATCTAGCAACAGCTGGCAATCATGATCTCTGCCATTCAATAGTAGAAATTACTTAATAAATGAAATAATATCTCTCTGCCAAGATCAATAGACAGGACTACAATAGAGACATCCAAGGTAATGTGAGGATAAAGAAAGGGGATCGCCCAGGCTGCAACTCTCAAACAGAATCTAGTCACTTAAATGGGAAGAAAGAAAGAAGGCAATCTAGATACAGATTCTCCATCAAATTTAAATTTAAAGAACAAGTGAAAAAAGCATCTTGAATGCGCTACAGGAGGAAGGTAAGGAAAAAACAAAGATGTGAAACTGATACTTTCATAAAACACATCATTCCTCTTAGCCAGCATCTCCCTCTTCATTTTCAAGAATGTTGGACAAAACAGTGGAAGAAGCAGTGTTTTGGATTCTGATATTTATTTCTGAAAATAATCTGCCATTTGGGAAGTTTTAACATCTAATCAAAAACCTCCTAGACCATCTTATATTCTGAGTAGACAGAGGGGTGAATTCAACTGGGTTCGAGATTAGAAAAGCAAGTTTCTGAGAAAAATGTCACAAGAGACATAGCAGTTTGCACAAGTATAAAAAAACCTCACCAACCAACCTACCAGTCTTCAAGTGTTTGCTCTGTGAATGACCTGTAAGTGTGCCTGGAACTCACTGCCTAGCTATTACCAGAAGACATCCCATTCTAATGGACATTTGCTAAACCTTTTGCTCTTAATGGAAAACATTGCCTTTGGGAACATACTTTTATGACAACACTATTTATTTAGAGATAAAACTCATCTCCTTTTTACATTAACAAAGCAATTTTACTTGTGCCTGGTTTTCTTTAGGGAAAAAGAACAAAACACTGTGAATAGGCTACTAAAATATCCCAATTAGTAGGAACAACATGGTGCAGTAAGTGCTAATTAGAAATACCCCAAGCCATGCAACATTCCTCCTCTACCAAACACAAATGAAATCACCCTGTATTAATGACCCCTGCTATTCACAAGGGCTATGCATTTGGTTAAGTTTTATGCAGCCAGAACTGAACGTTTAAAAGGCTAAATGGTAATTACAAGTTGCATCTTCCTCCTGCATCCGATACTAGGAAAGCAAGCAGCAAGGGAAAGCAGAATACAGTTCAGGAGACATTGATTCAGGTGACAGAATCAATAGACAATATTTACTGGTCAGCAGAGTATCAGCCTTAGCTTTAGGATCAAAATTATTGACAACAACAATTCAAGTAACTTCACCCCTCCTGAGTGTTACTGAAACTTGCCTTACTTTTGCATTATCTTTAATGGGAGCTTTGGGAGTTCTCAAATCCAGAAGGCTTACTTAGGTGTTTAATTTTAGGCACCTGAACTTGCTGTGATGCAAGCTTTGAGAGGGATTTATACATGTTTTTTCCAGTTCACTGAACCTACTCAGAGTAGCAAATGGAATATTTCCCAGCAAGTGTTTAGAGGAACAAGCTTCACACATACATTCTTATTTTGCTTTTGAAACCTGTAGTCGCATACATACAAGCCTAGATGATCGCAAGACCTTCATGATAAAAACTCAACTTCAAGTTATGACATCCAATTGAAAGACAACTGTTAAGTGATTTTCTCTGTTCCACGTAGGCTTTTTTAGTTTTTGGTTAAAGAACATCAGTCCTGTGGTTTTACCATCAATAAACCTTCAGAATGCTATCAGACATCATGCTCATATTGAGTTACTGATGCACAATTTCAGCAAATCCATCACTGATACAAAAGTCACCTTTAATTTTCCGGTGTCCCTTAGAATATCTACTGCTTCACCTATTTATAGGCTTGAAATAAGATAACTACTGCTTCTACTTTTTTTTTTTTTCCATTTCCTTCTTACTTTGCTCAGTAGTTAAAGTCACAAACCACTCCTGTTCAGAAAGTGCATATATTCCAGATAACAGAGCATTCATACAGAAGGATTCTACATTCAGATACAGACACAATATCACAAACTCAAAAATACTTCTCTACAATTTTTCTTTGCATGAAAATAAAATTCTCTATTTCCTGAAAGGGTCAAGGTTTGCTCCACAGTTGCATTTCTCAACAGAAATGTTATTACACTAGTCTGTGCGGTGTCTTTCCACAGGGAAATACAGGCAGTATTTCAGATGAATCTGAAATAAATTTTCTTATATTTAGAAACAAATTTTGTAAAATTTTACTTCTTTTCAGCTTCAAAACAGTTTTCAACTATGGAAATCCACTCACAAGATCTACAGGTAGATTTAAGTGACACTGTACCATCAACTACAGCCTAGCTGCCCACTATTTCCCCAGCCTCTCGGTCTCTTCCCAGTAGGCTTGTCCAAGCAACAGAATGATAAAATCATCCCACCATGACACCAGCTCAAACCTAGCCTGCTGTAGTAGGCATAACTCAGGAGAAACACAACTAATTGTTCAAATTTAGTTGTCAAGATTTGTCACATATAGTACTTTGCTCATATTTGGCATTAACTCAAATTTATATATTTTTTAAACCAATATACAACTTCATTATTTGTCTAGCTAACACTGAAATTATTCAAGAAATTTTGTTCCCTTGGTTTTATTAAAAGGATATTTTACACTCCAGCTCAGAAATTCTACAAGTTACTTAGAATAAACTGATCCCGGGTAAATTAATTGTACAATTTCTTAACTTGCAACAAATGTAAGGTAAATTGATTCTCTCCAAGAAACTGCATTGCCCTTGCTCTGAAGGTTTAACCAAGTCTTGAAAATTGAAATATTAATTTTAAAGTATTCATCCTATTCTTCAGATATTCTACACTACTCTCTCCCCCTCATAGCACATCCCTATTCCGAGCATTTTTTCAGGTGACTAATGTCCTCCCCACACTACTCACCATTACTAAGCCAGAGATCAGTAAATATGTAAATACACACATATTTAGCTGGCTAGTTTTTGCCGAGTTAATTTTTATCATAAGATTACCATCTGCTTCAAGTCACAAATTAATTTTAACTACAGCCTCACAAGATATTATCCCCATTAGAATCCTACTCAATAGTATCAAAACACCAACTAACCAACTGTTGTTATAGCTATGTTCACAAAACACAACACTTTTGCATTGCAAAATGCAAGGCCATGTTCACAAAATGCAACACTTCCTTCAAGAAAAGACAGAATGTAACCTGAATTTCATATACTTTACTATTTAACAAGCTAACTTCAACTAAACTATCCTTTGTACTAACAAAAGCTGTATTGTGTTACATTAGAACTTTTGCCCCGTCGATGGGACAGTGTAGAGCCCCAGCAGACTCAGAAGGTCACTAGAAGTCGATAATTTTCCAGGATCAGGCCCTTCAGCCCACTGGGGAACACTGGCAGTCCCATAGTTAAACACTTTCCTTTGAGCTAGCACTGGATGAAAGTGCTAGCTTTTAACCAAAATTAAAGCTAGATGTCTGGCTAGGTACTAGTAAGTACTGCTGCTCTATTTTGATGTATTCTGTACACACTGCTTACCACTGACTACAGCTCCATAGAATACATGGGATGGAAATAGTGTGCAATGGATCTCCCTGTAGTTCAAAGGCCTACAAGAGCTCCTCACAGTGCTTCACACGCCTTATCCCTGCCACACAAATGGTTACAGAGCCTCTCAAACTATTAACAGCAATAAAATCCAGTTGATGTTTGAGTTTTGTGGACTGTAGTGTAATTTGTTTCTGCCGCAGATCAGCAAGAGGAAGCAGGGCTCCTGCAGCTGAAGGTTGTGCTGACTACCGCCTTTCAGCTGCAAATGAACTTTGACAGCAGCTCCTAAAGCCAGTTATTACCCCCTATAAAAGGGAGCACAGCTCTACCTAAAATCTGCTGGACTCTACTCTCTGTAAAGGGTCCCACCAGAAACAAAGGAAGGCAGAGAGGTAACAAAATTTGTAAGAAAATCTATGACAGTGAAATTCCTGTGCCTGCAGGAGACTCATATCCTCACTATCACCTATCTCTCCTTAGACAATTCAAACCGGTTGGGTGTTGGGGCATACTCAACTACTTCTGTTGGTGTTTTATACTTCTACACTAAAGATAGTACACTGAGGTGCACAGTGAAAAATAGTGAAAATAGTGAAAAAATAAAATGGGATCATGGCTGTTCTTCCAATAAGGACATATGGCTCAGACCAGGAACTTAGTCACAATCCTGTGTTTGTAATTTGAACTAAAAGTAATCAAATAAGTGCAGGAAGAACTACTGTGATTTACAAAAAGGGAACCAAAGTAACAAAAGTGGAAGTTGAAAGTACTGAACACTTCTATCACAAAAGCTTATTCTCCACAGTTCTCAAAAGAGAGTTCGGATGCTCAGCAAGCCTAGAAAACAAGCTGATGCAATGGTTTTAAGCAGGATGTGCCTTTGTGCTGGAGGAAGTACCAGAACCAAGACTTCCAATCTCAAGTTTAAACCATGTTTAAAACCAGTTAGTCCTTAGTGCACAGTGCTAAGGTTGCTGCTACTTCTGATCATGATTTGCAAGCATTTTTTTATTGTTAAATTAACACTATTTGCAGTGTGCCAAATGTGCACACATGGCACTGCAGAATTTCCAACAGCTTTGAACAGTCTGCACAATTATGAGATGAAGTGCTGATTATGTTTTACTGTAATTGCTCTTTATAGCAAATGCTTCAGCAAACTGCACTGATGCAATTACAATATGTTGAAGATCAAGTCTTTCACACCAGCCCTGTATTTTAGGAAGTTTCACCCATTTTTATTTATTCTGCAAGGAATAATATGAACAATTTAATTATTTCCCCTCCTTTTGTCACTTCAATATCAAATCAACTTTTTACTCCCCAAAAGAACACCAGTACATCTTGCTTTCCCATTTTCCCACTCTTCAACTTTGTGAGCCTAAATTGAAGCAATTGATGGGAGGGTTCCCGAAAGAGATCTTTCAAGACAATCAAACTCAGTCAATAAAACTTTTATATTGTTTTCCACTAAACAGTGTTACAGATTTGATCTTGCCAGTTTTTAATGTAAATAGCAAGATAGTACTAATCCAACATCGTATATCCTAGCTAGTTTTGTAAATAAAATACAATTGCAACTGGTAGCATTTTATTCATATGGTCATAGTCATACAGTAACTTTGACCATAGAGAACCCTTTGAGGCACCTGGTGCACCCACCTCTTCAAATTAAGGTCAGATCTGAAGTTAAATCCACTTGCTCAGAGCCTTATACAAAGTTTATTTTTGATACAGTTTTGAATACCCCCAAGGACAGAGATTCCATAGCCTCTGTCCTCCCTCTCGATCCCTCTTGCGGATTACACTGTTTGGCTTTCTTTTCCTATTTTATATATGGTTAGGACAACACAAATCCATTTTTATACACTTATTTGGCCTAGAAATGCATATTACAGACTCGGGAAATGCATGAAAACTCTTACTCAGCATCACAGACTGGCACTGTTTTGATTCTGTTTCAATAGATCACTGCTTAAATGTTCCTTTACCTTTAAAGTTTGCTTTCAATACTAAGTCCCTATGCCAAAGAAAATGCTTACTGTAAACAAAGCAGAAAATGAGTGCCTATACAGTAATAAGACACATACACACTGATAGTCGTACAGTCTGCAATGGTTTAAAGTGCATTAACAAGAAACAGATTGCTTTTATTTTCTCAAAACATACTTGATTTTCACAAGCAGTTCATATTCAACTTTAGTAGATTGGCTCAATTTCTACAGACTGGAAAAGCAGTTTTAAATACAATTTTCCTGTAGTTATCTACAGAGTTATGAATGAAGCATGCAGTTGAGAGACTCACCTACAGATCTGAAGGGATTTAAAATACTAAAACACATTTTAAAAAAAACAACACAAAAATAAAACAACAAAACACCACCACTAAATCCACAGACATTCTTATATTTTGATGTTATTCATTCCAGAAAGTTGAGGACACAATCTTGAAAACATAAAAAGCACCTACAGTTATTAAGATAGGACTTTATCATGTAGCAATCCTTCCTTATTTCTACAGTATCCCAGAACTTAATTCATGTCATCCGCTAATTCAATTACATTAAAATCAATTTATTTTAAAAAACAAGATCTAAGAACCAGTTATTAGCAGATGACATTACATTTTCAGATCCTGAAATTGCACCTATGAAGGATACAGAAGTCAAAAAACTCCAAGCAAATAACAAGATTTACACTTGTTTGCGGTTTCTTCTTTCTCTTCTGAAAGGTTTCTAAGCACGCAGCCCCTCATTCCACCTCAGCTAGATTTTGTAGCCCATTCTTTTAACAGATCCGTGAGGAAAACATCTTACAGCCTTGAGGACAGGGTATCTTCTATGAAGATATATCCTTTATGGCAAACCTCCAACTAACCATCTTACTTTACCATAACCTTTAACACCATCTGATTGAAAGGCTTTTGGGTTATTTAGGTTTTTTAATGTACTGCCTCTTCTTGCAACTATATGATGTCACAAAATCTGAATCATGTAGATGAGTTCAATTTATGCTCCCCCACATTTTAAATTCACAATTTCACTCTGATCCTTTTACTGATTCTGAGATGAAGGACTAGATAATTGTATCAGGTCTGGTTGGACTAAAGAAGGTTGGAACTGATTTCTAATTTTATTTTATGCCTATTAGTTTGTCACCAAATACTAAATTATGCCAATTCAAATGTACATTTTTAAAGAACAGATAGCAAACCAACCAGAATACTTGAGATTTTTAATTCTGAGCTGAATATTGTCCCTTTTTACTTTTCAAATTAATCTTCAGGATAGAGCAGCTTATACAAAACTAACAATTATATGCACCAGTTTACCATATGGATTGATCACAGCTGGAGCTTTACGTTCAACCATAAACAATCAAAACTTTTTTTTAACCCTTCCTCCATGCCTAGAATTCCAGGTTCTGCACCACAATTCCACCGCAACAAAACATCTAGTGATTATATGCAAAGCCAGAGCCTCATTCATTAAACTTTTTTTTTTCAATAAATCCAAATTTTATAAATATTTCTCAGTGATACAGCAACAGCAAACAACATCTAAAATTTAATTTACACAGTCATCATCCATTCAAATGCATAAAGTATAATTATTTGAATTCTTCACATGCATCATTCTAGTTTTAAAAAGGCAATAGTCCATTTCCTTCTACGTTGTCACTACCAAAACCAGGACGAATGTTTTCAGACAGATGTTGATCCAGTCTTACATTAGAAATATTATTTTCTTTTTCTACTAAGAGTTATTTTTAAAAGTCTAAGTAATAGAGGAAAAAAGAAAACCAAAACCAAACGCAACTTTAAAAATACTTAAATCCTCCTTTGACTGAATATTTATGTGTAGACTGGTATAATAAATCAATAAAATCTCAGCTGAAGCAACTTCTAGTTTGAAATAACCTTGAAACATAAGTGAATCACCTTCATTATGCAGTTGTACAAGGTTTTTATATATTTGGAGCTCAGTTATTGCAAAAAATGAGGTTCTTCGAAGTCAGTCTTTCACAAGTCATCATTCCTATACATTATATACTCCCTCATGTCAGAACAACCATCCATGACATATTTTTCTGAATTACTTGGAGCCATTATGAGAAGAATTTCTGTTACACCTGCTTAGCAATACTTTTCCAGGCCATATGCTCTCAAAATACCCTCTTCTATATCAAGACAAGTATAGCATAATGATTCAGTATTCAGGTGAATCAAAGTCTACTTGAAATGTGTTATGTAAATGTCCTCAGAGCATCAGGATCTCTTTATATAAATCAGTATATCTAAACATAAGTTTCGTAGTTGGGGTGATAATAGCCAGAGGAGCCCCTTTTGACCCAAGTTTTTTGACACTTAGAAAATATAGTACATAAGAGAAATTTAAGAAAATTGATAGGGATGTTTTCTTTCATGTAATTTCATGCTCAAAGTATATAATATTCCTGTTCACATGACTACAAGAAACAAAGACAGGTCTCATCATACATAACTCCCAAATCCCAAAGACTATGATTGTTTTTGCTAAGAAAATATCACATACAGCATTTCCTTTAAACATTTCATTTGAGCAGCATATGAAGATGCAGGGAAAAAAAAACCAACAAACCCACACTTTAACAAAAGTCTTCATGAAATTGTTGATTTTCAGGGTTTGTTAAACCAGCATTCCTCCAGCCTTTGAAAGTCAACATAATGAAAAATAAACAAAGCTTCAAGTACAAGGGTTGATGTCTGTAACGCAGATCACCTTCCCTTTTGTTTAAATGGGTGCTGAAATCTCTCAGTGTTGGAAATTGGCAGCTAATATCTGCAGCACTTCTTGAAACTTTTTAAAAATTCAAATAAACAGTATTCATTGGATTATTTGTTGGGTCTTTTTTTCATCATTACAGCAGTGCTATTTACTTGGTAAAAGCCAAGATTCAAAAGAACATGTCATACTCATTAGTCAACTGTGTCAAGTGGTCCCCCGATCAAGAACGTTGGATTAAAATTTACAGGGTCAGTTTATTGTACCTCTCACCTTTCATTTGAAAAGGAAAACCAGAACACCAATTGCTACGTATTAAAATTCATTACAGCTATGAAATAAATGCAGTTTACTTGCCCTTGCAAACTGCAAATTATCTAATTGAGGGCTTTTTGCAGTCAAGATGATAAATTTACACATAAAAGGTGGCAACATTTGCAGTCTTATCTTTGTAACTGAGCTGGCTGAGCCAGCCAGCTGCTCTAAAGCAGAAGTTTGAGGTAATACAGACTCTTTCAGCCAGCATGATTCCTTGTATACTGTGAGCAGACAAACACTGTCATGGCTATCTGCACCTCTCCACCCCATAGTGACACAAGTGATCCCACATCTGGTTCTGTGCTGGCACACTGATCTGCCACAGAAGAGAAAGCATAGAGTTTTTTCCATTCCTGGAGGTGAGAAATTGTATAATACAAAATTATATGGTGAGAAATCATACAATTATTATTTTTTTTTACCATGCCTGTAACTCTAGGTTACATCTTCTTCTTGTATATCTACTATTCTAAGAGATATCACTGAAAACACTTCCAGTGATTCTTAAGTGGAAGACAGTGGTCTGCCACCTCACCACCCATTTTAGATTTCTTCCATCCCCCTGCTAGGAAGGGAGGAGTTGCAAGATGCTTATAGCTGGTGGCCCAGTCAACCCACCAGAGACAAATGCCTTACACAGAGATACCTTCCTTCATTTACACCAGAAATACGTTTTCAATATCCAAAGGAATTAATTACTTAAAATCACATTCTGTGTAGTTTGGTGCAGCACACCTTGGAAAATGAGAGCAGTGCAAATAGCCACTTAAAAGACTATGTCTTCTGAGCTTTTTTTTTTTTTCAATACATAATCTCCCAGAACTCCTTCGAAGTCAGATATAAGTGCCTTTTCCAATTAGATTTTGGTTATTAAAACTAGCAGTCCAGGATTATAAAATACTTGCAGGTTTTTCCTGCATATCATCCCTGATATGACTATTGTAGACAATATTCACAGACATGCAGAGCCCGCTGTTCATAGATTAGCTAAATTCCCATTAAAAAAATGACAATGCATAGTTTACTGTATATATATGTGTTATATGGTATGGCAAGTTGTGTCAGACAATTAAAATGGGTATGAGGCTCTATGAAGTATGTCACACTGACCTGACTATCCTGCTTATAAAATTCAAACTATCTCATTTAGCTCCATTTTGTGCATCTGTGCTTTGCACAAGACAAACATACCCACAGAGAATGATCCCTGTGTTCCTCTTAAAACAACCTTTTAACAGCTGTTTCATGCCCTGAAATCAACAGGTTTAGGTGAAACTGGACCAAGTTACACACTCACACGCACACACAGACTGCTACTGGCACCTTAGAAAAGGGAGAGTTTCTTAAGATGAGCACTTTCTGGGTGGTTGCCTGTTTAAAGCACAATGACACAGTTACCAGAGCAGTGACAAAAGGCATAAAAGACAGGAGTTTCAAGTCTTTCAGTACTCTTCTCAACTCTGGTAGAATCTCAGTTGCTAGAAAGATTAAAAAAAAAAAAGATTAAAAAAGTCTTGGAAGACAGGCTGTTCTACAGGCTGTTCTTCTGCAACCCTGTACTTTCTTCTTAAAGACAGGGGCAGGAAGAAAGATTTTCTCCCCAACATCCCACAAGTACATCATCTTTGACACATACTGTTTCTTTCCCCTTTTCCACGGTACAAGTAAAGTCCTTCCTCCCAGTAGTCTTGTGAGCAAAAGAAAATGGAAATTAGTAACAACACTGAAGTATCTACCTCACTGCTCCCCTCCAATGAACAAATCAGTAATTCACTCCTAACACTGATGCTGTTCTCTTTCCTAGTAAATCCAAGAGCCAAAACCACTCTTCAAATCAAAGAGCCAAACCGCTTCAAACTTGACAACACCAGAAGTAATTTTCAGGTTTATATTGTCTTTAACACAAAGTCATATCTTTATATTATAGTAACTTCCACAAACATTCGGTAGATTATACTACTGGAGGATCACCTTTCCCACCACTGATCTTTGCATTAACTTTCCTACTGTTATAAAACTTTTAATTTGAATTCATAACAGTAAATTTGCATTTATAGTTAAGAAACGCCTCTCCATCTTGATGTAGAATTTTTCTCACATAAACTATTCTATGAATATGCATTATGAAAGGATTGCTATTTGCAAATTTCAAAAGATAGAGCACAGATTACAATAACTATTGGGGTTTTTTTTAATGATTTAGCACATTCTTAGGTATAAAACTCAATTTCAAGATGGGCAGAGGTATAATCCCCAAGGAAAAACACATCATCATATATTATAGGAAGAACTAAAGAAAAAACCTATACATATTAAATGTGTAACTCTGAATCTGCTAAGTACTTCAAACACTTTTCTTACCACTAGGGCTTTCATAGTACATGTTCATAATTCTCCATTTTAAAGAAATAATGAAATATTTGTTTTAGGAAGTGCAATGCAGCAGAGTTTCATTCAAATTCACTAATTTTGCCTTCCCAGCAGGTTTCCAGTGCCTAATACAACTTACCTTCCTTTTTGTCTCCTCAGTACAATACAGCGTGTCTTACAAAATGGAACCCTCAAAAGGGCACGTGAATACCTGTGGCATCACTGACAGCCAGGAATCTAACAGGAGAGAAGACAAGACCTTTCAAGAAGGCTACAAACGCCCTCTGTGATGGGTCAAGAGCCAGGGTCCCAAGCATGCTCCCCTAGCAGGTGCTTGGCCAGTTTTGTCTGGGGCCAGCCCATGGACAACGAGTGCTACAAAGAAAGGGATGGAAGGGGAGCCTCAATGGCGGCTTCCCCAGACAGCTCTGCTTCAAGTAGGGGCTCTCCTCTACATTGTGGAGGTCCCACTGAGCCCCACCTGAGCTCTCCTGCAGCTGTGCCTCACCAGGTACCTCGTTAATCTGGAAGCCGAGGCAGAGAATCAATTTGGACTTGTCTAGTCACAAGGGATGAGTTTAGCAACTGGGAGCTGGCTGAGCCTGGGCCTGCCCTGCTCGCCTCCCTCAGGCGCTGTGTCTCTGCCCCCTCGGTGAGGCCACTGCCTCCACCAACCTGTCTCTGTGCTTGGCTCCCACTTCCCTTTCCCATGGGGAGCTGCTTCCCTTCGCTGCTGCCTGACAGAGAAGGCCTTGCAACCAGGAAGCAATCTCTTCTTTCTCTAGAGAATCATCCTATCGACATAAGACACAGCCCGGTTAAGCGTACTATAACTTCCAAAAATTCTTAGTCCTGGAAGCCAGGTCAGTTCCTTTGAGGCTTTAGAGACTCTCATACTATTGAGACCTAAAACCAATTCACTGAAAGAGATTATCTATTCAAATGGTGTATATACAAGTTAACAAGGCTATTAAACCAGGAAGGCTTGATAACTTATTTCACATCAGCTCAGAAAGCGTTTAATTTTTGAACCCCAGAATACTTTTGCTTTTAAAAATAACAATTATTCCATCATAACCAGTATATCAAAGTTATATGAACATATATTTCCCCCCCCTTCATCTTGGAGATGGAGTTCAGCCATCGGTATCAAACTATTCCTGACTCATTTGAAAAAGTATTTATGAAGCCACGATTTATTTCCACACCTCACAAAGTGAAGGAAGAACTGATCAACTTTAGATGTCCAGAATATGACTAATTACATTTTCTTTCCACATTTCCCAGACTAACGGCTTGAAGGAAAAGACAAGAAACAGAGGAAAGGAATAATATCTTTCACGCAGAATCCCTTCTACGTAGAAAACATTTTTTTGAGGTGACAAAAAGAAAAGGCAAGCAAGCCACGGACAGACTCAAGACATATTAATGAGGGAGAATGAATGGAACAATAACAGAATAATTTTATTTTTAGTGAATCGCAAAGAAATGATTTCACTGTGTCTTTTTGTTTCTCTCAGCGTTTTTCTGTAAGACAACTTAAGAGTATGTTTGCACAAACCGAAGAGTGTAATGCTGATTCTCAGGTTAGACTAATACTCATGGATAGTATGTAAAAAAAAAAAAAGATTCCCAGAAAAACAAGAGCAGATGCTGCTTCCTATAATACCAAAACACACATTACTTTTAGAAGGCATTCCAGTTAAATTGGATTAATGATTTAAAAATACAGTTTGATACCACTAATTATATGGGAGGTATATTTTGTATTTGAGCATTAGTTTCTAACTGCAATGATAATTAGGCACTTCATTATCCTTGTACAGCTTATTTTTAAGAAGGCAAGGAAGTTTCACCATGTTCCGACGAAGAATGCACTTGTTAATAAGTTGTTGAAAGCAAAAACTGTAACACAGGAGAACTACCAAATAAATTTTCCTCCAAATATCCAATTAAAAAAGAAAAGTAAATATGAGTAATGTAGTCATTAACATTTGTGAAAATATTATGCAGATAACATATCACTGAAATGCACAACATTAACACAGGGATCTCTTCACTGCAAGCTTTAATGTGAAAGGTATCATCATTTACTAATCTCTTCAGCCTAAACATGAGACACAAGGCCCCTTCCAGTAAGTAAAAGCACCTCACTCTCATTCATCTTTTTCTAAGTGATCTGTCACCTAAGCATATATCCAGTTACCCTTGAAAAGAAAACTCACATTATTTTGTTAGTGCCACATTGTAGCATTTTACATAAACAGCAAACTAATTAAGACAAATGCTGTAGGGCAAACCATTGTCTGACAGAGGTAAGTAAGCAAGACCTGCATTAGATCATCAGTTTATCTACAATTTTCATTGTTTCTTAAATTAAGTCATAAAACTTTGAAAGCAGAACACATTTTATTTTATTTTTTTACCCCAAAGACCTGTTATTTATCAGCGGTGACAATTTTTCTAAGACGTCATGAGTTTTCCTGATAATTTGCACAGGAAACAGGAAGATGACACCAGCAACAGCGCCCCAGCTGAATAGAAGGCTAAATTGAATTGTGGCCTCTGCCAATCAGTAGCTGTAATAGCATGTAAGAGGAATTTGTGGGTCAAAGACACAAAAGGACTCCTAAATTTCTTTTTAATCATCATGAACAGAAAATATTTATGGGATTACAATAATTTAATAACAATTTTTTTACTGTCACATAACAGCATTTTAGATTTCAACATTAATACAAATTGCACTTGGCTTAAAAAAAAACCCTGCGCAGCTCTGAAGACAAAGGTTCTCAGAGCTCTAGAAATAGCTCAATACGAAAGCACTTAATAAGATCAATTCAGCAATTCCCACCCCACCCTTACTGAATAGAAGCCTAAGGAATAGCTTCTTCAGCAACAGTAATATCCACAAACTCAGAGCAAATCATTACGAACCACAATGGCAGCAGAAAGAAAACCAAGCACTACAAGATTCCCTACCTCACACTGTGTTCTACGGCTGGCAAACCCGAATGTGACCTTTCACCTTCAGTGGTTGAAGGCCTGCGATCATCTAAAGTATGGTAATACCTTGGAGCAGACTTTCTGTAGACTACGGTTTAATGCAACAACCTTCTAACTGAATTTAGACAACTTATGATGTCTCCTGGCAAATTTGACTCTGGAAAAGTCAGCTGTATTGGAATTAGTTTTATCTGAAACATACATTTTCAGATGCATACTATAACAAGAACTAAAATAAAACCACAAACAAACAAAGAAAAAACCACAAACAAAAAGCCCCCACAGGAAAACCAAAACCATACCAACTAATACAAAAAAACCCACAAACACAGAAAAAACACCCACCCCACTCTTCCTTGAAGTTAATTCCTGGATGACTTTAGAAATTTTATATAGCAAAGGAAAAATGGAACTTCTCACCTAGAAGTTCCCAGACTAATTATAATGTTCAATATAGTGGTAACAATACAGAAGAGACAGAACCAACATTGTTTGTATGTGAGAAAGAAAAGACAAAATTAACACTCTCAGAAAAAAAAAAAATGGAAAGGAGACTAAATAAAGGGTCTGTAACGGAGTGGGACCTAAGAGATCCATAAATAGAAGAAAGCACTAGGACTAAGGAAATAAGAGGAAAAAACCAGCAGAAGTGAGGAACTAAGATAAACTTGTATATTTTCCAAAGCAGCTAATAGATACACTGAGACTGCAGTCAGAGAATGGTGCCAGTATAGACATCTCAAGTGCAATTTTTGTCTTTTTCTGTGAAATGAACTCCCGTTTTTCAGTTATTCTTGGAGATTTAAAATCAAAATAGTCTGCAAATGACAGCAATAAGCCAGTGTTCTCTTGAATGAAGATCACGTTTCTTTTTTTTAGTTACTAAACTTTGATTCTAGTGTTGGAGAAAAAACAGATATTCTTAATTTACACGTCTGTATTTGTCTGGGTAACCGTTGCTACACAAGAACACTGCTCCCTTACAGTGGGAACATCAGTCTTGTTTTTACATTCACCTGAAGTTTGTCAGAAACTCTAGAGTTCTTTAAACAATGTCTTCAAAATACTTTTCAAGTTCTCCAGAGACCAGAAAACAGGATTACAGACTACTTCACAATTAATTTATCTGTCATTTAAACAAATCTACACTGAAATAGGTTCTGATACTACATAAATTAGAAAAAAACAACCAAACACAAAAGTAGTAATTTGAACAGCATTTCTGGCAAAACATTTATATACTGTTTCCCCTGTTTTTGCAGGTGCCTTTTATTGATTGTATGAACCATTTTAACTGCTTTGGGCTGAAGCAGCTGGATGAAGGGCGAAGATATGAAATATGCCATGTGAATAAATAAAGTTCAGGTTAGAGATGCAGCACACCAGTTTCAATTCCAGCTGTGAAAACAAAGATGCTCAACATCACTGCTGAGAGGCAAAACTATAAAATAATGTAATACATATCCCAGAGACATAGGAGAAGAAATAGTAGAAGAGATACTGCAAAATATTTTGGTCTGACGATAGTACAAATAGGAAATCAGTTCGACTCTGGGGTGGGTTTTTTTTTTTTGGTACGTCATTTTATGCTTCTTTTAGAAATTAGCTTTATCTACAGTATAAGATATCATTCTAAGTAGTTTCCTGCCTTTGAGCAGATCTGCCAATTCTTTCAAGCAAAAAAATCCTTCTGTAGAAACAGACACACAAACACAAAATGTAAAAAAGCAGTCGAGCACGTATGCCCTTCCGAGTGAAGGCATCTGCAGATTGCAAACAACAGAAAGCATTAGTCTCAAAGCAGAAGGTAACTTCTTGGCAATTACTCAAAAAAATTACATTGTATCCAGGGATTTAATTACTCCTCTACATATTACTGGAACCTTCTCCACCTTACACATTAGTCACAAGTGCAGAAATTCATTTGATATCTTGATACAGTAAAGGGCTTGAAGAGCAGGCAGCTGGAGGCTGACATGCTAAGATTCAGCATCGAAAAAGTTCCAAGCGTATGTATATATTACAGAAGAACAAGGAGCAATTAGACCAAACTATCAATTCTAAGTGTGTTAATAACATTGGATAAGTAGTCTGAATACAAAGGTGACAGAATCTAAATCTCCCTTATGTATGTGAGGCCACACACAGCTTTTTCAAGGCGGCATTAAAGAAGCTGTTGCCAAATTCAAGCAGCCCTAAGCACACTCTTCTGATGTGCTCCAGACAGGCTGCCAGCTCTGCCTCTGCATCTCAGCACTAACCCCACAGCCCAGTCTGCCTGCCTGCATATCTTCACATACTCTCAAAAAGATATTTTGGTGGGAAAATGTCATGTGACATCTTTTTTTTCCTACAGTAAGATCCTAACCAGTAGGTTCTTATTCTAACTTTAGCAAAGAAACAAAAACTATAAACAAAACTATCTTTTAAAAACATGCTTCAGCAGCTTATCGTTTATTTTGATACCTGCTCACCTTACAAAACCTCCACCGTGGATTTTGGCATGTTAAAGCTGCCCAATGGGGGAAATACCCACCAAAACAAGGAGCTGAAATTTTACAGAAAAATTTCCAAGTAGGATCTGATTCAGCCACTGACTTTGCAGAAATAACACCCCCATTAGAATTGCTCACTGACTACTCAAAGCAAGGTATTTTGTCAAAATTTTATTACACATCCTTTGGCACTTTCCCTAGGGAAGGATGGGGATAATTATGGTGAGCAAATAGAGGTGACAGAATTAAATCAGTTAGATTTCTATTGACTCAGGATGGCACGAAGCCGTATCTTAACCATGATTCTTAACAGGCACCTACTTACTTGAAATGGTTAAGGAAACAAGGCTTTACAAATCTTAACAAATCTTGCAAGTTATGAAAAAATTATGTAAAAACATAAAAACTTAAAAATTAGAAATGAAAAATAATAACAGATTCCAGTTCTTAGTATACGATCCTGTTCTCTGCAAGATGTTTGTCTCACTTGTCTCCAGAAGTCATTGCAGAGCTAGAGGCACCCTGAGCCTGCACATTTCTCCTTACATGCACAAAGGCAAGCTTGTCAGGATGCTCACCCTGCTACTGCCAAGGACCAACTGAGCTGGATAGAATGATGCATCTGTTAACACTGAAAAAAACAAATATCAAAACCACAAAGGATGAAGCAGTAGAAGGAGAGGTGGTGGTGGTGAAAATTCAAAGTTGGTGGGTACAAATTAGATGATAATTCCACTGCGTTTACCCAGACTTAGCAAGCAAGAGAAAGGCTACTGCTGCTCTACTCTACACTTGATGGGAACCCTATCATCTCCCAAATGAAGCAAGACTTTGTAACTGTACTGAATACCATCACACATAAAACCAATACTCATATTTACCATCTCATATTCTTTAACAAAATCTATTTGAGAATGAGCTAATCTCAGTTAAATAAGATGTTGATGGTTTGTTAAATTCTGGAATAATTTTAAGAGCAGGAGAGAAGAAAACAGAAATAAATATAGCAATCAAATACACAGTTATGGGTAGTTAGACAAAGGATGCGGCATTTGTTTCTTGTAAGAAGAGAGACTGCAGGTAATAAAATTAAGTAGATATTTTCCTTTGCTGATATTGATCTTTAATTTGAATTATTTGAATTATAAATATTATTTTTACTAAATATATCAAGTATTTAAATTATTTTATGATGAGCTATTCACTGCCTATATTTGGTGCAACTACTGTGATTTGTCTGTAGTGCAGCAGAGGTGGAAACAGTATTTGATATCTGTCAGCAAGGAACTTGCTAAGAAGGAAGAGGCAATAGGTATGCTCCGTACTGAACATTTTACATGCTTCTGTGAACTAACTCAATAGGGCTAATTGCCTAATAAATGTTTGAAGGATGACATCTTTGAAGTGTGTGGTTTGTCTGGATGAGAAAGAAGAAAAGATGAGTAGAGCGAACAGAGTTCTTCCGCAAACTCCTCCAGTGTTTGAGCTGAAGCACTCCACGATTAGCTACATTTCTTATGATTTACTTTGATAGATTACACATTAAATCTTCCCAATAATCTCCCACAAGACTGACTGGCATTCTTTGAAGGATTAATTCAATGCAAATTATTTTAGTTTAGTAAGACCTTTACAAATACAGACATGCTATACATTGAGTTAAGCTAGCTTATTAAATCATTCCTAACTGACCAAGATGAGAAGTAAAAAAAACCTTAGTACTAAACAGTAATTTCACATCATAGTAGCAGCAAGATGAGGCAAGCACATATTAAAATATCACTTATTTTCACTAGAAAAAAATATAATGACATTAGTTTAAAAATACTAATAAATTAAAAAAAAATAATCACAACTTGTATCTCAAGCTGACCCAGCAAATGCAAGATACTCTCCACTTACCCTCAATATTCTTGTATTTGTTTATCACATGAAGGCTGTATACAATTTCTAGTAAACTAGCATCAAGGAATGGCATTTCAAAGCAGCTCTCTGAAGGCTAAAACCAAGGAAGATTAGTTTGGTTTTAGACAATAATTCTCTTCAGCTTCTAGAGACGCAGGTCAAGATTTCTCACTGTCTTGGTTCCTCTTTAAAGTAATAAGCAAAAATAAGAAGAACTGGGAAGCTCTTTTAATACCAATCTTTTGATGGTGAAAATATTTTTAAATGCGCATTTCAGCTGCAAAAGAGCTGCTGAAGCCCATTATAGCTCTACCAGACATACCCAGCAATTGACTATTTTACATGCTGCTTATTTTTTTTAACCATTAAACATCAGCAGTATTTATATGCTTAACAGTTGTAACCAGTGCTCTTACAAAGACTATATTTAATTCTAACTAACGGTTAGAAAAACAGTTGTAAAAATTTTGATACAGTCAAAAACTCCTCACTTCTTTCCATGTCTGTTTGAAACTAAAGTATACAATAACACTTTGGAATTACAATTCTGTTCCTCTTAGTTTTTGAACCTTCTTTCCAGATCAACATTATCAACCATATTATCAGTTCCTAACTTATGCAGGAATTTTAACAAAGACAAAGAATCAGAATCAAAAGGACTTAGTACGTCACAATTTAGAAAGTAATCAAATATGTTTCGCTTAATACAAAATAAAATTGAAGATTTCCAATCAGAATATGAAAGGAAAAGCCAGAATTTTGAATGCAATATTACAGCTGGCAAATTAACATTTGCAAAAATGTGATCCAAAGAAATCTGTTTGATCTTTTCAGTTGCATTTCACAGATCTCTCAGTAGTATTCCCTGTAAACCACCACCACAGATACGTAGAATGTCAGCTGAAAGCCACAGCACTAGTTCCTTTTGAATGAAAAAAAACCTAAATAATTGCAGTAATAATTTTAAAGGTAGTTTTCAACAATGTAAAATTTACTATTTATTACTTGTAATTTAGGTTTCAACTGTTCATTTACATTACTACACTGGTATTGCAACACTCTTTCCAACAGCATATTTAAAGCAATGCATCTTTATTAGCAACTTATCCACGTACAGAAAAATTTTGCTATTTGTCTGATGTGAGTGAAACAGAAATGACGTTTCCTTTGCACTACAGGAAAGGATATGTCCTTTATACAGGACATACACTGCAATCATCACAAGACTTCAATCACAGCAGGAGCAAGCCTCAGGTGCTCTTCTGTTCTCTCTGTTGCTATCTATCAAAGCCAACCCAAGAAGGTTTGTTATGAAACAAAGGTCGAGAGGCCAGTTCAGGTTTCAGGTTTAGATCTTTCGTTATACTTGTTACCTACACGAGAAGCAACCAGAAAGTTGAACATTTGCATGGTAGTTTCATTTTTAAGGTAGTTTTACAGGTAGGCTTTGGTTGTTCATAATCAAAAAGATGACTGTGAAAAAATTTTGATAGAACTGAATATGCTGTGTCAATAAAAAATTTAACTCAATTTGATAAATGCACTTTGAAGGAGAAATACTTCAGCTAGATTTTTTATTGCACAGCACTTAAAGGTTATCTGCATGAATCCATTAAGAACTCTGCAAAAGTCTGTTGTTATATTCTTGAAAAGATACAAGCAAGTTGTTACAAAACAGAAGGGACTGGATATATAAGAAAGTCTTTTTAATGTATTTTCGTAATGAAAGAGAATGCAGAAATGGTTAACCTAACTGTGAGAGTGGAGGAATTTTAAACAAAACTGAAGAGGTGCCTGGAAATATTCATATGAAGATAGTTTGATAAGACAAGGCTAGCATAACAAAGACTGTAGGATCATCTTCACCCAATTGCTGTCTGACTTCAGTATGGCCTTGCATCAGATGAGCAAAATGGAGAATTCATTGTTCATCATTTCCCCTTTCTTGTATCCATCTTGTTGCCCTGTCTGAATTTTGTTGTCTGTTACGTTTTCTTGTATAAGATTTTATGCAGTTCTCTCTTCCTCGACTGAAGATCCCTCTTTTCTTGGAGGGATCCTTTCAAGGATAACATGGAATAACACCATGAAGAGGAAGCCTTTAGTCCCTGTCAACAACAGTTTAAAAATCAATCAAACTTGTGTTGTTGTTTGAACAAAATCGTCTGTTCATATCTTCTTTTTATTAAGTGCATGACATACTATGAAAAAAAATACTGGAATAACTTCAGCAAAATCTCTACGGGTTTCTTTAAGATGAAATGTAACCCAATGGCTTTGTGAAAATTTTTCTCTTTGTCTGGAAATGCACTGGTCATTTGCATCAACTGTCTGCAGAATTTAACTGCTTAGCTCCACACATATGGCATGGCTGAAATTATGCTTCTTGTTGCGCTAATTACAGATGTAGGCTCCAAAGGATAATTCTAAGAATAAAATGAAGCATTCAATGGGAAAGAGGTTATCTTAAGCGAGTACGGTTTTCTTCATGCTTTCATATTGAGTCCAAGATTAAAGCATGTCACATTTGGGTTCTCTCCATTGCGTTTACATATTCTTTTCAATAATGGCTACAATTACGACCATGCAATGCTTATATGCTGTGTCTTTTTGTTAAGTAAATACACTTTCAGTAAGTATAAGCACCTAGTTAAGATTAGTGCTACATTGCATTGTTCGAACTTGCATGACATGTCCACAGTTAGTAGCACAGGCATGTTCACACCTCTCTACAGTTTAAGTCAGTAACACCATGCTCTCCAGAGCTCTCCAGTGTTTCTACAGCCTACAGACAACTATACTTCTTGTTGAATTACACCAAAAGCAATCAGAAGAATTTGAAGTATTTCTTTTACCAAAAAAAGGTATAACCAAGTACTGGTCTGGCTGGCGTGCTGTAGATTTACATCTAGCTTCACTTTACTACCCCCTTACATTACTATTGCTGCAACTGCAACAGTATCACAGATTTTTGTATCTTACTACAACTCTAGCTCCAACTGAACTTTAAAAATAAACATGATATATGATTAGTTCTCAATAGATCTGAAAAGTTATCAGCACCATTTAGGAAACTGCCTTCTTATAAGCAGTATTCTTCTTCTTCTTCTGTGGTTTCAATACCTTAGCCACACTCACATCTTAAGAGACTAGTGTAGTCACTATTCAAACTAAAAAAAAAAGCAAATGAAGTAAATACACCTCTTCTTTACATCCAGCTTTGTGCACTGTTGGAAAGATACCCTTATGGGCATTTAAGTTTCCATTTTGAGAAGTGCCGATTGACTCATTCAAACTAATAGAATAGGAAGCTTACGGTAAGTGAGGGAAAGATTTACGAAAGTACTTAAAGTTAGTTAGAAATGTCAAGCCATTTAGGGTGCATATACAGATAAAACATAATATTTTCTTAGTAACATTAAGGTCTCATATCTATAATTTAAGAATACGCCATCACTAGCAGATGCCAATTGCCACCAACCTTTCTCTAAGGCATAGTAATGTTGTGAATTTATGTTACAGCTTGTCAATGCCGTTGGCATGATTTCAAACCAGAGCAATAAAAACCATGGGCAATCAGTAGCTGTTGTCTCCTCGTTAAGCAAAGCACTGTGATATACATGCCCTACAATAAGGATACAGAACCCAAAGTGCTGCTTTACTAATGGTATGATGCAGAACCACCACGGCTGGATTAGTATAACCATCATCTTGAATGGAATACACTTAGTAAAACCAAAACAAGTTGTACAAAAGAATAAAATAAAAATGGTAGCAGAAAGTCACAAGAAGCTTGTATTAAATTTCTCAAAAGCATGAAAACAAACAAATCTTAAAGCCAGAGCTAGATCAAGATTGTTGCATCTATGGGGGAAAAGTAAAAATGATGAGGCAAAGAAAGGGGCCTATGAAAATGACAACACCCCATCCATAAAAACAAGACAGTATGTAAGAGAAGCAATTGCAAACAGGCAGAATCATTTTGGAGAGGATTTTATTTACTAACTACACATTTCATTTACAGTACACATGGTTAAAGTGTCAGCAGAAGAATTTTATATAGCAACAAAGATTGAAGATATTATGTCTTCCTTGACTATGTAACATGTCCCAGGGACTGACCAAGTTAAAACCAGATCATAGGGGTTATCTTAAAAATAGATGGCATCCTAGATAAATTTAGGGAAGTAGTATAACGAAGTACTGGGAGTTCTTTCCTGAACAAGAGGACAGCAAGACTGGCTAGTCTGGAGGGGAAAAAAAAGCACATCTGGTCACTATAGGTCTTCTGTAGAATATTTGCAAAGATAAGGAATAAAGTGTGAGTTATAACTGGCTGAAAAGTCATCAAGGTTTATCACTGTCTTCTCACATTGCTAAAACTTTTCTTTTGGTTTTTAAGATGAGGGCTTTTCCTCCTTTCTCAGCTGATATTAACCTCACCAATTTTGAGAATAAGAGGAGTTAACTCTTGATTAAGAGTTTATATACCTTAAAATTCCAGGTATTGCTTCTTCCAATAGTTTATTTTATCAACAATTAATTCCTCAAACAATTCTAAAAATGGATTTAGCTCTTTATATTTTTCAACATTTTTAATAGCCATCTGTGATAGTGCTAAGAATCATACACAACACTATATAATTTTACCCTTCTTTTTCCTAAGAGATACCAGGATGGAATCAGCCCTTTTGTCAGCTGAAAAGTAAGCTCTGTGTGATCTATTGGATTCTACAGATAAAAAAAGGATGTCCCTTCAAGATCATTTTAGACACCTTCTCAGTTCTCACACTGGATGAGGAAAGGCTTGAAAACAGCCTGTTCTACAAGGCAAGTTGGCCTGGATATGTCAGAGATATGGAATAAAGGAATCTAGCTAGTTCATCAATTTAACCTATCACTGGCTCAACAGCAAGACTAGCAGCTGTAGAGAATGCTGAAGCAGTGGACCATTCAGTCAAAAGGACAAAGAAATTCGCATCAGCTAGACGCACTATGAGAAGTTACAAACAAGAATAAAATCGAGGTAAGTATTTTCACATTTCCTCTGGGTATAATCAAAGACCAATAAAATATTTTAGAAGATGCTGGGGAAACAGAAAATCTAACTTGCAATCAAGAGCAAGAAAACAGAAAATGTAGATCTATGTATCTTGAAGTGGATCTCAATTAATTTCCTACACATCTTAAAACTAGATGTACTTAACTATACACAAAAGAAACCACCGAGAACCTTCACTGTGGCCACAGCTATGAAATCTTTAGTTTTGTACAAATCTAAACTCACCTTGGAAAGCTCATCTGACTACATTTTCCACTAATATAGTGGAACCCATTAGTGTAACAGTATAACTAGTGTAACCAGAACCCATTAGTGTAACAAACAAATGATTGTCTGTAGATGATAGTGAAAATTTGTCAAGATGTGCTTTTCTCTGTAGCTAAACAGTCCAACAAGCTTCAGTGAGTTTTCTGAACAAACGTCCAGCATCACCTATTTTTATGATGTGACACAATTTACAACAAGCATATACTGTGAAGAACTATGTTCATGAACAAACTGCTTTGTTTGGTGCTCTTCTCTGCTCACTGCATTTTTAAGTGGGATTGACAGAAGATAACTAAAGTGAGTCTTAACATGCTATAGGGTTGAATAGCCTCAAGGGTTTTATTGTTAAGATTTATGTTGTGGGTAACGGGCAGAAGATAAACAAAGTTCCAAAGGATAAAAAGAAAGAAAAATTGCCCATGACATCAAAATAAGCGAGACCCTTCTCATAGTCCTCCCTATATTTTTTGATCTTTGGTGATATTTCCATGATGGGATTTTCTTTAGGTGTTACAGGTTTTATTGACAAGAAAAATAAATATAATTGAGGTATGTTAGATACTACAACCAAGTTCTCCCTTGCTTTCAGGACAGTCTGGTGGCACTGTACCAGTGATTCTAGTCTGAATTACATTGATCCCCCACTGAGACGTCAAATACATCTCTTAAGCATTAACTATGACAAGACAGACAAGGTAACTACAACAAAAAAGATATCAGTTTTCTAAATTTCTGATTTCCAGATGTGCCATTATGGCTCAAGCTGGTCAAAAACACTTCTGAAAAACAGCAAATTCACTAGAAAAAAAAAAATAAAGTTTTGAAGCACTTGAAGCTACTCACATGTTACAAGATGAATTTTCTACATAGCTGCACAAAAAAAAGTATGATAGCAGAATAGCAGAATATCAGAAAAGTCAAATACAGTGTTTGATATCTCCTGAGATATGCTACAGGAACTCACAATAAAGTACAGTAACAAGTACTAAATTTACAAAACTGGAAGTCAGTTTTGCTCAGGCTGCATTTGGGATAGACAAGATGCAAGACTCACATTCAGCTTTCCCTCACAGGTTACACATCTGTTCCAAAAATTTCAGTCTACACATTATATGAAGTACTATCTAGTGATAGTACAGGATCTGGGACATGCATTCTTCATTCTTCCGTTGAGTCTGTGTCCATTTGTAAGCAGTTCTTAAACATTCAGTGAGCCAGTAAGAAATACTTTAATGTGGTCAAATGTTACACGACAATACTACACCTTGCACTGAAATGAGTTTAAAATAAATGGAAGTCTCTAGAAGCCACAAATACTATTTAAATACTTCTTTTTCTCCCTTCTAATACCACAGAAACAAACACCCACAGGTCTTCTGCATCCAAAAAGGGTCCTCTAAATGAACATTCATACAAATCATACCACCTGAAATGCTAAATAATACAAAAGATTATATAATGTAACAACTTCTGAAAGCTGGACTGCAAGGCTAAGTACAATATTAAAAACATCAATAACTGTTTTTGCTAAATTTAGGATATTCAGATCTGGAAACATAGCTTGAAAATGTTAGATTAAGACATTACAGAAATTCATGAGCTGAAAAGAGCAGTTAGAATAAGAATTGTCCTACACTGTTGCTACAGCAGAAAGTCTTGCATCGTATTACCAACATTTCCCCTAATGAGCACTTACCAGAGCAACTTCATCACAGGTTACCCAGACAAATTCCAGTTTAGAGCATAATTGAATGAAAGTGCATGGGATGATCAGAAAGAAAAATAGGTTTTATTCAGACCTGAGCAATGGCTGTCTCCCTGGAGCTCTGTAAACCCAGTCCTGGACAACCACCAGGGTGTAGTTAACAATTTCAGTGGCATTGCCTAGTTTGACAGGGTCATGGTGCAGGAATGCTCCAGGGCAGGGTGTATAATTAGTACCAGGAGCCAAAGAGTATTATTTGAAAATCTGTATGTCTCACCACAGGGTGCTTTTTTTTAGGAGAAGGCTTGCGTGTTCCTACATGAAAAAATAATTTCTCATCAGTATAACCTCTGCAAATAGAGTTGTGTATGAACACACACATGCATACTATAAACAGCTTTATTCTGGCTGTTATGATTGCAAAGCATTTATTTCCTGATAATAAACTCCGCTGTTTTAAACAGATTTTTAAAATCTCATTCATTTCAATGCACGCATGTTACTATGTAAATATCCACGGTCTATGAGTTCTAGGATGAGTTCTTAGACATTTCCTTTCTTTCAAGATTAGTCATGACAGCTTTGCTGCTTCTCCCAACACTCGCAAATACACTAGAGAAATTAGAAATGTGCACTCCATTTATGTCAAAGAAATATAGTACGTAGTTACCGAGTACTTACTAGACCCTATTGAAGTGCTGCACAAACAGATGTCCCTCAAATTTGCAGAGCAAACAGACTTAAGCAAATACAAGCTATACAAGTCTCCACACACCTCACGCCTTGCCTGAAGTTATCACATCTATTCCCTGATGTCTGTGATCCAGGGATTGTGTGTGACAAAGCCATCTTTTCATCACATCCTTTGGAACAAAAAAAACCCAGCCTTAGTTATTATTTCTATCTTATTCCGATCTGACAAACCCTAAGCCAACGTATATATGCCTACAAAGTTACAGAAGTCCTCAAAGACCACTGTGTACCGACTTATACAGCTGCATTTCTAAACTTAAGCCTTCCAGCTTATTCCTAGCAATGCATTTCAGACTTTCAAAACTCACTTCATTGCCGTGTAACTTCTTGCAGTATTGATATTCATTATTCTTACACCTTTGCAACAGTTTTGCTCACCACTACCCACCACAGCTCTCAAGAGGCCATTCAATGTCCTGAATATTTGAATTACACACTAACACCAGGGTCCTGTTTCAACATGTTGGGTGGATATGGAATGGAGGTCTTGCACTTAAACCACACAAATCAATGAGGTATTTCAAAAAGGTAACATGAAAGATTTATTATCCAATTTGCAGAGTTCACATATATCACTTCCTAACAATAGTTTAATAGTGGTGTATTTTGTTGAAGTAATTCATCATATTCTGAAAGGATTTTGGTTTGCATTCTAACTAAAATCTCAAACTCGACTTCATACCGAAGTTGGAACACTGCTCTGAAATGCTTTACATTCCCCATTTTTAGACCTTTCCTTACATACTAACTCCTCTTCACTCAATGAGTGCTTTCAGCAGGCAGCTCACAGAAAGCTGTCACCAGTTACAGCCTTGACAAACCACTGAGACCAACAGCATCCACAATGAACTGACACCCAAGATCCTACTTGTGTTAATAGCTCTTGATGTCTCTCAACAAGGGTTTCTTAGTGGCCAATATCATTTGCTTCTATTCAGACAGGCTCTCCATCCAAATAAGCAGTTCCTGTGATCTTTTGCATTAAAAGGGCAACAGCTATTATTTTCCTATGTCTGACAATTGAAAGCAACACAACATGCTAACACAGAATAGGTAGCAATCATCTGATATACGACCCCACAGCATTCTAATGATCTATCCATCATTCAAAAATCAATTTGAGAGAAGTGCCTGCTTCTAAATGAGGTACAAAAGACACACATATGAGCCGCAATAAAGTTTTCAGTAAACAGCTAAAAACACTGGCTTCTACAAAGCACTCCTCTCTCCCTCCCTTTAAAAAAAAAAACAAAAAAAACAAGCAAACAAAAAAAAAACAACCCTCCATATTCCCTTCTTTGGTTTTTAAATCAGAGATTAACTTAACCCCAATTACAAACATATCACTTTTAAACATCACAACCTGTTTGACAGACCTTAGTTTAAAACTCAACCATAAAATACTCTCTCGTTTCACAGTCTCGAAGGTTTCCTGACCTTCCAACTAGCACAGTAGGCTGGGCACAATAGGTATTATTCCCTTTCTACTGCAAGAAAAATAGAATTGAGGAAGTAAAAATCTACTCAGGTCAAAGCCCTAGAGTACAGTGAAATAAAGAAATTTAAAGATCTCAAGAAGTACGTGGATATAGAGAAGATACAGAGAATAAAATCAAGTCTGAATCACTGTACAATCTGGGTGCTTTTTCTTTTTAAGTGAACACCGACCAAGGATTGCAAGTTAAAAACAAATAACAGAGGTTAACGCTGGACATATCTACAAAAATATCTTCAAATGCATATCTATACTTTTAAAAGATGTTAGCATTTAATTTCTCTAATAATGCTATTATTGTTATTAAAAAGGTGCTGCAATTAAGGTCAGCTTACCTCACTATTTTTCAGGCACACATAAAACTCAATGCATTGGCCAATATATAAATGGCCTAAAAATATATTACCACACTTTTCCATATGCAGCAACATATAATTTGTCTCCAGAAAAGATATTGGTTATGGTGTGTTCAGCACTCCTGTCCAACAAAACTCTTCCCTATAAATCTGTGTTCCAGTATGTGACTAGTGAAAACAATTCATTGCACTACTTCATACTGCCAGTATTTTACAACAGTGTTTTCTCATGTCAAAAATATGGAAGATCAACTTGAACTCATCAAATAGAATCCATCAATTCAGCATCTAGGTTAGAAATCTAATTTGTTTTGTGCGTATACTGAACACTGATGGAAAAAGGGTTTAGCTGTGTAAATAAGCCATATATTTTGTTGTCCGTAAGAAAACAGAGTAACACAAGCATAATCAAAAACTATGTATTCATTTTCTTAGACACAAATTAACTTTGTGTCCACTGATAAGAACTGCAGACTCCCACTAGCTCTGCCTCCTCTGTGAGTCTATTAAAGTATATACTATCATGACACTGCTACAAGATGCACAGAATGGTTGCTAAAATTGATTCCATATTTTCATAAATCTTAATCTAGTGCGAATCACTCTGTCTTCAGGAAATAAACAAAGGGGGACTAGTGTTCTACATTATGGAAACACGCCTCTGTAACTTAGAGTACAACTGAATTTTTATCACAATTTGAGGTTGTTGGTAAAATGAATGTAGCAAAGAATTTACTTTGGATTCAAAACTAGTTAACAAAGACTTTTTCTATAACAAGTCAAGTTTTTCTTCACCAGCACAGTGGAGGTGGGGGAGCAGAGCAGAACCCTACGAACTGCTGGGGACTCCCTAGAAAGCGGTAACTCCATTTGACCAAGCACTTCAGTGCCCCTCTTGCTACTACACTCTACTGCTGTGCTGTCCTGGACTCACACGCTTTCAGAAGCCTGTATCTCCTGTCAGTGTAAATGGGAAGCTGAGTTTCCAGAGGGTTAATGCTTGTTAAATTCTGTTGGATTACTTTGGTTTAATTAGCAATGTTTGAATTCAACAGAATACACGGAAGCCACTGCAGTGTATCCAAGTTCACCTCATTTCACCGTTTCTGAGCTGTCAGTAGCTTCTCCCCTTCTCTCATAGCTGAGCTGAAACTGACCAATACATTTCAATGACAACAGGTGTTACAGAAAGAAGAAAACTAAGAAGTACTAGGATAAATCCCCAAATGCCAGGACAATATGGTCCACGACCGTATCAGGCAAATACTGTAAAAACAAAACAAAAAAAGCCATCTGCTGCTTTCAGGAAAACCTGTGATGAAGCAAGCAATATTCCAGGGAATATCCCACTTGGGAAATAGAGTACTCTCTCATCTGAGACAGTCTCTCTACTTTAATAAATGCAGTTGAGCGTTAATCAGGCTCACCTGAGCCTGGGGTTTTGGCAGCCAGAAAAGTGCTCTTGTAATTTCTACTTTATCTTGTTAAGTGGCACCTTAACACAGATAGAACAACAGGATTAATGGTTATTTTACCTATCTACCTGAGGGCAACACACAAAAATACACACAACAGGAATCTTCTCAATAAAAGGAAAAGCTCAGCAGCATATTTCAAGAAGTACTGGGTTTGAGGCAGAGTGGCCAAGATGATCACTAAAGTTACATCTGAACTAAGATGTAAACAAATGCTAAGAATTTTACTCCCCAATAGTTACTTTGAATAAATCATCAGCCCCACTCAGCAGATACGATTTCACAATACCAAAAAGCCCCCAAGATATATAGTAACCCCCGAAGTGAACAATTTAGCACTAATGATTTCCCTTATTTGTCAATTTCATATTTTTTCACTAACATTTTCATATAAATTAAATCTTAGAAATTCTGACTTGAGATCAAAGGCTCAGGAAGAAAGCTCTGTTTCAGAGAAGAGTGTTTTGCGTCACATATTAGACACGTGTCATCTCGTCCCTGTATCCTATGCTCACTCTGAATCAGGGTCACATAGGAAATTACTGTAATCTGTCTTCCTTTTCAACTGGACAATCACTGTATGAGCCAATTTTATAGTTTTAATTGTCTTTCGTGACTAATTTACCATAGCTTTATACTGCAGTAACATATAACTGCACCTATCAAGCAAGGCTGCAGCTGCTGGTACAAATATTCCCAGAGCTCAAATACAATCTCTTGGGAGTAATAAAACCAAATAAAAGGTTGAAACTGGCAAAGGGAAAACTTATCACAGATACTGTACCAGTCCCTGCTTGTGGGAACATTAAGCAAGCCAGACATATACGTATACCCTACTGAGGCAAGATTCACTCACAGAAGTAATTCAGAAATGTATCATCTCTCAGAGATAATAAACAGTTACATAGATTGCTACCCAAAATTCCTTGGTTTTCCCCTCAATATGTAAGCTGTTCAAGTATTCTTTCCTTTTGGCAGCTAACAAGTACCGAATTCTCATGAAATCTAACACTAATGAAGGATTATCTTTTTTCCTCAGCTAGAGCCCTGAAACATGCCTTCTTTATCCTGCTGGCTTGGTAAAACAAGGGGACTGAATATGTAACTGCAGAATGGTTTGGGTTGGAAGGGACCTTAAAGATCATGTTGTTCCAACACCTATGCCAGGGGCAGGAATATACTGTGCTATCCAATTTTTCCACATTCTCCAGACTAGTGCCTCCCTAAAAAAAACAGCAAAACAAACCCAATCTGTTGCCTATTCTGTTGTAGTTAAGGAAACTTTCTCTCCATCACTGAAGAAACCATACGCAATTTCCACAGTAGCTACAATCTTAATTACAAATAAACTAATTCTATACCTTGATTCCCATGGTATTTTGAGCAGATTAGTAACATTGACTACTCTCTTGTTCTACATTGAAGTGATCATTAGCAAGATGATAAATTGTCCCCTTGAATTTTGCAAAAGGTAGCAGTGATGAAGTCGTACACAGTTAATGTGCACTTACACATCCTTTCTGCAGTGATACCAACTACATTTTATTTAAATAATCATGTTCTTGTCCTGATGAACCCTCCAAAATAAAATAAAAAAAAAATATCTTTGTATCAGCTAGAGTGAAAGTTTCCCCAGTTATCTTTTTTTATGCAGCAGTTTCACTAAGATGAAAAGATCACATCTCCTAAACATAATCCAATTAATGAAACTTGCATAGAGGACCTTGGGATTCTCACCTTTCCTTTGCTCCAGTCAAGCACCAGCGATGACAGAGATGAGCATAGTTAAATGCTCCACTAGCAGCTGACAACACTGAGACCATGGTCTCCAATAAGCATTTTGTACTGTCACAAATATATATTTTACCTTTCCCAAGAGACTATTACCTGTGCACACAGAGCAACAACTTCAGTTATGCTTCCTTCAGAGTCCACATGCTATGAAATTTAGAAAAAATATTGGTTCCTTTCTATTTTAAAGTACTTCTTAACAGACACACAATGTTACCAAATATGAATCCATTTCATTTTAAACCACTTTTTATATTTATTTAGACTTTAACTTCTTAATCTTCCTTGGACCACACTTTTCTGGTGTGGCTCACCAGTGGACTATAAATAAGTACTAGGCAAAAATTTCCTTTGCCTTACCCTGAAATTTACTGCTTTGTCTCCAGGAAATCTTGAAACATTGCATGACAAATGGTCCATGACTTAATGGCATTTTAGCATACCACAAGTGTTGAAGCTGAAGGTTTTAAGCATTGCTGAGCCAGCCCATGGCTGTATTAAAGATTTAGCAATTTGGATCTATAAACTACAGTTTATTAATTTCTCAATCATAAGTTAAGTACTGATGTCTGAGCTCTGGAGTAAAACACTAATGCTAATAATTTTCATTTTATAGTGTGAGCTGTTTATCTGTTGCTTACACGCAAAACTGCAATCAAATCCATTTCAGAAAGGTCAAAGAAAGGGAATAAGACAGGCCTGAGCATTCTGCATTTTAAGATAAGTTTGAAAAATCTTCATATTTTCTGGTGAAGCTGAAATGGTTTCAACCTCTCAAAAGAAATGCATTTTGCTTTGCTTCAAGACGAATTATTTATTTTCCATTTGAGCAAACCTCAAAATATAGAGAGATTTACCTAGAATGAGCACACATGGCGCTGTGATCCTGCTAGCTAGCTACAAATTACTTTGTAGAAACAGAAAGCATACAACTGATTTGGGAGCTACGCACACATTTTTGCTATCTGCTTATTGCAAGTGGTTAAAAAGCCTAAAACTCTATGCCAAGCTACCTCCAATTGTGTTGGCTTTTAAAAATATTAATGCAGTCGCTATTCCAGAATCTGTGGTAAGACAAACCTGTAAATACTCCATGGCTAGCACAGAAGATGCTGGTAAATATTTCCCATTTCTGCTTTACAATAGCAATGTTGTGCATAGGTCTACAGTGCAGACAGAAGGCTGTAAGATAATCATGCAAAGGAAAGATGGATTTTCATTACGGCATAAGAAACACATAACTCACTTTCCCTTTCTGTCAGAAGTGTCTGGAAAACTCATTTAGCATCTTGGTATTTCAGACACCACAGACCTCAAAGTCCATTCTTACACTATAAGATGCATGATGTGACGACTCATAAAACAGCATTAGAGAAGCTAGCCCTTAAGGTGGTAAGTTTATATAAGTACTATGGATGAAATATATTGATGTTTACCACTGTTAACTTCCTAAAGTTCTGAAAAAAACCCTCTACATACATACAATAATGTCCTGATTTCCATTGTTCTCTGATTAAGATACAAAGGATGTTACAGAGAAAACAGATAAATCAAAGATTGAAGCATTATTTTGCTTTATATGTATCTTTACAATCTTCTGTGATTTATAAGGCTAGGGACAATCACTAGGTTTTCCAGTAGGACATGAAACAATTAGGAAGTAAATTAGTGCAAATCTTTGTGAATATAATAAATCCAAAGTCAAATCTTTATTGACTTCAAATTGGTCAAACAGAATCAAATTGCAATCCAATTCATCTAAGGCACAAGACTTCTAAAATGCCTTCTATGAAAATTATTCATAGAAGACTTACATTTAACATTCAGTTCCATAAAATGGCAAAAACTATATTTGGAGCATGAAGATCTAAGGTTTACTCTCAAAATACTTATTTTAAAGCAAATTTATACTGAAGCATGACTTTACAAGTACAAAATAATCTATGAATTTCATCACCAATATGCTATTAGACCATCTGAAACATGCACACCTAGCAAAAAGAGGAAAAATAGAACCTGCCTGCCCACACCAGAACAGCAATGACAACATGAATTCCCTTGTAATTATGCCACTAAAGCAAACATGGAACCTTTTTGCTGAATCCATAACTACTACCACAAAATGCAACGCATGATAGCTATGTGTTTAATTTATGCCAAATGTGTGCTTACATATTGAGACAAAGCACGCTGAGGCGAATGAAAAGACTTCCATTGATTCCAAATGACAATAGATCATGCATGAAATAGAAGCGTACTAAAATTCAGGAAAGTTGGACAAGTCATCATAGAAATATTGGCATAGATCACAAAAGATTAGCTGACTTTTGGATGTGCAATAAATGTTCCAAATTTAATTACTGACAGTCAGCTGTGACACCGTTTTGTCTTATCAGCCTTATCAGAAAGATGAAAATAAAGCAGGAAAAAAATCTGCTCTAAATTAGAAAAATATAGCTTCACTCCTTTGTTGCTTTAAATCTCATTCCCGGGGGGGAATCATAGAGCTGATCTATCTGCTCACTGTCTTGTACATAGGAATATAAATTTATATGACACCAAATAAAGTATTTTACAAATACACACACAAAAACACTAGTTTTGTGCATTTGCATGGTAAGCATTTGCAGGAATAGAAAATGAAATGGTTATTGAAAAGGCTGTACCCACTAGAGAAAGTTCAAGCTTGATAGGTATCAGTCTAGGAATAAGTCATATAATGTGCAACATGCTAATGTATATGAGAGCATGTATTACTGTACCAACAAAAACGGATGCAGGAGCGAAACAGCAGAAGTAAATCTACAACTGAATAATTTGGTGTAGTATCTGTGTGGAGATGATGTTTAAGCATCATGCTCTCTCAAACCTTGTTTGTATGTAGAATCACCATGAAGTGTCATAACTGGCACATTAATAGTTGTGGGTACCTGTTAACCTTTGGAAATTAGCAATTCAAGTTATCCCAAAGAAGAGAATTTTGTTAGAATACTATGTTTGACCTTTCCAAAAAGCATTAATGATAGTGAATGTATAACATTCATCACCTGAAAGAAGTCTCCATTTCAAAGATTCCATACACGTGGAACAACACGCTTTAACATTTATCAACCCACTCATACAAAATTGTCCACCGTTGCTTTTTAAAATCTGAGCCACCTTTTGACATTCTACCTTTCTTGTAGCCATGGACCTCTCAGCGAAAGAAAGCTGAAGCATCCATTCACAGATGTCTTAGCTGAAAGACAACTGAACGCATTTCCCATTCCCTACATACAGTGTATCTGATACAAGCATAGCCCTTCTTTGGAGCCACAATTTCCTGTCAAAATAAAAAAAGTAGGCACGTGAAGAGAAGAAAACAACTTAAAAATTTATGAAAAGTTAAACAATGTAGCATAAGCCAGAAAAATGTCCACAAACACACACTGGAAAAATCAATAATAAAAATGGAGACAAAATCAGGAGCTAATCATAACTAAGTACAGCAGAGACAATTGCCCATTACTTTGTGTCAGCAATGAGAGGAAGTGTAAAATCATTGGGGATACGGTGTGACAAAACATATGCTCAAGCAGTATTAGGGATTAAACGTGAAATATCCAAATTGATCAACTGTGAAATGGAGATCACCTGCTACTTAGAGGACTATAATTCTAGAATTCAATTATATATATATACACACATATATATGTATGAAGATTAACATTTGTTTAAAATCTGCTGAACCTGCCAAGGAAGACAATGGAGGGAAAACATAGGAAAAAAACATACCAAAAAACCTTGTGAATTAAGGCAGTAGAATCCAAACTGTTAGCCTTGTAAAGAAGCAACCTAGTGCTTAATGACACTAAACAGTCCTAAAACGTCCATGTGGGCGAACACTTATCCTGAGTACTTGGACAATTCTGAAAGTCCTCCTGGGTGGCTGCATTTTTAGTTGCCTAGATACTTCTGAAAAGCTGTCACATATCACACAATTCTGTTTATTTTCTTGTTATAATAAAAAAAAATAAATAGCTCTCTCAGTCTGGATGGGTTATCTAAGTGCAGATAAAGTAGTCTGACCCTCCTCTATGAAAGGGTCATTTATCTACACAGCTATCCTAATTTCTAACCCTGCTTCAATGGTTATTACTGGTCACTACAAAGAAACAGAACTGTTGAAGCACGAGGCTACACAGGCTTCACATCCCCATGGAACAACAGGCAGCTGTGGCAGTTGTGTGGGCCAGGGACTTTCATATTGTAATACTGAGAGAATTTTGTATGGAAGAAACCAGGCCTGGAATAATAGGGTAAAAGGGCAGTTACAAATTTAGTTCTGCCCAGAAACAAGAAATATAGGACAGACATAAGATAGAAAAACAGCCCTGAATACTAATAAAACTGAGGTAACAGAATAAGACCAGCCAGGAAGATTACTTAAAAGAGCGCTCTCATCTTTTGAAGATAGTTTCAGATTGAACCATGAAAATCACTGAATAAAAATTCAGAAGCTTTTCTGACCGAAAATCAAAGAAGGCAAGATAACAGCAACACTGATGAATAACAAAATTACTATTAACTCAGGAATCAAGAATCACAAAGATCTGGGGATCATCATACACCTTTGCAAAATTTCTGCCGCCAACAGTCTCTATAATTCATTTGCTTATGGCAATTGCTGCAAAAAGACTATGAGATACAATAAAACATTAAAAAATTCAAGGAACTCTTAGTAGCAGCTCATTTTGCATTATCTTGATCGTAACATGCTGGGAAAGCAGACCATTAATACTCTGCAAATAGGACTAGGTGCTGTTTTATTACAGGATGGTGTTCTAATTGTCCTTGCTGCTAGAGCGATCATTCATATTGGAAAGCACTTAGCCCAAGACTAAATAAGAGTCAGTTGCTCTACTAAGAGCTGTGAAAGGTTTCTTTAATATCTTTCTTTTAAACAAAGTACTTTGAGGAGCTAATGTGAAGCAGATGTTTCTGAATTACCCCAGAGAATACAAAAAGACCTATTTCATCATTATGTGGAATAAGATATTACCCAAAGCAAATGCTGGTAATAAAGTTTTCCCACAGGATTCCTGTTGATATTAGGGATATTATCTTACCCTAAATATACCAAGAACTTAATTTTCATAAACGTAGCAAGTACACAAATTTGCTGGAAGGCAATAGCAAAGACATTAAAGCACCTTTGAAAAACTAACAGGTTTCCTACATAGTTTGCAATTTGCAATAGCTTCCATAACTTCTTTGAGCAATTTCCTCAACTCTAACAATTCCAAAACTCAAAAAGCTATTTTTTTTTAATGCCTAAGAAATGGGGACTGCTGTGATCCTAGTCATTCCAGAGAAAGCCCCATAAATACCGCATCCTATTCCATACATTTCTCAAGTTTCCTAACTTTACTTTATATGATTAAACCCGGTCAATTAGCCAAAAAAAACCCGAAGCTATTTTTGAGGCTGGATTCTGTAGGAAATCTAATAACAGGTCCTGCTCTGGAGAGGTTGATGTGAAAGGAATAAGGAATTTTGAGCGAGCGGGGGTTGGAGCTCATTCTACATGAGCACTTCCACTAAGGATGCTATTTTTTGGCCAAAACACGGTAGTTTCAGCTGAGGGAACCACCAAGCCAGCCAGTTTCTCCCTAAGAGCTCCAAGAAATTAATTTGAAAATTCTGACTAGGAGAAACTGGTCCTTCCTTCCAGCCTGGGTAACCAAATGAGCCAGGTCATTTCTCTCCCTCGCCTACTCACTCGCACAGAAGTATGCTGAGGAAGGTGGGAGGTTCACATGTAGTCATTTATATCCAGAAGACATTACAACCAGAGCAGTCCAAGTTCAGACATAAGTGGGTCGGCTTGAGAACTGGCAAGTCATGACCAGTACCAAGGAGACAATTACCTCACACTTCTTTCCATTTACGTTGAGCATGTCTGATGCAGCAGACAACTAGACCAAGTAATTATCCTTTAAAAAGGGGCAGGGCGTAGCAATGAATGAACATATATTTGTCCATATAAATCAGCTTTAACGGTTTTTACTTTATACTCAAGAATCTGTAAACAAATGACAGTAAGTTTTTGCAGTGGCACAGAGGGTACTGCTTCTCACAAATGTGGGATGCTACACGTGTTTCACAGGTCCAACATCAGGAAGTAGATTTGAACCAGTGATCTCCAGTACATGCTCAGCTAAACTAGGCACTATAACCTGCCTAAACTGCTGTTTAGAAAAAACAAGCACTTAGCAATCTGCAAGTCTACCACTGCACCACAGAGCATAACACTCATCAAATCATCATTTGTAAAAGATTATATATTGCTGATTTTCCTGGGCATCGGACCCCTGACCTGCTTTCACACCTCACTCAGTTTACTTTTCCAGTTATTCACAAATATGACTTTTTAATATAAACTGTGGATTCTGATCCTTAAAACCAAAGTCAGCAGAAGCATTTTGAGGCCACAAAAGATTTGCTGTGGGATTTAAAACATATAAAACCTTTATACAAGAATTAGAACAGAAAACCCTTTCCCTCTGTTTTAAACAGCTACAGAAATAATTATACTCAGTATGGCTTAAATACTTAAACGTGCTATGTCTGTAAGATACCAAAAAGCATCAGCCAGTGTATGATAATGTGAGCATGAAAGAAAAATACACTATTATCAGGTAACTATTTATGACGCAATCTTCTATTATACAATTTCAGGGGTATTAATGCAACATAGAAGAAAGATTGCTGCTATATTGCTGCAGGGAAGTTAGTATGAAGATCACAGCTTTGGTTTTATTGTTCTCTGAGTATTTGAAAGAAAAAAATCCACTTTTTTCTTTTAGACACTTTTTTCAGCTGAAAATACAAAAACCAAAATGACACTTCCATTTTGAGATTAATGGCTACATGTTTTTGAACAAGCATTTCTGAATTTTAATCTATTTCAATGCATTATTTATATTTACCCTAATCACTTGAAATATCCTTCCTCACTCCTATCCCTACCATCTTCCTAAAGCAAAGGAAAACAATATTTCAGGAAACTACTTTGTGGTTTTAATAAAGAAGTATTTCCATATTAAAAATCTGGGGAACAACTACAACCATAACAGAACACATGGTTTCAAGGGAATATTGGTTATATTATAGCAAGAAATTAATAAACAAGTTGGCCTTAGAATTAGATAAGCTAAAAACTTTCTTTAAAGGATAGCAGTGAAGTTTATCACAATATAGTCTACAGTTATTTCTCTTGCATACCTATATGTTGCCGAAGGTATTTGTGTCTTTATTTCCCCTGAATAAAGCTGAATATGTTGCTTCCAGTCTGGTGAAAAAGTAGAAACATGCATAGATATGGTTGAACAGAACTTTCATTTCAGAATTTGATTCTTCAAAGTACTCAAAAAAAAAAAAAAAAGCATATGCATTGTGATTAGCTTGGGAACTCCTCTGCTACCTCAAAAACAGATGCTACATTAGGAAGGCACTAATTACAGAATAAGGGCCCACTAAATCAGATTTGATGCTATGGCACTGTTGTTATTAACATTCCTGTTAGTTTAAACCAGAAAAGAAAATTCCTAGCAGACAAATCATGTTTTGTACATCACCTTCTGGCCCTACATGGCTGAACTTAACACCTTACCACCAATAGTAGTAGCAAAATCAAGCAGTGCCAACCCATTCTTCCATTGTTTGTTTATAACTGGTTTCAATATGGTTCACATGGATGATGTGTTACAAAACCAGAGCCATTTGAGCAGGCATTATGAACAGCTAATTTCAAATAATCATCTAATTGAATAATAGTTCTCAGTCAAGGTGGTGACATCTTACTCAAGCGACATTTTAAGAACCTGGAAAACATTATTTCATACATCAACAAGAATGAGCAAGAATAAAGAATGGCAATGTCCTGGTTTCAGCTGGGATAGAGTTCATTTCCTTCCTAGTAGCTGCTGTTTTGGATTTCGTATGAGAATAATGCTAATAACACATTGTCTTAGTTACTACATAATGCTTCTATTAAGTCAAAGACTTTTTCAGCTTCCTATAGAAGCTGAGAGGAAGCATGGGCAGGACAAGCTGGCCAAAGGAGTATTCCACACCATAGATGTTATGCTCAGTATATAAATGAGGATTGACTGGGTCAGGAATCCATGATCGCTGCTCAGGGTAGGCTGGGCAACGGGTGCAATTGCATTGCATCATTTGTTTGGTATATTCTTTTACCATTATTCTTAATATTTTCTCTTCCATTACTGCTCTATTAAACAGTCTTTAGCTCAGTCCTCAAGGTTTTTTTCTTTTTTCTCCCTATTCCCCTGGGAGTGAGTGAACAGCTGCATGGCCCCAGTTGCTGGCTGAGTTTAAACCACAACAGGGAACTACTTGAAAGTGTTTCATAAAAAAACCCCACAAGACTGTCATAAAGAGAGAGACAATCTTAGAATTCTGATTTAGAAAAATCTTTTCTGGGGTCCACATAGGTTCATATTGTTTTTCCACCCATTCTGCTATAACAATAATGTAATTTTCAAGGCTACTAATCCCACATACACACAAAACAGTAGAGTTTCTTCCACTATAAATACAGCCTAAGGGTTTCCCACAACTGCAGGTCATACAGTAGCTAAGTCAGAACATTTAATTAGGTAATATGTATTACACATGAAAAACACAGATTGATAAGAAAAAAATTATCCACTCAATATTAGACAAGAAACCATACTCATTTGAGTAGCAGATGAAATCATATTTCTGTCTTTACACTATTTTCTGGAAAGTCCCATCTTTAAAAGTACAGTTACACTGTGATAATCCAACATATACAGGAAAAACAATGATTAAGATCACAACTTTCCATCTCGCCAATTCCTAAGCTGCTTTATAAAAATCAGACACATGACTTGACTGAAATGTATTTTCCTATCTAGAAAGTGCAGAACAGCAGAGGATCAAAAGGAAACTGGCAGAGAACATATGGGGCCTGTGTTTACACACAGGAGGATTGTTTGGACTAAGAAGTTTGTAGCGAAAACCATTGAAAAAAAGGCTGTTCTCCCTTAATTTCTCCATACAGCCCTTCTTTATTACTGATAAATTAGCTTTTCTTGTGTAAAATTATCTATACAGAAGGATGTCTAGAACTTTTTTGCAAAAACTATTTTGCCAAGCCACCTTTGTCTGCTGTCCTTGGTTACACCTGATCTCTCCCCATTTTTCTGTCAGGCCCAGAGGGACCATTTTTTACAATTCGACAACATGCTCAGTAGGCACAGACCCCTCCAATCAGTCTCTGTGCTGGTAGCAGCAGTCCACTTCTCAGGCTGAACCTGTCAAGTACTGACACCTGGGGTCTTATCAGACATCTGTTTAAATTAAGAGACCCAAATTCCTGCTGATTAATTACCTTTTTTAGGAATAAACAGGAGTATCATGAGTTAATTAAGATACACATTCAATTAATCTAATTGGTGTCAGGTGTGCTACTTCATATCAAGACACAAGATAAATGCTCTGCTGCTTTAGGACACATACAGCACTACATGCATCACACACATCCAAACAGACTGCGGTTTTATCTCTGTAGCCATTGAGATAAACACTGGGCAAAAACTCTACACCCACTCTTGCAAACCACAAAATTAAACAGTGAAAAAATAAATTTTTCCTATCACTGATTCAAAAACTTCTCCTCAAATGAATTCAACTCAGTCTGAAAGCCTTGTACTGCAAGCAGAAAGAATCAACCAGACGTGAAAATTCTAGCTGGCTGCCTGCTTAACATTTCTAAAGGCTGTTTTTTCTTTTTTTTTTTTTTTAATATGCATAACTTGAAAATTGAAACTAGCGACTTCAATGTATTAGCTTTGAAGAATTAATATAATAGTGACAAGAAAGTTGTTATCTTCTATGAATATTCATGGCCTGAACTATTAGGAAAAGTTACTTTCAGTCTATTTTAGTCTTTAGCATACCCTGAAGAAGCTCCTGCTGTCATCTGAGTGTAATCTAGCTGACGAGGTGGCAGGAATCTCCCAGGCAAGAACATCCTCTGATTACACGTACTGCTCAAGTGAGTAATGCAAGAGACAGCTTCAGTTCTGCAAGTTCTCCTACGGCTCCGTTAGCACAGTTCATTTGCTGCTCAGGCTTTCCTCGCTCAGCATCTCCAATATTCACACTGAATAAGTGATACAAATTCCACCCCAAAAATCCTTCTTGACTATACTCATTCCATCCTATTCTACACTGAAGAGTGTCAACAATTTGGTGAAGATCATCCCCCTTTGTTCTGAACATTACGAATACCTTTTTTTTAAAAACATTGGCATTAAATCCGCAGCGTTTCTCCAGAAAACTAACCATTTGAAAATATTTTCAGAGACTTTCATGAGAAAAACAATATGAACTGAGTATCCAGGGGCCCATGTCACTCACATAAAATATCAATTTTTAAAGCTGGTCTACTTTTTGTACAAGACAAGTCAGGACTGGAAGTTGACAAAGTTGTTTACAGCTAGGAGAGCTATGAAAAGCAAAGCTATTTCAGAGCAAAGAAGTCAGTTTGCTAAATAAAAGTTGAATTTTAAGAGCTAGAATAGGAGAGCTTTAGAGGTTTATATGCAAGTTTAAGAAGAGGGCACTGTACATGGTCTCAAGGTCATTAGGTTAGATTACAGGAGTGCAGGTCATAATTTCTACAAGCCTGATGTTGTAAAAGAGATCACTGTCATGGCTACTAACAAAAAGACTAATAGAAACAATAACTCAATATTAATAGAAAAAAAATTTGATAAAACAATACAAAGAGGGCACAAACCAGAATCTTCACTCTGGAATGCCATAAATTTCACATCCCCATAGTCACAAAGGCTTTTGGAGTGGAACATAGCAATGTTTTTACTACAGTCCTGTGTGCTCTTAAATACAGAGGTTGCTGCTGAATTTTTTTTATGCAAATTGCTGTTTGCATGGTGTTCCTTGGCTGCAGTTGGAGATGATGTTTTGTGATAACGTTTCTAAGATATCGGGCTGCTAAACCAGTTTTTTCTAGATCTCATTGCAGAAGCCTTGATAAAACCACACATTAATATCTGGTGTAGTCATGTCCAGACAGTTCGGGATGACCACAGCCTTTATTTCAAACATACGACATGCTGCTGCAGAGCCTTTAGCATGTATTTCTTTCAGGCTTTTAAATCCTCTATATTTTCAGTATTGCTTGATACTGAGGTGTGCAAGAATAAAGCAAGACATTGTTCTGCACACTTAAATAGTCTTGGTTTAGCATTTCTCAAGTATCATCATCACCTTTTCATCTCGGTCTTTGTACTCTGCATCGGCTTTTCTAAAGATCAGTGCAACCTCATAATAGATAATGAACATCCCTTTAGAGTCTATCTTTCTGTGAGCAAAAACAACACTGGCAGCATCTTTACAGAAAAGAATTGCCTAATTAATAATACTCATAATTCAGAATACTGTTTCACTCGGTTATCGCTTACAACTCTACCTCCTCTCAGAGGCCACAGACCACTTTGCTTTAGTTTTCTTGTGTATATTCCGGATTGGGAGGGCTTCTGTCTTTACTGAGAAATAGTGTTTCAGATCTAAAAACCCATCATTGCAAATGAGATTTTTATCTCTGGGACCTTCTCTTATAGAGTTACTGAACTGACTGCTTGGAGGCAGCAATCACTCTTAGCAGGAATCTGTGCACAGCACCGGCAGCTCCATGGGAAGAACCCTGCAGACGGCGTCATTTACAGCTCATGCCAAAACCCAGGAATTATATTGCACGTTGTCAGGTACCTTATAACAGGCTCTTATCTATCATTAAGAACATCTAGACAGAGACACGGATTATTCCCATCAGGAGGAAAATCTGCAAATCTATTAAAATCATCTTCAACAGTTAGAAAAAAAAAAAAGAGTAAAAAGCCTATTTTCAATTAGGAATTTAAAAGCAAAATGGCAATCTTACATAATTGTACTTTCAGAGAAGCAAGATTAATCAGTAAGATTTGATAATATGGATTCTTTTCCATCCTGAAATTTATAAATAAAATAGTGTTTGGAGGCTTTTTATTCTGCTAAACCTTCCTACTTTTGTCTGATACTTCTTCTCATTAAATAATGGCTTAAAGAACACACGTATTTCTCTCCACATCTTATGCACATGTTACAGCAGCTTAAGATAAAACTTAATTACATTGTCATATTCTGTCTACTAAAGAAGAAGCTAGAGTATGTTATAGTATTGTTGTCTATTCCACAGCTCATAGCAAGCTTTGAGCCATCCTTGTGAAAACTAAACATTATCAATATAAAAATATGTTAAGTCCTTACATGCCCCTAGTTAATCAGCGCCAAAGAATTTGTCTCTTACCATTACACACAGCATGTTTTTAGTGCCAATACTATATATAAAATCTTTTAAAATAGCTGCTATATTTAAAGCCAGTTAAAGTCAGTCTCTTGATCCTATTGATCTTAGTATCTTTTAAATGATCAGCTATAGGTCTACATTTCTAACACATATATATGGGCAATAAATACTCTCTGTACAACATTAATTGTTACTTCATGTCATACACCTGAAAGACTGCAAGGACATTGATTCCTTCCTCTAAAAAAAGGAATTGTGTCCCTTATTCCTTAGTCTTCCCACTTCTGTAAGGCAGATGCCCATCACTTCCAGTAATTTTTTTCTTTGCACTTTCTACCAACTACAAACAGCCCTCCTTCTGCCGCCCTTCTGTGTTAGCTTCCCATTGCTGCTACTCCTCCAGTCTTTCCAATTATACATCTATCAGCCTCCTCTCTCCCAGAAACAGAGAAACTTTCCTCCTGCCATATCTCAAGCCTCTCCTTATTCCCAATCACCCTAAATCTTCCTCCTTAAAAAAAAAAAAAAAAGCTCTCATCCTTAAATGAGGTCCTGCCCTTATCTTCTACAGATATCTGGGTTTGATTTTAGCAAACTGAAGAACCTCACAATTGCTTGAGCCAGAAATGACAGAGGCATGAGAGCATATCTGCTTCAAGGGCCATTTTGTATCACAATCATAATCCCCTTACTTTTACAAAGCCTAGAAGTGGACAAGAGCCATGTCCAATTCACAGCACAGTTTCAAATGGTAACTCACTACAAGGTTAAAAGGAAGATGTTAGACCAGGCTGGATGGGATTTTGAGCAACCTGGTCTAGTGGGAGGTGTCCCTGCTCATGGCAGGGGGCTTGGAACTAGATGATCTTTAAGGTCCCTTCCAACCCAAACCATTCTATGATTCTATGATACTAGTCCATTAATGATCTGCATCCACAATTGGTCTCTTTCACATTGCAGAAGAGTAGGTACTACACTGCCTCTAAAGTGGATGAACAAAGGACCGAAGCAATCATTATGGTGACATACAGTGTTCAAGTTCCAACAAAGACATAAGAAGAGGGAAAAACAAAAAGGCAAGTTTTATTTCCAGTTTGAAAGAGAAAAGCACTTCTCTCCCTGCCTGTTGCATTCCAGGGAACTCCCAATTTCTGATACAGTCACACAAGACAACTTTCTTCCTCCTTTACCTTCTTTCTTTTCTGGAAATCACAGACTGAATTTGCCTTCATACCCAACTACTCCAATGAGAAATCCTGATTTCTGAGCTCCTGAAAAACCTGTACAAGGGCATATTTGATAAAGGCTATACAGACTGTATTGATGCACATGGAACAGAATCCTCTCTAGTACAGTCATCCGGGCTCCCCACTGTAAGCCTTAGTTATGATAGCAAAATAAGACACTCGCTAAGTTACGCTAATATTTACAAGAGGAACATAATTTCATTAATTGAAACTCAAACTGAACTCATGGAACAACAATTTTTAGAAAGAGGAAATTCCTGTATCTTCAATAACAAAATCAGGATTGCCCTCAGTAAGTTCATATTTTATATTGAATGTGCGCTGCCTTTTCATGTCAGATGTCTTTTCAACAGTATTGAGAATTAAACTCCCGATTGACTGAAGGGTGAATTATGAAGAAAAAACCCCAAACTTTAATCTTTAAAGAGCATTACTGTTTCCAAAATCTTATTCTGGGCTAATAAATCCTTTTATCATTTCAAATATAATTTTTGTAACTACCTTATGAAAAGATATTTGAAAATAGATGTGTAGGCTTTTTATAGCTGTGCAAAACAATTCAAAATATCTGCTTATTCACTTAATCTTGTTAACTGTTAGCAAAAAAGAAGAAAAATATGTTGATCTGAAAAGAAGAAAATACTTCATGAAAGGTCTTTTGATTACTTCAGTAATTTGGAGATATATAAAAAAAATCAAATTATGAAAAATGTGAACCTACTTATTTACAATAAGAAGGAGAATGCTACATATACAAAAAACTGACAACTCCGAAAAAGTTCTGCTAAAAATTCTCAGAACTCAGTAAATATCAGCCATAAGGCATAGAAACCTACTGATTAAGGTATAGGAAGATATAAATGAAGCTATTTCTGGCTTTTTAGCCACCTCAAGCTTTTGAAGAAAACATGCTGTTCAGTAGAAGCAGCTAAGAAATCTGTTCTTCAAGAACTGTTCTGCCTGTAAGTCACTTCTGTCATATTTCAAAACCTTTTGCTTTCTTCTCAATTAGCTTTTCTCTCCCTGTTGGGAGATCACCAAAACTGAGGTGATGGAACCTGTGTAAATTGCCTCACGACTTGATTTCCTCAAGTACATTAGCACAGAAGATAGACTCCACTCTGCGTATAAACAGCTTTGGCTTTATGATATCAAGGAGTTGCATAAGAACAGACACCAGCCAAAAGGAAGTCCTCAACCAGCAATACTGAAGAGATAGTTATATTCTCAAAAATGACTTAACATCACAACATTTTATGCAACAGGATCCTATCTTCCTCCTTCAGTGATGAAATCATTTATTTGTAATTTTTTTCAGATTCTCTTGATCAAGAATCAATTTAATTTGAGGGGAAAAAAAAGCATGGATTTTTTTCTGCCCCAGGCACCATCATCATACACATTAATCATGTTCACGTCGCACAAATAAATTAAATTTTTACAAATGCAATTAAAGGCAGGATATTTGAGCACAAAAGATGATGGCTTTCATAACCACACATTAAGGAAAAATACACACTTATGCCTTTTTATTCCGACATTAAGAAACTTTACTTTGGAATGCACGCAGGCACAAGAAATTCATTCGAAAATAAGTCTCCAAAGTGGCACTATGCTTTAGCTCTCAATACTTTTTTTACTAATAGTGCTGTTTGAAAGCATTCTGTCACCCTGTATTGTCAAATACTTCTGAAGAGTGCTAAAACTGCAAATCAGATACGTAAGTGAATAGCAGTGAGAAGCAGCAAAGATTATCCTGAATTGTGAGAAATTGCAGGATAAAAGATCACTACGATGTCAAAAGGGTTCAGGAGTCTCTTGATTGACACAGGAACATAAGAGTTCCTTCAGCGGCAAAATGCAGGTCATGGTGGACTACTAGGAGAAATTTCAGAAATTAGTCTGTACGAGTCCTTGTTCTTCTCCCTCAGGGCCAATCTGTGAAGCTTTTCTTAGTAGTTCTTGATGAAATATGCAATTATTGCTAATCCACATGAAACTCATTATTTTATTCTGACTTAAGAAACACTTTCAAGTTTCACTTCCCCCCACCATCTGGGAGGGGAAAAGAGAGACATAAGTTTTTCTATTGAAAGGATATATAGATTCCATCTTTAACTGAGAAGAAATCTCATGATTTTCCCAAAATCCTTGACTAAAGAAGCAGAGAACATGTTTTGGAGCATATCTCATAGAGACAGTAGGGTAAATGAAAACTAAAATTGAATTTGAAGGAAGAGGAATTTATGCTACATCTTTGTTAACATAGTGAGCTCCTTTAATTGCCTGGACAAGTTTAATGTCTGAGTAGAAGGCTGCAAAACCCATTGCTTTGCAAACCAACTGTCCTCAGTGGAATTTAAGTCATTCAGGCAGATTCTAGGGCCTATTCAGAGAAACTCATCTCAGCTCCTTCAAGTGTGCAAGATGGCATTCAAATACTTGAAGAGCAAATTATATACTTTCTTCCTCTAAAATTAATGTGAAAAAATTCAAAAGGTTTCCAAAATGGGTATCTGCTCCAGGCTTCAAAGCACAACAATGGGAGATAGCTAAAAAGGAGGAAAGAGCGGGCACAGAAGAAAACTGAAGAGCAGCAAAATGCAAATGAGTGCTCTGTTCTTTTTATCTTAAACATGCAGGGTCACACTCAAGCGGCTGAAACTAAAGCAAGATAGATGTTCTATAGTCCACAGCACAGGGAAATGTGAACACAGATAATGTAAGCAAGCCCCCAGGAACTCAGTAGTAACTAATCAGTATTAAATAAAAATGGGAATAAAATTTAATTATGAAGTGTAGCAGGTGAAACAATAGAAATCTTAAAGCCATACTTCTAACACTAACACATGCCTGCGTGGGCATATCACATGAGTACTTACTCATATAAAGACAGCCTACATACACAAATCACTCCAGGAATATCATTCTTACTATATTACCCCCAAATTACTCCACACTGTGATAGGGAAGAAGAATTTAAGAAAGATTGAAGTTGCCTACAGGGCATGATAAACTCAATCTAGTTGATAAAAAGATAATAGATTAGCCTTTAACAGGTTTATGTTGAATGTTTCTATTACTGTTTAATAGCACCCAAGATTTTTGGGACTATGCCAGGTTAGGAAGTATTTAGGACAAGCTAACTGGTAACAGAAAGTCTGACTTGAAAGTTACTACACTGATTTTATCTGTTCTTTTAGATAAAGGTGAATAAAAATTGAAGGTAAGTTTGGAAATTCAGTAACACACCAGAAAGTCAGAGAGAAATAGCAATACAAGAGACTAGTTATACTAATAGAAGAACCAGTAAACTATGTTCATTAAGTACCAACACTGATAATGAAAACAGGTTCTTGACAGAGTACCATGTAGTAAACACTCCTCACATGATAAGTTACACACCCCTTGGATTATAAAATTTCAAACAAAATAGGACAATATACTTACCAAAAGAGATAATGCATTTACAGTTAGGTGATAAAAGCATAAAATGAATAAAAGCCTCAAATGCAATTAAGAACTGCATTTTTTATTATTCTTTAGCAAAAAGAGTTCAAGTGGGTTAACAGCTGTTTCTAGCATTCTTTTTTCCCTTAAGCATTAAAAAAAATAATATTGGATACTTTCCCTTTCTCCATTCTCTCCACACAAGATTTCAAATGGAAAAACATACAAATTTTGTTGTTTTGTTTGTTTTGTTTTTTACAAAGACAAAAGAAAAATATTTCTTCAACATGCTCATAAACAAAGCAGACGAAGTTACTTAACAGCCTCTTCTAGATCAGATAAATGAGTAAGAATACTAATTTGGACTGAAAACTTCTCAGATTTGACTGAAAATAATCCTCAGGACATGGAGTACGCTCTAATTTAGTCGACATCCCTACCCCAGATACTTCCCTGATTTACACTTATTCTCTGAACAGGTGTGCAGCACAGAGGCATTGCTAAGAATAAACATATTGCCAGACTTCACTCTGTTCTTGCTTTGCCTACCAAAATGTCTCTGTCAACATACTATTCATTCTTGAAAGTGTTTTGGAATTCCTACAATAACACCTCTGAAAAAAAATTAAAAAAACAAAAAAAAACCACAAAAAAACCCAAAAAACCCTAGATAAAAGAGACTAAGAATCTTAAGTACTTCCCATTTAATAAAGCTAACATGAAAAATGAAGTGCTATGGTTACACATAAATGGCAACAGAGATCATTTACTCAGTAGAACTTTTCCAATTTAAAAAGAACAGGCAAGAAAACGAAAAATTAAAAGAATCTATCTTGAGAAGACAACGTATAGGCAAGCCAGTTACATAAAGAAAACCACCCAAAGGAAAATTTTCTGCCATTTAAACAGAAGAGAGAAGTTAAATATCTTAGAATTCTCCAGCTGGATCACTTAAAATATCTGAAGCAGAAATATTATGAGAAAGGACAAAATGGACAAATGGAAACTAATGTTTCCTGGGAGATGAAGTCATGCTCCATAACAAATAATTAGCATAAAACTCTCATGCAGCTGAGGAAACAATTACTGTATAGCCCTAATACTACTGCGATCCATTCACATTGAGCCAGCCAAGCATTCTAGAACTCAGAGAAGCACCGTGGGCATTTGCAATAGAGTCTAGCATTACCCTAACACTATTTCCACTGTAGTTGGTAACCATTGATTTGAGCAAGAAAAGTAGCAAGGCAGCAACGATCAAATTCTGAAAATCCTACCTCTGGTTGGGGAGAAATCTAAGGGAGACATAATCTTTACCAATGACTTTATTTAATTCTCACGACTCTTTGAAACCCAAACTCCATCCTGTGCCCCCCACAAGCTACAGCTATTTATATATTGGAAAGAGATGTGGAATACCTATAGCAGACTGACAGGTGACAGTCTTGTCTTGGGTATGTGTCTTGAAAAAAGAGTTCAACCATTTACCCACTGAGGGATTTCTAAAGCTTTATTCACAAGGGTTCAAAAGCCAGTTGAAAGCTGACTGCCTCTCCTGTCAAATCACTATTCCTATTAAACCACAACAAAAATATTGGCAAATATTTGATCAATAATCAAGACAACTATTGAAATTCTAACTGAAATAACTGATATCAGAAAATTAAACTGGTTTACTTTATGAAGGACAAAACGTATGAAATGGTAAAAGAGGGGATTATCCATCAAGATTACTTAAAGAAAGTCTTATGTACGTTGTTAGCAATAGATGTAGAGAAAACATTTCATCAAGTAGAAGAGAATATTTGCATAAACCACTTTGAATAATACAGAAGTGGACATAGCTGTCTCAGATAAAATCACTTCCACATAAGGGAAAAAGGCATTACTATTTTATTTTCTTTCCAGGGCAGAAGGGTGTACAAACATGGCTGCACATAATCCCGATGTTCTACCTTGAGCTGGAAATTACTGGATTGACTCTGCTCTAGTTATACAGCTAAAAAAGATGATTGCTCTGAACACCCACAGCAAAACTGCAATCTGTGGTGCTTGGGTTGTTAAGATCTCATTTGCCCTTCAGAGTTTGCATAAAGAAATAACACTTGTTTTGGGATGAAAACAGAATAAATTTAATCCAGCTATGACTGAAATATCAGGTACGAGTCTCATAAATTATAAAAAATGAAAAGTATACACTGAATTGCACTGCACTAGAGTTAAAAGGTTTTTTAGAGACAAACAGGTACACACATCTATATGTAAGATCTTTACCTCATTATAGAAACAAGTTTAAAACAATGCAGAAAAACTAAACAGTATTTCATAACAAGACAACTGCAACCAGAATAAGCATTCCAGTTTAATGAAATCTAACACAGATTTTACAAAGATGACCCTCTAAAACTCTAGTCCACCTTTCTACCAGTACTTACATGACTGACATTAAGCTTTTTATTAAATGTGGCATTGCAGTTTCTTATGCTATGCATTGCAGACTATAGAAAAATGGGTAAAAGTAGATCTCAATTTTTCTAATACACAGTTGTTCACTAAGAAATAAAGAATGCCTTTTAGAGGAGTGAATATGAATAGGTTAGCAGATGCACACAGGAAACCGGGGAAAAAAGAAGATACTTCACATTACCTTGAAGACATTAGCAGCTGACAGAATACCGCCTAGCAGAGAACGAAACAACCTTATAAATAGTAAAGAGGCTCTGGGATTACTGGGAAAAAACATAAGTAACTAAGTACAACACCTGCCCCTTTACATCTTCCTCATGAACTATAGGAAAAAAGAATCCAAGCTTTCGCTACCTGTGCCAACTCAACTGCCAACTCTGGTGCCTTAAGTCATTGGCAGTTCCATACTTGTTCAGGAGATGCAGGGAACAGACCTCTCTGCTGCAGACTGGAGATGCAAGACGAGTCTACAAGGGAATCATGTTCTTTTGTGATTGAGAAGACAAGAGGGAGGCAGTGAATCGTCCTTAGAGATTTTACCTCCAATACTAGGACAGACAATTTTTGCATCTCGCTAGACACTAAATGCCTATTCTCATTTCAGAGAGAGGGCTTTCAATAACCTTGCCCTTTGTTTCTACCTTTTGTCCAAACTGAATAAAAGAAAATGAGCGGACCTCCCTTACTTCTTCCAGGGAATGATACATTCAATTGAGAACTGTAAAAAAAACATTAATCTCTAAAATATTTATGAAGTACTGCACAATTGTACGTCCTTTAGGAAACATCCACTTAATACTTTTAATCAGTTTTTATTTTCCTGTTTTAGAAATAAAGTTTTAAAACCTAATTAATACATGGTACCTTAGAAGATATTCCACAACGTGAGTTTTTCATATGCTGTATATTAGTTATTCAGATCAACCTTACAGAAACATGCAGTATAAAAACTATGCCCTTCTATAGCATGTGAACAATAATTAAAATTAAGAGGTGCAATTTAAACTGCATTCTGCAGTGTAACCAACACGAGTAGCGGGTAATCTCAGTGTACAGCTACAGCTGGTATCACTGCAGTGATTTCAGGTCAAGTGGAAATTCCCAACCTCGCTTTGGAACAGTCACCTGCAGCTTGATGGAACAACCTAACAGCGGGCATCCAGTGCTGCCTGAGATGCCCTACAGCATCCAAGATGCCTGCACAGCGCTGCAAACAGGGCAATGGGTCTAAGCGCTAATTCACAGCAGGAGGACAGGAGATATTCGCTACATGTTAGAAGGCAAACCCCTGTCCCTTAAAACATCTAAACCAGCTTCAACATACTAAAGACAATTTAAAACCTGAAAGGTCATCTTAGCTGGAAAAATCAATTTACCAGTTCAAGTAGGCATTCAGGCAGTTACCCACGCTGAGCTCAGTGCTGTCACAGCTTCACCCCTACTAGTTTAGAGATACTGCAGACACAACTGCACAAGCCACAGGAACAACAGTGACAGCAACAAAAGCACACAGACCCCCCAGAGGCAGCACAGCTGTAGGTGCACTAAGCCAGATGCTGCTGTAGAAAAGGGCATCTTCTTCAAATCACATCAGCTGCTCCTGGGCCTCCCACAGGAGACTAGAAAGTGTAGCTGTCTGGTCCAGCATGTAGTCTTCTCAGAAGAAATGGCTAAGAGCCAAAAGAAAAATTAGGTAAATCTACTTGGAGTTATTTTTCCCCCTCATTTGTTCATTTCTGTTTCAGTAGAAACAGATCTAGTCTCAAATGTTTCTTCCGTGTCTGGCTTACGACTTCAATAAACTCATTTTCTTAAGCATTACTAAAAATGAGGTAAATATAGTGCTTCAGGTCCCTTGGTTTACATTGACAGACTGTTCACGATAACGTTCATTTCTTCTGGTTCCCAAGATAAGTATTAAAGTTAAAATCCCCTGAGTTAAGGAAGTGCCAGTTTGTAGTCTTTAATATTAATAAAGTTAATTAGGCAGAAAAAAGACTAACTTAGAGCACATTAAGGAAGAAAAAAAAAATAAAAGAGTTTTACTTCTATATTTTCTCTGAAAATCCAAGCTATCATTTCTCACACTGTGTGGAAAGCTTTTTTTTTTTTTCCATGTGTATATTCAGGGACTTTAGTAGAGAATACTGCAAATGCAGTGAAGACAGTGATAAATTTGCAGGGACAAATCAAAAGCAATATAATTGTGTTGTTTCAACTAAAGCCAGCTCAATAAGCTAAGCTCTCTAAGGAGATGGAATATAAAGCCTATTCTTTTTAATGACTGCAATTCAATTTCTGCCCCTGTTGGTCACCTAAGGAAATCCCAAATGATGCAAGTTTTCCCACTCTGGAGATAATGGATAATGGAATACTTGAGCAAAAATTACAATAGCACTGAATTTAGTTTTTTCAAATTTGGCTAAGGAAATTAAGGGTTTTGTTATTTCTAGTTGGTTTGCTTCACATTTCTGTGGTTCAATAATAGCCATTGCAGCCAGAGCCCCGCACCCAAACATTATAAGCGATAAGGTACTAGATACGAGATTAAATCTGACCCAGGACCTGCTGTTACAAGAGATGGCTTTTTGCCAGCTTCCACAAGAATCACCCTGGCCATACCGATGTTTTCATGGTCTAAGAGGACTAAAAGTGTTTATTTGCACATAATCTTTTTTACTTGATGCATCTCGACAGTAAAGAAGATTAAATCATCCTTATCATTAAGCAATCTCAACCATTAACTAACCTTTCATTTGAAGCAGTGTGCAAATTCACTATTACACAGAGATATTTTTTTTCAAACCTATACATATTCAAACCTATACAGTTCAAAATACCATTAATTAGCAAGTACATTTATTTAAATAGGTTTAGGGACTGTGCAAAGTGAGTTTTCCATAATACGTTCTCCCAGCCTTTTTGTGAGATCTATCAAGTGTTAATTGCCGAGTTTTGTGTATACAAGACTGCTCAGTAACACTCAACGGGCTTTGAGAAGGTACATCAGTTTATGCAACCCTCTTTTAGTCCATTTATAATTTTGCAAACATATTTTATAATTTTTCCAAAATATTTTTGCTATGAATTCTACAACGCAATGAACTATGAAGTGACAGATATAACACACACAAAAATTTAAGAAACTGTGCACTTTGACTTTTCTGTCCTCATAAATGAGAATTCTTCATTTTTTATACTCCCTATCCTTATTATTCATGTTTTATCCCTGCTCTAAAACTCATTTCTTCAAAGGACCTGGGTCCCATCATGACAAATTTCATGAGTTTACTCTTTTATGTGTGTTTCAGCAGAATTTGCTACCTCAGTTATATTCAAGAAGTAAAAATACCACACAAAATTTTTTAGTATAGATCTCTCACCTATTAATAAAATTATGTTCTATCTCAAATTTGACTATGAAATTTCTTCTTTTCCAGGAGACCAAAGAGGCTTCCAGAAAAACTACTTATGGACTAAGGCAGAAAGGGTAATTCAACAACCTGACCCGAATTTGCCAATGATGTTTGCAGCTGTGAAAACAGACTTTAAATCTCATAATAAACCTCATCAAAATACTAGCTTCAGGTTCCATTTAAAACATTTTTCAGTATTATACACACACACAGAAAACACACACAGACAGTGAATTACTAATGTTTGTTCCTACACCTCATGCTTGAGTCTTCCATCCAAACCCTGGCAGACAGATACTATTTATTTTCTTTGCCTAGTCCACAGTAATATTGATTCTGAAATAATGAACTTCATTTATGTTTACACTTAATTCTACAATGGAGCAAACAAAGAAAAGTAAAGCCCATATCTAACAAAGCTTTGTGCACCACAGGATATTGATATCTGGAAACAATTACAGTATGCTGATCATATCTTATGCTAGTATTAACTAAACAGCCTTAAATGAGTTTATTTAAAAGATAAACAACCTCCAGAAAGAAATTGCTTCTGATTCTTCTGTGACAATTCAGCAAGGTTCACAAGACTGCTACTACCAACCATGCCAGTATGTGGCAAAAATAATGTAGTATGTGGCAACACTTTTGTTTTCACGTGAGTTCACGTGTGTTGTGCAACAGAAATTACCTACGACCTTTTTACATGTCCCAATAACAGATGGCTTCCACATAGCTCAGGGAAGAAGTAACCATCTTTCTATCCAATAATACTGATTCTCTTAAATTTTATTTTCTTTCATATACAATGCATAGACATCTAGCTCTCTGGTCTGGAGGTATCAACCGATCATTGCTTTATTTAGAAAACATGCTTTGCTCCTGACAATTCCTTCATGAAGTTAGTTTCATTGCACATAGCAGCAGGTCTGTGTGTACAACATGACTGCGTTCTGAATCCTAGCACCACAGGAATGCCCATCAGAGCAGCAAAATCGGTCATAGCAAAAATACTGCTTAGTCAGTCCTCCTCTTCAGAGTAGGAGTCCACTAAGTAAGTCATTTGGACAAGTTTTCACGTGCAAAAAAAAAATCCCAAACTTTTAAGCTCCATTGTTAACTTTAATAATTCAAACGCAAACAACAGCTAAGTTTTTCCTGTTTTTTGGGGGGAAGTTAAGTAAAATTAGCAATGTTATTGGCTTGGACTCCTTGCTCCTACACCTTTGCGTATTCCTGTCCATTACCCCCTCTTCCATGACGTATATATCAATATATATAAATTTGCATTTGGAAAACAAGGGTCAACAGCTGTGCTTTTAGGCAGCTCTCTGACAGTATACAAAGCCAGACTGCTCTTAAATTTCACACACACACACCAGGAGGACCACACTATATCAGTTCTTCTCTATTTATGCCGCAACGAAAACTTAATCCAAATAATTTAACTAAGAAAGTCTTAATATTTAGTATCTTCTAGCATGAAAAAAAACGTTATTTTATTAACAGAAGTGGTACCTCCACATTTGTGATGTACTAAACCTGAGCATTTCAGGGAGAGGTATAGGCGCGCAACATGAAAAATCCAAGTAAGCACGGAATCAGTTTCCTGTAACACAGGAACTTGGTTCTGTAAGAAAATACACTTTAAAAGTTTCAGTAAGATTTTTTTTTTTTTCCCCCTTTCCTCTCTCTCGGTGCTAAGCAAAATATATATTGAAAACTTTGTTCAAGCTCTGCAAGAGCCAGTGTCCCTCCAGCAGAGCTTGTAAATGGTGGGAAAAGTAAAGTAAGGACCATGCGAGTACCAGTGATGTAACTAACTGCAATACTTGCTAACGTAGACACGGTGTCTACCCATGTGCACAGATTGCATTGACATCAGCGAGTAGTATTGCACAATACAAGACATCAGATGAGTGAAACAGTTGGGCCTGAGAAAATAAATTCTGAACTTATCCCAGAGGACCTGAATTTAGACTAACATTAGTCAGACCCAAGAAGCAAAGCACCCATCAGCAGCTGAACGCACTGGATGTGCTTCTGGAACTCACTTTTCCCTTTGAGTTCACCCAAAAGAACATACTCAGCATAGAGCAAGATCTCATTACAAAGGAGAGTACAGTAAGAAATCTCCTTTCAGTGATTTGCTTTCAAAGTTCACCCTGATCCAAATAAAGCAAGCATCTCACATTACATGGGGTCCCATGCCACTCTAGACCCCTTTTAGGACAAGAATTGTAGGCCTCATCCCTATATACACCATACGGGGTTAGTGGCATTTGTATCTTGCCACAGGTTAAGATCACGAAGAATTTAAGCGGAAGTTTGGTGCATTAAAGTAAAAATCCTGGACATAAAACAAGAGTCATGCCTCAAACGTAAAATAGAAGCTTTTTTTTAAAAAAAAAAAGTTTAAAACCGATTCAGATATGTAGTATTTAACTGGTCTTTTCTCCTTAGCTCATGCAATGTCCTCTGAGCCATACAAGAATTGCTGTGTTATATAGATATGCACTGTACATTGTCAAATTTCCTCCTCTTTTACTGGGAGAAATAGATTACTGTGTTCCATTTTTCCAGTTGCATAGCTATGAAATTTCATTTGTCCTCACTGGCTTTCAAACACACCTCCAAACCTGGTATTCTTTAATTTACTACTTTAGCTCTACTTACTACCTCATCAAATTCATTATCAATATCAATACTAGGCTCTTCTACATCAAATTAAAACTCTTTCTATGCCAGCTGGGAATTTCTACATGATAGCAAGTTAGAATTTGGTTCTCTGTTTAACGTAGAATCCAGAATATATCAGAAAAAAAATTTTTTTCCTTAATTTCTCCCTCTTAATTTCCTCATTTTTAATCGTGACTTGAGCAGCACCACCCCCATGTTAGTGCTTCAGAGTAAGAGTGACCTTCCCTAACAACACGCCTTACAAATCAAAAAAAACCCAAAAGTTCTGATAAGCTGAACAAAACCCTAGCAATGCTTTTTTTCCTGTCTTCTTAAAGAGGATTTCTAATTTCTAGCACTTGCAACAAATAAGACGTTACTATACATTATTTCTTTGTACAAGAAAACAGTACTAGCCTGTGTTATCATTAGACCAGTTTGCTCTCTCACTCTGTCCGTTGCTCAACCAGAAACTAGGATGACCACTGAGACCAGAGGTGAGCACAGCTCCTAGGCGGCTGCCGGCAGTATAACAATGCCAGTTAGCTGAGATTGTGATAAACCAGTTGGCCTTTTAAGTGGTACCTGTCTGCTACCAAGTGCTAGGCTTTTATTACTTAGTTGACTAGCTCACTACCTCTGTACAGAGCTGTACGGATGTTTGCCATGAAATTAACAATTCTCCTCAAAGAACTCACATAATCATCAAGCAAAGGAAAGAGCAGATGATGGGAAACATTACCCACCATTAACTATTCCCCTGCACACAACTATGACTCTTAGCAAAATATAGCAACTCTTTCATATCCTCACTTGAACCAGCTCCATTCCTCCCCTCCCCGTTACAAGGAGCTAAGTGGTCCTTGAAAGCATGATTATATAGACAATATATCCCCTAAAAGCATTATTAAAATTTTTATTTAGCAAAGTAATAGAACATTAACATTGAAGGGACAGCAGCAGACATTGATTTAATTCTATAATGCAGTTCAATTGCAAAATTACAGACAATTACAAATGCACTTAATGAAGTTACACCGTTAAAATACGGCACAAACACCCAGCCAAATTCCACAGCCTTTATTCATTCCCACAATATTTCTGATATTTTGGAAAAATGCCTCTGCCACTTAGTCAAATTTGAAGTCAGTACTACTGCTCTCCATGGAAGTTTACAAAAATAAGAAAATTCTCACATCCACTAACAGCTAAAGACATAAATCACCAAATTCAACACACTATAAATTCACATTAAAAAGGTTTTATTCTTTACCTTTCATGCAGTGTCATTAGGAGATTGTCCCACATGCATATGTGGACACTCAGTTGAAACCCGTATCATCTGTGTTACTTGCTATCATTTCTTTAGAGATTCCTCTGCTGCTCTTGTGGTTTTGGTACTGTGACTAGAACTTAGTTGTAAACATAGCAGACAACTCTGTTGCCAACACACAAAGTTATCAAAACTACTTTGTTATTCAGCAGTTCTTCATTTGATTCTCAGATTAATGGAATATCTTTGTACCTATCCCTGTTTCAAGTTATTAGTTTGATCACAGTGCATCTAGATGAGTAGGAAAAATGATGCAAGAGCTGACAGCCACTACAAGAAACTCTCAGATTTGCTTTTGAGAGGTTCTAGGTTACATTCTCAACAAGGGATTGGTAGAAATCACAGCAGAATAGAACAACTGCACTGTTACATTGCGATCACAAAATATGAAAGGAATTTTAAAATGTATGCAAATCGTCTTTAAATCATATCAGTAGAAAATAATCAAAAAATGCATGAAAAACGCAGCACTTAGGAAGGGTCAGATGCTTATTTCTCAGCCATTTTCTAATCTGCTAAGGGCATGAGCAATGAAGCGTATTTTCAGGGAGCCTTTAGAATACAAATATAACCTCTCATTCCATTTCAGATAGGGGAACTCTCAATATATTGCATTACTGAACCATCCTACCTGATAATATAAAAACCCTTATTACAGTCCACAGACACGGATGAAGTAGCTCACTTCTCATTAAAGTAACAAAGCAGTAGAGTACAAGCAGCAAGGTAGATGCCAAACAGATGAAATAAAACATATTATGTTGGGGTTATTTTGAGCAAACCAGCAGCCATATAAGGGTAAAATTTTTTCAACAGAAAACTGAATGACCGGGTTGGCATCCAATTCTCAGTTCATGCAGTTTTAAGTTCCACAAAAGACAACTGTTCTCTCAGCTATAGAAAAGCAAATTAAAAAAAAAAAAGCAAATAAACAATTTGCTAAGTATCCCAAACCACAATCTCAGAAAGCTGCAGAAGTAACTGGCTAGAAACAATAAGGAACTACACAGTTTAACTGGTGTCAATCCTACCTCTTGAAAAACTGAATTGAGGGGATTTTTACAAAGGACAAATTCTGAAAGTGGGAAATATATAGCATTATTTTCTTTACAACAGAGTAAATGAATACTCAATGTTTCACATGATTCACATGATTCTTCAGAAATTATAATCACAAAGGAAGTCAAACTACCGTGGGCACCTATAATCATNGTCTCTGTATTCATTTCTGCAACAGTCTGAATGAGGGGCTTCCTTTGCATTCCTAGATGTTTTGAGAAATTAGCACAAGTCTGACTCCTGCACCATAATTGGATTGCAGCAGTTGGTGTAATAATAAAAACCTGCTAATTATGCAATCAGACTGTATCACACACAAATGTCTGCCTATTAAATCTTTGCCAACTTCCTATCTTAGTCGTTCTACATGTCCCACTCAGACTCCTTTTTCGTCTTGTTGACTGTTAAAATAAATGCTCATTTTGGTTACAGTTTTAGTCATCTGACAGGAGTCTACTTGATTACAATCTAAAGTGATACAACCAAATAAAATATAGATTATATACAAGACAGTACCAGAAAAAAAGCTTCTTTATTTCTATCAGCTCACCTACCTGTTTGAGGTCCATTGCTGTTGAGGAAGGTATAACTTGACTGAACAGCACCAAAAAAAAAAAAACCCACCCAAATTTAATCTCCCCCCCATTACTCTGAAAAAGATTCAAAGCTGTATTTCAGAAGAACCAGGTACCTGTATGAATGTAATTAAAATTGATTTGGCAAATGCAAGAACACCGTTTGAAAGAGTGAACTAACTGTGTTCCTTTTATTTAGTCTCTTTAACCTCTCTAACCATTTAGGTCTAATTAGATATGGAAAGAGAATTTAACTGAAGTCATTGACATTTCATTTATGTCTAGTGTTCCCTTAGCAGAAAAAGAAAGCTAAAGTAATAGAATGTTAAGACTATACCTTTCCTGAACAGCAAAAAAATAACTATTAAAAAAACAACTTAGTAAACGTTTCAAAAGATGGTAAATATAGGAATAATAACAGGTTCTACCAATAATTGAATTCACTCTACTCAAAGATTTAACTTGGCAACTTTTACAGACTTTACAGACTACACTAGCCATTCCACAGTCATGGTATGTCATGAAAGACTTTTGTTGTCTTGATACAAGGTCATCACAGCCCGTTGTCATTTTGGAAGGGAAAGTAGCCTTGAGGACACTAATTTCATGACTTCAGCTGGTGGTGTCACCTCATATGCTATGACAATAAAAACAAATTCCAGTATTTGTTTGCCAGAAACATCCAATCCTAAATCAGCAATTTAAGTGCGATGCTCTGCACAGGGGCTGGCATAACTAATTAAAATACCCCATTTTGAATACTAGAACAGGACAAAACTGGGAACTTTCCTTTTCTAAGCAGATTTAGGGACACCCTGTCACATTCTATTAATATCATAGATCCTGTTATTGCACCTACAAGTTACGTAACTGCCAGCAATTTTGCTTTGAGACATTACTCAGTAAATTCAAATTTAAACAATCTGCCATTGTTTTAGGCTCTTTCAACTGACACGTAATTGAGAAGGTAGATGCTATTCTCAAAAACTAGTCTCCATTCAAAAATCTGAATTTGTTTTTTGTTTGTTTCTTAGTTGTTGCCTTTTCCTAGAAGAGGCATTAGTCATTAATTGCTTGGGTTCAAGAGACCCATTGCATGTACTGCCAGAATTGCCTCTGATTGACATCATACAACACAAGTTTCTGCAGTGCTTCCAGCGGGTCCTACCAAGCATCAGTTGGCCCTCTCTGTGGTATAATAGCACAGTGCGAATTTATAAGAACAGTCACTGGTACCACTGCTGCTTCACACTGTTCAGTTCTTTGGAATCTGTTCCTCTTCAGGCTATTGAACACACTGAAAGGGTCATGTTCTTGCACCAACTTGTTTCAGAAGAACAATACGTACAAGTGTTAAATTGCTATTTCTAAGGTTTTGGGGATACAGCTCTTTGTTAAAATATAACTCCCACAACACAGTTGTTGGAGTTCTGAACTCTAACAGAAAGAAAGGTTCTTCTTAAAAAGCATACTGAGTAAAAAGATTAAGAACAGCTTCCATATCTTGGCTAGGCAACCATTCATGAAACTAAGGAGCACTCGGTGCACAATTTAACAACAAACCCCTTGGTAAATTACCATCTTTCAGAGAATAAGCTAAAGAGTCAGTCCTGCTAATACCATTCCCATCTTAATGATGATCATAAAAAACACATTTTAAAGACTGAATTCAATTTTATACAACTTACCCTGGTAACATTAAGACACTAAGCAGTTGTGCTTATTTCCTTGAGTCAAGAAAGCTGTTGGAGTTTTTCTACTGCATCACCCAGTAAAACCAACAGGAGATGATGGATAAAACAGTAGTTATGTCCTAACTATCAATAATGCAGTAATGAGTAGTAGAACTAAAATTTTTATCCTGGCATGAGGTTTTAACAGTGACATAGTAACTCCAGGGACTAATCAAGCAATGCTCTACAAAGCTCATTTCCTCTCCCATAACAAGACTGCATTTAAGATCCTTCCTTAAGGAACCACAAAACCAGAGAATAAAGCTATGGGACACCTGGGCCATCTTCCCAAAGATTAACTATATCTGCTCTGAAATAAAAGCTTGCAAAGTAGTGCTCATCATTTGTCTGCCATCATCTGGTTACAGCCCCTTCCCGACTTACAGCGGTATGACAGGAAATAGGTCAGACATATTCCTAATTAACACTGATTAGCACTGATTTATCCTGTTTTCAGCCCACTGTAGCAAATACATTCAATTTTTTAAGAACATTAAGTTACAAGAATTAGTTTAAAAGAGTAAGTTTCAAATTTTTAATTAAAGTTACAGAAATAATTTCTGCTAGCATCTTTTCAGCAAGAGGACGGTGACTCTGCTTTAACGACTGAATTTTGGCACAAAAGCCACAAACAGTCTAAAGGCTTATTTCAGTCCCTGTTATGCTGAGTAATTATGACAGTCAAGGTTTGTCAAATTACGCTATTATTAACAATTAACACAGTTGATAGAACACAAAAGGTAAAAAAAGGATATGGGCTTGTAAATAGACTATACAATACTGAGAGGTCAGAACAGCAATTTTGGGCACACAAGCTCTTCTGCTGCTGAAGTCACCTACAACACGCACCCCAGTGTTTGAATTGGTTCTTTTTGCCCTTTCTTTGCAGGGAACACTTAAGTCTCCCGTATCTAAAGTTAGATTTATTCAGCTCAGCTACCAAAACTGCAGTTACAGATTTCTTCAGGTGGCTCTAAAGGTCAAAACCATGCCTCTTCAGCTCAGGTCACCCTTGCTGCTCTTATACTGTAAATCAAGGTCAAGAAACTGAATTACCCCTCAGTAAAGAACAGGAAACAGTTAATTTCACAACTGACAGCAAATATCAGATGTAGCACTAATAGCAAACAGCGGAAGTTTAGCAAATTTGGTATTTGCTTCCCTTCCCACAGATAATTTCTGGTGATAAATAAACACTCTATATCAAGTTACCTTCTTATGCCACATAAGCAAGGCTAAACTATTTTTGTTTAAAGAAAATATTTATCAACACTATATGAAAATATTTCCCCTCTCTAATCCATGCATTTTCTCACACAATCTTTTACCCACAGCACTTCACTTTGTGTGCCCTTGATTATAAATTATAGACAAGTAGTGCATGTGCACTAAGTTCTTCCCTCTCTGAGAAAATCAACCTGAATAATTAATTACCCAAAACCTACTCTGTTTCTGCAGCAGTAGCATACTGGGCAAGTTCAGAATTTTTCGAACTGACTATTTCATAATCTAAACTTAATCCAGGATCCAGCTCCACTTATTTTAACTGTCAAAAAGAACAGTTTGTTCCATCTTCTCTAGATGAGCCTTCTTCCCTGTATAAATATTGATTAGAGAAATAGCTTAGAGACAATTTCTATATGGCTAAAGTTTGTCAAATGAGTTCCTGCTACAAAGTATGCTGCCAAAGACTACATATTATATGCAGTTTAGGCTGAAAAAAAGCTCAGTAGAGTAGCCAATAAACATGCAGACTCAGGATCTGCAGTAACAGCCAGTCACATAAAGGCAAATAAATATAACACTGAAGTTTCAGCTGGGCAGACCTGCTCACTCCAGAAATTGGGGATTTTGTGGGCTGAGTAATACTGTAGCACCCAGAAAAGCGTGCAGTAAGCATTTCAGGCTATTGGAGGAGAAGCAGAGACCAGTTAAATGTTTGGGTTATCAATAGATGCACCACTGCACTGGCATACCTGCGCGTCAGGCTCAAACCCAAAGATTCAAACCTTTACAATTAGGTTATGTGACAGTAACTAAAATAAACCTACATTTATTGAAATCCAGCCGACATCAGTGTATGCCCTATCTGACCACATCAAATGTGATAAACGACTTGGCTAAAAATGTTTAATGAATGAACATTGAAAACATGTTTACAAAACAAAATATGGTCAACCCTTTATTCATGACAGAGACAGATACTGACAGTCAGTACTGAAAAGATCAACCAGCTGTGACTATATAGAAGGTTGTGGACTCTACAGTTAGATCAGGAGAGATGAGATCTTCAACCCATTCAGAATTCTCTGACCTTTACAAAGCTCTAAAGTGGCACAGACACCACTCCACAATGATCAGCCCGAGATGCTACACAACACAACTTCTGATTTTATACATTCAACTCTATCCTCTGAAAAGAGGAATTTTATTGTCATTGACCTCCTTCCAGGACACTTTTTTGTCATGGAGAATGAAAGTTAATCACTGACAAAACCACCCATTCGATTCTGTAGCATTATTTAGAGAGGAATACATTAGATTTAGCAGGGGAAAGTAAGTAACAGATTTTACATGCAATTTGGAAACTGAAGGCTAAGTTACACTTTTCTTCTATTACAGCTAGCTCACTGCAAGAGCTTATTCCTACCTCTTATAAAATTAGGTATTTCCACTGATGAATTGGTTAAAAAGCTTTCTACACCTGTTTCAATGTATTTACTCAAGATACACTACAATAATAAAGAATAATGCTTCAGCAAGGAAAATATTTGTCCTCTAAAAATATCTCAATACTTTTCATATGCACAGCTGCACATTGATCACATAAGAGCATACATACTTGTAAGATCCATGAGAAAGCGCAAATGAGTTGTGTTCAAAGCAGAAGATTCATCTTCCCAGCTTAGGCTACCATCCTGCACAAAGCATGTAGGCAAGTATGTAGGGCAACGAAGCTGGTGAAGGGCCTGGAGAATAAATCGTATGAAGAACGATTGAGGGAGCTGGGACTGTTTAGTTTGAGGAAAAGGAGGCTGAGGGGCGACCTCATCACTCTTTACAACTACTTGAAAGGACACTAGAGAGGTTGGTGCTGGTCTCTTCTCACAAGCAATTAGCAATAGAACAAGAGGGAATGGACTCAGACTGCATCAGGATAGGTTTAGACCAGACATTAGGAAGAAATTCTTTACAGAAGGAGTAGTCAGGCATTGGAATAGGTTGCCCAGGGAGGTGGTTAAGTCACCATCCTTGGATGAGTTTAAGAGTCGCTTAGATGTGGTGTTGGGGGATATGGTGTAGCGAAAAACTTTGTAGAGCAGGGTAGATGGTTGGACTCAATGATCCCAAGGGTCTTTTCCAACCAGAATGATTCTATGATTCTATGAAGTATACCATGCTTGCTTATGAACAAGATGTCAGAGCATGTCCATTACACACCAGTCTTCTCCAATGTCAGTGTTATCTCCAACACAAAGCTGCTTCCTAGCAGGAAGCAAATCTCCACGTATAACCATATATGAAAGATTTAGGGTGCATATTTCCATAGCACCTTGGACCTTGTTTTTTATGGAATTCAACCAAATTCACTAAAAGCATGATATGAAGTAAAAGGGCACTTCCTGTGGAGACTCATGCAGAAACAAAGCAACATCTGTACATTGCAGCTTAATCCCCTGGAGAGCAGCAAACGTAATCACTATTTCCAAATGAGTGCTCAAACAGGGTCAGAGATAACACTAGCACTTGTGGAGACCTTGGGCAGAGATTAAGGTTTGAGTTTCTCCTCCCCTCCATTTGCAGAGTGGATTACCCACACTGATACTACTCCTTGTTCTGGTTAAGAAGCCAGCGATGGGTTAGGCTGTTTGCCTCCGCTATCCATTCACACACCTTGCATCTCCTGCAGGGATGGCAGGAGATCCCAAGTACTGAGCTACATGTCTCTCAGTGGAGGACAAATATTTATTGGTCCCCTAATTCATGTAACAGAAATCACTGCACACCAGACACATCATTTGGTCTTTCAATAAGGGAGGGGCATTAGTGTAACTTTGACAGGAAGATTAGGGATGTGTAGCCAGGCTCCTGAAATACCACATCCTCTCCCCAGCCCAGTATAATCTTTTCTACCACATACCAGACCACTGCACCCTACACATGAGGCAAACCAACCGTCTGTGGTACCTTGGATATGATGCACCATGGCACCTACATAGTAGGCAGTACATCTAGTGTGATAGGGAAGCCTAAAACCGGATTTAAATTAGTAACTCCCAGACACAATCCATCAGAACAGACCTGTGTTTCAGTTTTCATATTGATGTGCTTTAACATCACAATTTCAGTTGATTTTCCATCAATTTTCCCAGTTATGAACCATGAAGACAAGCCCTAAATGTCTTAAAGCCTACTCCTCATTGAAGGTTGACAGGATTTGTCCTGAGGCTATGGATATCAATTACCAGACATAACACGGAACTGGCTAGAATACTTCTTCCCCACTTTTCCAGCATTTCAGCTTCAGGGGTCATATAAGCAGCCGCAAGAACACAGCGCATAGTATCATAGAATCGTCTAGGTTGGAAGGGACCTTAAAGATCATCTAGTCCAACCATCAACGTAACTCTGACAAAAAAAAAAAAGGCAATAAAAATCACTAAACCATATTCCCAAGGACCATGTCAACCCGTCTTTTGAACGCCTCCAGGGATGGTGCCTCAACCACTTCCCCGGGCAGCTTATTCCAATGCTCAATAACCCTTTCCGTGAAGAAATTTTTCCTAATATCCAATCTAAACCTCCCCTGGCACAACTTGAGGCCATTTCCCCTTGTCCTATCTCCTGTGACTTGGGAGACGAGACCGACCCCTGCATCTCTACATCCCCCCTTCAGGTAGTTACAGAGCGCGAAATGACAGAAGGTGACTGCCAGCAACATGAGACAGCAAAGATGGTCCTCAAATTAGGTGTGAGCCACCCCAGCAGACTGCAACCATCAACTAATTTCAAAACCACCATCAAATAATTTCAAAATAATAGTGTTGATGGTGTGCTTACAGGTACATAAATACACTATAGAAGTAGACTGCTACTAGATTACCTTTTAAAGTGAACATAGAAATACATGTAATAGAACTGCTATTTCCATTCTCTCTCCATCCCAATAATAAGTCATGACATAACAATAAACCTCTTGTACAAAAGCTTCTAAAACTGTAGATTGGTCCAAAACCACAAGACAACCAATCTTCATGGAAAAAATCCCTACCTTGGTGTTTTCAGAGAAAAGTTTTGCTCTTTTCAGTAACACTGCAATTTGGGGAGTTTTTAATTACTTGTATTATAATCTCCTTTTGATCACATCACAGCAAAGTCATTTCAGATCAATACATTGCTCAAGAGGTCAAAAGAAGTCAAAGCAAAGGGTTATTTAGGCATGCCATGTACTATCATTAATCCTCAGGAGGAACTACTTCTCTACTTGCAAAGCAGAGACAATGCAGGAATAGATAGATCTAGATGGAAAGAAGTCACTTAGTCCTTAAAGGTAATTGCTTTTCAGTACTTTCTGGCTTTTTCCCTACTACAGTTGACCACAGATGGCCTCCATTATTTCACATGATTAGAAACAGAATTTAATTTCATGAACATTTTATTTGGTAGTGATTAAATTTTAAATCTTTTGTGGTTGCCCTTCTACTTTGTTTTAGGAAGGTTTTGAGAAGAAGAATAATGTCCACCCTTGCAAATAACTATCTGACCAGAAAGGGAAGAGAAGTTCATGCCAGTTTATGAATGAGAAAAGGAAAAAGATGAGAGACATCCTGAAATAGTCAAACTGGGGTTTAAACCTTTGAACTTCTTTATGTCTACAAAGAATGTCACATAACAGCTGCAGTTGTTATCTAAGTTCCTAAAAAGTCCCACAATACTAAATGAAGTTTAACATTATGAAAAACTACAAGTCTGCAGAGCATCTCAAAGTGCTTAGTATTTCTGTAGAAATCTATTTAAGTTATGACAAGTCAAAGTGTATATATTTTCTCAGTAGCAAATTGGAAATTTGTAGACTGTTTCAATGCCAGAATTAAGTTTTGATTCCTCAACTCTCTCCAAAACAGGTTGAAATTACTTTTTGAAATAAGAAAAAATGAATTATTTGCTACAAAAAAATAGCTAGTTTAGATTAGTAAATTAACAAAAGGACTAACAAAAATCTCAGGCAACAATACTGTGGGAGTTTTACTTCAAGTCTTCCAGATGTTTAAAAGACAGTCATATGTTTTTCTTTGGTTGTGTATCCATGTACAACAACAGCAGATGCATCCATGTTCATGCTTTCAGAATCCACACCAAAATTTTAAAGCTGTAATTAGTCACGTCCTCTTAGAAGAAATTTTGAATTCTCTGTAGTACTGATTCCTTACTAATTCAGTTAGTGCTCTTTACACAATTATCAAGATTCTCACTTTCTTCCACCAAATATTCCTCTCCTACTTATCTTTACTGTTAACGTCATGGATTTGAGCTCCTCAATTCTGCTTTTAAAGGCAATAGCATAATTGCATCAACATTATTTGGCAATATTGGTTCACAGCTGCAGAAAATGAGTAATAGGAATAACTGTTCATTTAATGCAACTGCCAGACACGTGTATTTTGGGAGAATACAGACCCAGCTGTGTCAGGTGTTACGCATGGCCCAGTCAATAGCATGAATAATCCCATGAAAAACAGTGAGGCCATTTACAGTTTCTTGAACTAAGCACATCCAGAAGGCCCGAGCCCCGAGAATGCTTCAAACAAGTAGATTATTTACAGAAAATCCTGTGGAGACCAAAACTTTTAAGAAAGAATATATTTCAAAACTGCATCAGGAAAACAGAAATGCTACAAGAAAAAGTCAACCAAATGTCGCCAGATCAACCACAACACAGAGCATTCCAGATGACTACTTTGAAAGTATTTTATTTACTTTTCCAGATGCAGGCACAGGTCTTTACAGTGTTACACAGTAACATCAGACCTTATGAGTGGGCAATGAGGGAAGAGACAAGCAAACAAACAGAAGCAGACCATAACGACCAGAGCACCGGAAGCTACATCAGTTGGGTCAGCCTTGCTTCCTACAGCAAAGACTGACCCTAAAGGCCTTTCACTGGTTCCTCTGTGTCATATTCACTCCCCCAAAATCAGACTGCTATGAGCAGCCCAACTGGAAAAATCTTAACACTGGCAGCAGTATCAATTTCCCTCCTGCCCCTCCGCCCAAGTTTAGAGCACAGCATTCTGCTCGCCACAGTCTACGCCCTCTCATCTGTTTGTGTCCTACTTCTGCATTGCCCGTGCGAAATCTTAAAGCCCACACTCATTTGTGCTTTATACTGTAGGTATCTGTGCAACAAAGAGGATGGGTTAGAGACAGCTCTTTTTTAACATAAGCTAGAACATCCCTTGAGGAAGATGAGGACACCTCCATGCTGCCAGTCTTTGTGTGTTTCCCATAACCTCTCCTCGCCATCCCATCCAAGGAACTCACAAAATCTCTCACAATTTATTTTAAGGAAAGCCTCCAAGCACCTCTGGATAAAAGTACCAATGAATACAATCATGGAAACATGCATAAAAGTGCAGAAACTATGTACATGCAAGAGACCTCTACTTTGGGATAGTTCATACATTGCTAATTCTACCTAAACCATTCAAATTAAAGTGCAAGTCACCTGGGCTAACTACAGAACAGAACTGCGTATAGCATAGAGAGCTAATTCTTCTTTTTCTTCCTATTCTGAAACCACACTCCCATTGCCACACAGCTTCCCCAAGAAACTAGAAATTCCATTTATCTTTTCTACTACCTTTAGTACCTTCCACACAGAGAACATGATATCCTATTACTATTTTTACAGCAGTACTTGAACCACTGGCATGAAATTGAGGAGTGTTTCTGGTGCAGAGGCTTTCTGTTCTGATCCACAACAAACTTCTTTGCTGAAATTAAACTCTCCCTTCAGAAGCCGCAAGTTCTGGTTGAACGAGGACTACAAGTAATCCCTTGCTATATTAGATGATATAATATAGGGCACACGGTACCTCTAAATAATTGCAGGGCAGGAAACAAATGAAGATTAATCTTTTTCACTTTGACATGAAGCAAACAACAGCTGGGTTTTTATATTATATCATCAAATTCACCAAGACTTTAAAAGCTTAACAGTATTAACACCGATTTTCAATTTTTAAGTGGAAGACTAAGTATTCACTAAGGCACTAACAGATTTTAACAATTTAGGGAGAGAGGAACCTAATATCTTGTGCTTTGCTATTACTGCTAGAGCTTCTACTTATCAAAATCAAATGCCCTTGGCCTCTGCTCCCACCCCTTCTCAAAGAACTGTTATGCTTTAGGAAATGATTCATTGACTGTATTTTGTTAAGCAAAAGAACACCCAAAATACAGTGATTCATATTAGGAAAGTAGCTAAACAATTGCACATGGATTTTGATTACCACAGACATTTACTTTTATTAAAAACATTATTCAAATTTGAACATGGACTGAACATTTCATACTGAGTTCAGTCAACAGCTAATGTTTTCACCTCCCAGCAGGCTACAAGCTAAGTTGTAGCATCATGGCACAGTGTGTGGCAGGAGAGTCTAACCACTGAGTTATCCCATTTATCATCCTAATTATGCCTCAGAAACTGCTGCATTAACATCAATATCTGCATCAAACTGCAGGTGTCACTACAAACACTCGGGCAATGAGCAATGTCAGCATGTGGAAGATAGAACTGCCCAGGCAGAAATCAATGGGATATTACTTCCCTCCCTCCTTTCAAGATCCTGATCGGATGAAGAAATACCTGTGTTCAATCCTTACATTTAAGGAGGCCCCTAGCTGACATCACGTGCAACTCCACAGAGCTGCTTACAGAACCCTGACAACAACCCAGATCAACAATTTACACTTCCTCATCAAGTGCAAAAAAAATGTTTCACACGATATTTTTGAGAGACGTGTGAAAGGAAAAAAGGAAGAACCCTTACATAGCACATATATTTAGATAGCTAAAAGAATAAACAGAAAATAAGATATTCTGAAAGATGTGTTATGGAAACACCAGTATTAAACACTCTAAGATACGGCCAGTTGTGACCAACACTGAAGGGCCCTATCACAACAAGGTCACAGTGTTCACAGACTGCCCACAAGACTGGAACCACCTAATGTCATGATAAAAAAAGGACAATGGTAAGAAAAGTGTCATAGGAGAGCCAGTCCACAAAATTCATTTGAAAGCAACCCCAAATCCAGTTGTGAATGTATGGATTTGTATTAATAGTGTTGGAATATGGACACCAACAAAGAGAAACAGTTAGTTACAAAAACAAACCAACCTGTCCAACATTTTATCAAGGAATAGTGACTGCAAAGAGAGTAAACATTGACCCATATTCTCCACCAACACACAAATAGGTTTTTCATCTAGTGTGGTCAATATTGATGTAAAATCCCCTAGCTTCTTGCTACACAGCTACAAACATCCAAAGCAGCAAAAATGAGTAATTAGAACCTTTAACAAATGAATTTTTCTGAAGAGAAAAATGCATTTCTTTCCCACAGATTAAATAAATTCTTTGATTCAGCAGCTACGAAGACAGTAATCACTGATACAAGCTGTAATTTAAGGTAAAACCAGTCTGTTCACCAACTTAAACCAAAAGACAAAGAAAGCTTGCAGGAAACAGAATCTCCTTGCAGCGCAAATGCAGCATCCCATTAAAAAAAAATAATTTCAAATGAAATGTATAATACATTTTGAAAATAAGAAACCACCACGATAGGAGCAAACTTCTATATGATTGAAAATATACATTTACTTAATTTTATTCTTATGAAGAGTAAAATAAAGCTTTGTCTTAATTTTGTTCCAAGACCTCTTCTCAAATAAGTAGGAACCCCTTCTGTTAC